>RJWM01000717.1:0-195062 GCA_004363535.1 Dasyprocta punctata
AAAGTGATGACAGAAAAAGCAAGGTAGCTCATTTTTATTAGAGTTTAGTTTCTGAATGACTCAGTCTTTCACTAGTTTAGTGTGTAATGGTTAATTTGTAGGCAAAAAATGAATAAATAAATAAGGATGCCATCTCAGAAAATGTAGCACCAAACCCCAAATAATAGGATAAGGAACGAAGTCGAAATGAGTTAATAAGAAAACCAGTCTGGAAAAATCAAGAGCCTGCCTCTCTGCTCCCTCAGCAGTGTGCTGTGGCAGGCTGATTTTCTTTAGACTCTAGAAACATTAATTCAATAAATTACTTCAATTCATTAATGTAATTATGAATTCATGACTGCAATTTTAAAGTCATCTTTTTTTCTACCCTCTGCTCCAATGACATCTGAGTGCTATTGATTGTAAGTGTCAAATTAGATTCGACATAGGCATATTTTCCTTGTGTTGGGAATCAATACAGAACTAGATCGCCTTTGACAGGACATTGAAAGTTATTCCTCACTCATGTGACATTTTGACTGCCCTCCATCAGTACTTCAGTTAGATATTTACTTCTGGGTGTATACAGAAAAATACGATCTTACTCTGAAAAACTCAAATCCCAGACTAAGAAAAAAAGATGTGAGAAATTGGAGTCATATGCATAAACTTAATTTTGAATAAACTCAATATAAGAAAATCCAAATTTATAAAAGCTGATTAAGTTGCCACAACTGTGTTAATAATTTATTGACTTTTCACAAAAGTATTCTTAATTTGTTTAGAATAATTTAGTTAAGGAAGTCTGTCAGTCACTTAAAAATGCCTTACGTACAGCTTTTCAAGAACTCACATTTAGCACATAAACTCTTTCCAGTAAATCATAGAGTTGAAGAAGAAAAAATTGATTGGTTCAAAAATTATTTTAGTTCTCTCTTCGTTTATTGATTCTATCACTTGTCCGTTCTGTAGATAGTATTAAGAGTCTCCCGTATGCTAGACTTTGAGTCAGCCAGGGCTGGGTGCTGCGTCTGTACCCTGGTCTTTCCCGCCATGGGTCACAGTATTGGCCACAAAGAGGCTCTGAAAAGAAATTCTGTTGGTTATGGTTCTTCACTGTTTGCTGAAGGCTGGCTGATACAAATTCTTCATCCTCTTCCTCGACAAAGTTGTCAACAAAGTCTGCATTACTACTGAGATATTTGAGTGAATTTCTTTGGAGAAAACCAAAGAGGTGCCAGTTTCTTTACCCAGGACTGGCATGGATGGAACTCAGACACAGAAGCCAGCATACAGGAAAGGATCACACAACTTGTCCTCGGTGGAACTCTTTTTTATGCAAGACGGTAAGTGACTGCAGACCTCGAGCTGTCTTTCCAAAGGCTTTCCATTCTGTCATGGTGAAGTCTGACATTTTATTTGCAGCTTCAGTTTCTTGGCCGGGTCTAGCCCTCACCCTCACCTCACAGGTGAACAGGAGGCTCGAAGCTGGAGTGTTTCTCTGCTTTCCACATGAGAAGGAGCAGGGTTTATCCTCAGGGTTACAGCACTACTGCCTTCAGACAGAATTGTAAAGCAGGACACAAAGCCACAGAAGCAGTCACTGAGGACGAAAGGCCCGGAAGTTGGCTTTGATGCTCCATGGCGGGGCCGGCCATGTTGGTCTGGTTTATGCTCAGTCAGAGAGACACACCCGGGAACCCCAGAGGCTGATGTTGCCAGCAGCTGAGGATAACAGGAACTCATGTTTCACAGCGGGGATACCGTCTCTACCATCACAGAGCCCTTTGACCCTCATTTCCCATACTCTTCCCCCTGCTTTCATTCCATCGTATTTTTAATTTTCTCCTAACAAGTCACTGAATGCAAGGGGATATATGTGACTCCGTATCCCTCAGAAATCAAGGTGGAAGAAAGGGAAACGATTTCAAATAAACAGCCTTGCCTTGTGTTCTCATAAGAAAACCAAAGAGACAAAAATAATGCTTTGAATGCATTTCATAGGACGTTAAAGTTTACAAAACATCGCATAAATTTACACTGAATTGTTACAGCGATGCCTTGAAGTATAAGGAGGCAAAAAAATGAAATGGTGAGGATATGGAGGGGTAGAGAATGTCCCAGCTGGCTACACGCAAGTCAGAGGACTTAATGCTTTTAAACACTGTTCTCCTCATCTGCAAAATGAGGATCTTTTTGTGGAATAAAAGTTAAGCAACCAACTTCTAAACTCCATAAAAATGTTCACCACTTATAAGTGTTCCTCTAAAATAGTTATCTTGGTATCTTCTAAACACCAAGCAGAGTTCTGAGCCCTGAGACAAATCAGGGAGTAATAGAATTAAATGTATGCATGTGAAAGAAATAAGCAAAAGGTACAGTTGTCAGTATGTCAGGTGTGTCTGTCCTATGAAGAAATTCAATGCAAGGAATTCAGGGGGTGGGGGGTCCCGGGAAGGGGGACGAGCCTCCAGGAAACAATAGGGTGCAAGCCCAGTGGGGAAACTACCAGGCAAAAAGCTCCATGTATTGGGAGGAGAAGTGAAGGAGAGTATTGCATAACCAACAAGGGGCCTGACTTTGGGGACGATCATAAGAGCTTTCTCTTTAACTAAAGAATGGGCAGACACTGGCGAGGAGACATTATGTGATGGGACATGTGGATTCATTCACCTGTCTCCATTTTGCTGGGTAAAAATCTGCGTCTCAGGGAAGTTGTGAAATTGCCAAAATTGCAACGTTGAACCCAGAATTGAAACCAAAACTTCTAACCTGCCATTTGAGAGAAAATGAAAAGGGAAAATTGGATCTCTCTGTGCATATGAATCCACTCCAAGCCCGAAGTAGGTGTAATAACCTGCCTGCAGCCAAGGTTCTAAAGGCTAGAGGTGCCAACGTCAGGGGGAGCCCATCTGTAAGAATTACACTCTGGTGTGAAGAAAACAGCCAAAAGGGCTGGCTCTGCACTTGTTGAGTTCAATCACCCTCTCAAATTCCTCCCAAACTGGCAATCCAGCCACTAAAAGTGTCTTACTTTCCTGCTCAATTCTGTATTATGGAAAGGGCAAGCTATTTCTCAGTACTTAAGGCTTAGTATTTCAAATAGTGGTAACTATAGTTCCTGAGGCCCTGCAAGGAAGGCATTTCTAAGGCAGCTATCAAAAATACATATTCATTTAGTTATTGGGACTGTAAAAGCAATACCTTCCTCTTACCAGTGGGGAACATCATTTTTTCCTGCTGCAATTTGTTCATAAAAGAGCAATATTTGTGCCAAGAACTCAAGTGAAACAAATGTCCTTCTTGATGGGAAGTGTCCACACTAATTCGAAGCTGTAAAATAAGGATTTTAAATTCAGCTTTCTGTGATTTGGCATTTGCTACTTCTGCATGCGTTAACTCATGTTGAGCTATCTGAAAGGACTTGGTAGATAGCACTACACAGGGAAATACCAGACTGATGCTCTGAAATATCCACTCTACCTTTCAAAAGTTCGTATTTCTGGAGTGGGCTGTTAGGCATTCTATCATCATTCTTTCTTTGAAATGTCACCCTTGTTCTGTCAAAGCCTCCTAACTGTGTATCTGACGAGCTTTACAAATGTCTGACAGGAAATTGTCAGAACAAATAATGCAGGGAAATGCCTTTTGTCTCTAAGTGGAGGTGATGTGATTTTTTTGGACAGCGCAGATAAGCTGAAAAGATGGGCAAGCTCACCAGTCCTTCAGAAAGGCAAAAAGATAATGCCTGAGAGTTGGGCAGTTTGGTTCCTGCTATTCTCTCAGCGATGCCTCCAGCAAGTGGCTGTAGATAAACTCAGCACATCCAGGACTCCAACTGATTGGTGTCTTCTCAAATCCTCAAGTCTTTCCAGCCTCTGTAATCTCTCCGGGAGAACAAGATAAAGATTCCATGAATGAGGGAGATGCAGAGCACAAATGCAATCAGATTTTTAACACAGAAGATGATCATCTGGAATTCATTTTATACTCTTCAGTAAGAAGGACCTAGGTTGTGGCCTCTGCCTGGTAAAATGCAAGAAGCCAGGACCCTAAGTGCCCACTTTCTTTCTCCTTGTTGCCTTACAGTGAACATCACGCAGTGCAGCAGGAGGCCAGCTCCAGCCTCCACCCAGTGGAGCTGCGGTGCTGACCTCACTGTCTCGGGCTCTGTCATCTCCAGGTTTGTCTCCCTGTTCAGTGGTTGTGCTGCAATCTCCCTACCACAGAGTGGAGGAATTCAACCCACATTTTCAAGTGTGGTGCTTCACACTGATAAGAAAATCATGTGTCAAGGAGTGAAGTCCTGTACTTCAGAGGTAGGCAAAGTTCTAAGGTTGCTGTTGGGATGCCTGAGTCCCCTGAGTCCCACCTTGGTGTCATGATTAGGTTTTGGTTTTTTTTGTTTTTGTTTTTTGCAGTACTGGGGATTGAACCTAGGGCTTTCCCATACTGGGCTATATCTCCAGCATGCATACATGTATGTATGCATGTATGCATGTATATATGTATATATTTATGACGAGGTCTCAGTTAGTCACTGAGTTGCCCAAGCTGGGCTTGAGCACATGCACCTGGCCTTTCTTGGTGTTCATGATTTGTATAATACTTTCCTCTTGCTTATGGAAGGAAACTGAGAATGTGATGGAATTATGTTACCTTGCATGATAAAAGGGATTTTGCAGTTGTAAGTGAGGTTGCTAATCAGTTGACTTAAAATGAATGAAAAGGGAGATTTCCAAGTAGGCCTGATGTAATCATACTAGTGCTTTAAGTTCTTTAAATTTGTGTCTGGAGGTCAGAGAGAGATGGTCTGCAATTTTCAGTCAAAGTCTTGCTCCTGAAGACCTTGGAGGAGTGAACTGGCATGTTGTGGAGGGGTACGTATATCACAGAGCAGTAGCAGCCTCTAGGAATTTGCAACAAACTGCATGCAACAGCAAGAACAATCCAGAGACTCAGCCCTATGACTCCACAGAGCAAGATTCAGCTGACGACCAGAATGAGCTTCAGAGGAATCTTCAGCTGGAGTTGACAACTCCAACCAATACCTTGCTTTTAGCCATATGAGACTCTCAGCAGAAAATTCCACTTAACAAAGTGTAGATATCTGATTTTTAGCTAACATAAGATAAACCATATTGTCTTAGGTTACTAAAGATGTGATAGTGTTATACAGCAACACATTTCCCCTTTCATATTGAAAGAATTGATGATCTGCACCATCTCCAGGTTGTGTAGATAAGAGTTTAGCCTCTGTTACAGTGAACACCTAAGCACTTTCCAAGGAGCCATTATGCCTCCTGTAGGGGAAGATGATGGGAATGAATGGGTTTATGTGTGAGAGCCGAGACCAGATGAAGGGGAAAGGGTCCAGTGAGGCTCTGGTGTCTGTCATCAGTGTCTACGCCAGCATTACTGTGTGCCCACACGTCTTTTCCCTACACACTACATGAGTGAGTGAGCCAGAAGGAGGAATATAGGAAAAGCTATTAGTAGCATGTCCAAGAAATGTGCAGAGCCAGTCATCCAGAGCCATAACCACAGATGATATGTGACCCACTGGTATGGACCATGACTTTGTCCATCATACTGGTGATTAGGGATTCCATGCTACCTGTGGGAATTGTGTTGCTCACACTTGTCAGTGCCAGGCATTGTCCTAGTCTCTGGGAATACAGCCTGATCAATCCAAAGCATAAGTGAATCAACAAATAAAATAACCTCCAATTAGCAGTGTCTGGAAGACATAGAATAGGTAAAACATTAGCCCTTGTGGATCCCGGCTAGAACACTGACACCCTGTTGAATGAGCTACTATCTAAAATATTTAAATTTTGTTTTAGAGAGAATAAAACCAGGAAAAATAACCAGTATAAGTGACAAGATTTCAAAACAAGGTAATAGGAAATCAACAATGGTTACCATAATATCTCTTGTTGTCTTTAAAATAGTTGCCCATACAGTCAGACACAGTAAAATCAAGCAAAACAGAAACAGAATAGAACCAATAAAAATAAAACAATGAATGCAATACAGGACTTCAAAACAAGGTAATAGTAAATTCAACATGGCTACCATAATATATCTTGTTATCTTCGAAATAACTGTCCATGCCATCAGATACAACAAAATCAAACAAGATAAAACAGAATAAAACCCAATCAAACAAAACAATGAGAATAATACAAGATTTTGAAACAAAATAATAAGTAATAAGTAATCAACAAATAAATAATAAGTAATCAACGATCGAGAAATAAATAATATTAATCAACAATGGACACCACCTTCAAAAGGAGATTCCCTCATAGATGCTACACTTAGTATTGTTATCCTTTGAATAGATGATCAGACTACTGGCTTTAGGCCTGCAAAGTCAGTGAAACACTAAATATTACAAGCATTAAATTGTATTTTACCTCATTAGCTATCATCATAGCCTGTATTTCTCCAGATCAGCCAGTTGCTTAAGGGGTTGGTGGGGGAAGAATATTGGCTCTTCTTGTCTCCCTGACTGCAGATTGGAAGGGGTTGATGTGTGGCTCTCCCCCCGGCAATGAGAAGCTAAGACCTCTTGTGAGTCAGCACCATACACGGGTTGACTGGATGAATGAGCTACTTGTCACATGCATCCACTGTGACACTACAGATAAATCTTTTCCAGATCCATAATCCAGTAAAACTGTGTGCACTTCCAAGAATTCCTTCCCTGATTAGGGGACTCTGCATCTTCCTTCCACCTCTTCTGACCCCCACATGTAGGCAAGGCATGGCTGAAGCTTCCAGATTATTTTCTTCTCTAGCAACACTACTAAATGGACTCCACTCACCTTTATGGTAAGAGCAACTCATAATTGGTTCCCTGATCAACCACTTAAAAATGGATGCTCCCAAGAGCCATACCATACTACTCTGTTCAGCCTACTTCATAGCATGTCAAGTCATCACAGGCACAACAAACTCACTTGTTCCTTTATTGCTTATTATTGCCTATTGCATTATACAAACCAGTGAACCCTTTTTGTTCACTGCTTCCACTCTGGGAATACTCAATAGATACTCGATTTACTCAAGTTAATGAGTGAATCTGTACTTCCAAATAGCAAGAGCATGCTTTGGGAAACATGCTCTAATTCTAACCTTTGTAATCTCAACCATCATTCTTCTAGTGAAATATTTATTGAGCACTAACATTGAGTAAAACTTTTATCTCAGCTAGACACTGAGGGACAAGTACTGTCAGAACTACCTCTTGGATTGATGTACTGAATCTTTATTTATTAAGTAGAAGAGTTTTGCCCTAAATTCATAATATCTCCCTTAAGATTTTATATCTATTTTCCATATCTATTCTCAAGTGAGATCTGCTTTTAAATGAGCAAATCTGAAGGCCAAGAGTTTACCAAGGTGGAAGCTAAGAAGAGAGGAGCAGACACTACTTTTCTTAGAATTTCTAATATTCTTCCTGGCAGAAGGTCATTTGGCTGATTCCAAGGCACAGTGCAAAGCTGATCCTAAGTTGCCTGTGGTTGGGGCTGGCAGTTCTTACTACCTACTCATACTCTTCTTCAGTCACTGCCATTTTGGTTTTATGCATTTTAACAAACTTTCTCCCTTTTAAACAATTAATTTACTTATGTAGCTATTCATTTTTACTAAAACTCTAAAATGGTTCATTCTGAGGAGAAAATTTAAAATCTAACACGTAGAAAATTTTGACCCAAATGCATTAACCTCCATAAATGATCAGTATGGTTTATTGCAAATGAAGTCATCCGGATACCAGGTGTTTTACATTTTATTACTACATCTGGCTGAGCCATTTGTTATATGCTTTTAGAGATGGCTATAATCTTTGTTTTCATAAAGTTGCACTTTAGTCATGAAGTTTTTACTATTTTTAATACTATAAAACGAATACAAGTATTCCATAACAAAGAAATCCAAAAAGGTAAAAGGAAAATAAGTGGTCTTTCCACTTTTTCCAACATCACTCCTAACCCAGTGGGCCACTTGTTACATATCTTTTTATTTTTCCTGAATGTGGACCTTAAAAGAAAATTAACAAATTTGGTGGCATGTTCTCTTTTCCCTGAACGTGGTCCATTAGGGCACATCAGATTACTGATATCCAATCATCCCTCTAGGATATAGTACTGAATGCCCAAAATGCACTCAACCTTGTGATTATACATCGGAGACAAAGATAGGACTTTACTGATAATGGAGTTTGTCTTCTGTCAGTGGGCAGGGAGCTGGGGTGGCATGCCTGTGGTAGGGAACAGAGTAGAAAAAAGAGCCATCCTAGGAGGACATGCCAGGCAAAAGAAGTGCATTTGTAGAGATTAAAGTAGTTGGAGAAAAACTGAAAATCCAGTGAGATAGTGACATGCAAGATAAAAGAAAAACATGCACTGGGATTGAAAGTGATGTTGGCATTTTTGCACATCAGCTAGACTATTTGAATTCGAAACCTTGGGTGTGATTTTTCTAATAGTTAGAAGAATTCTGGCCTCAACCTTCACCCCACTCCTCTGAGACCTCTAAAAATACTGAGGAATGACATGTAAATGTGGCCTTCCAACTAAGTATAAATAACTGTCACTGGTACAGAGGAAGAGGACTCATACCAAAATGCAACCGTCAAACAGGATACAATCGTTAAACTGCTCCACATGGTTGAGGGTGGATCACTTTCTTAACATGCTCCACCCTCTGAGGCATTAAACACATGATGGGAGAAACAGGAGCATGAAATTTTCTCTCTACACTGCCCATGCTTCAATGCATAAGTAGAACAAAACAAATCAGTCAATTTACATCCATAGTATTCTCTTCACCTGTCCAAGAAAAGTGATTGTTTCTAGAAACTGACATAAAGCCTGACATACACAAAATAAGTTTGACTGTCTGATTATGTATGAATCCAAGTACAATCCTTGGGGTTAGTCTGCAAGCTAAATCAAATATTACAAGGGACTTTTCGATTGGAAATGAAGTCAGAAATGAGTACAACACAAGCATATTAAAGGGTGGCAATTAAATGCAAACAAACACTTTGCAGTTTCCTCCTAAGGAAATATAATTAGATTGCCAAGTAGATTGCTTGTGGATTATTTGGATTAAGTGTTGCATTCTTGAAAGTTTAGTGACTTTTTGGCATTTCATTTCCCTGGAAACCACTAGTTTCTATGCTATGCAGATTCTCTCAAATGCTTTGGGCATTTTTCCACAGTGCTTTTGTTTCTAAGACTGGGAATCACAGCAGTCAAAACTAGGACATTGAAAAGAACAAGAACTAAGGTTGCAGGTTTCTGGCTGATTTAGAAAGCCTGGATGAGCAGTGGCATTACTGCAACCTCAAAACACACATCCTGAGCCCCCACAGTCAAGCAGCACGAACAGTCTTTCTTGCTCATAAAGTGATTTTGAGTATTTAGTCAGCTTCACAACCACAGTAAACAGTTCCTGCAATAGTTAACTGAAGACCTTTCTTTGCTCTAATTTTTGCCCACTTTCCAGCCCAGAGACCTCAAGAAATAACCTTTATTTGCCTTGTTGCTGGCTTCATGCAGAGTTGAAAGGAAAAGTTCCTGAGATTTCACCTGTGTCTTATTAGTAAAGTTTTCCATTTACAGAAAGAAACTCTACTCTGAAATGTCAGGAAGTCACTAAAATAAGGAACCATGCCGCATACATAATAAGGGATAAAACAGAGAAGATCAGGAAGGTAACTGCAACAGCAATGCATTAGAACAACAACAACAACAACAACAACAACAACAACAACAAAAAGAGGGACCACTCCCTTCCTAGTTGAACTAACCAACCTTACCATACAGCTGAAGGCTCAATTAAACTATGAATTTGATGGAGTCACTGGTCACTTGTCAAATACATGGCTATATGGCCATAACCTGGGTGCAGACATCTGATTTAATTGGTCTGATTTAAGCCTGAAGAGTTCTTTTAAAGTTATTTAACTCTTTCTTGATCAATTTTTGTAACTGTCATACCCTGGGAGACAAAAAACCAGTTTCTCTTAATAGAACAGAGGTCTTCGTCTATTCTCCATTACTTTTACATACCACCTGAGACTGAACAATTGACGAAGAATTCTCCTTGACTCCAGATTCTGGAGCCTACGCAATCCAGGAGCATGATGAGAAGTATCTGATGAGTGACAGGGCAAGAGGAAACCAAAAAGCAAGAGGCAGGGCATGAGGAATGGACTCATTTTATAATAATATGGCTTTGAGGGTAACCAGTCCATTCTCACAATAATGACATGAATCAATTCCATGACCAAAACACCTGTGTCGGGCTCTGTCTCTCAACATCACAGCTTTGGGAATCAAACTTCCAACACAAACTTCTAGGAGACAGACACTCACAGCACAGCAGTTGTCACCTAACAAAATTATGACGAGGGGAAGTGGGCATTTTACTTCCATTTATTTCAAAAGTTGGTCACAAGGCATGAGTGCCTATAACTTCCTTTTAAAGGGTTGAAGTACATCTGGTCAACCGAGGTAGAGACCTGCAGTCTGACCTACCTTGTGCACAACCTTGAAGCTCCAAAACCAGTTCCCTCTTCTGCATTGTTTCTTCAGGCCTATAGTCACTAAGTAAACTGGACTAATCAAAACCAGTGGAATCTAATCGCTAAATGGGAAATGTAAAACCTTGTGGTATATGGGAAGTTTCACTAGGTGTTTTCTGGAAGTTTATCTTTCTGGAAACTCCAACTCTGGAGTTTCCATAATTGTGGCAAAACAATCAGATTAAAGAGAGGTCTGTAAGGAGTAAGAGGGCTTTTGTTTTTTACCCACCTCTGATCAGCAGAATGGGAATGTGTGAGTTATCTGAGGAAGTTCAGAATTTGACCAGTCAAAATAGTCTAACCTCAAGCTCTATGCCAGGGATCTGCTAAAAGGTAGAGTGGAAATAGTTTAGACTACATAGTTCCACATGGCATCCGTTGCAACTACCCAACTCTGATGCTAGTCCACAGGGTATAGTTGGTTGGTCTCTGTTTCATACTCATCAAAGAAAAGCACCAATTACCCACCTTCTTTAGGTGAGAAATTCAACATTCAGAGTCTTGGGAGATAATAAAATACTGCCTCTCGAAAGAGGAAGGGTGTGTGTGTATGTGTGTTCCTGTGTCTGTGTTCATATACAATCACTCATAATTTAATGATGGTTGAGGCATCCTTAGAAATGTGTCATTGGGTGATTTTGTTCTTATACAACATCACTGACTATCCTTACACAAAGATGTCTAAAATGTCATTAGGTGATGTAATAATATTATGGATCACTCTTGTATATGCAGCCCCTAATTGATAAAAATGTTGTTAAGTACATGACTGTATGTTCATGTACACGTGTATATCTATACATACATATTGTATATATGCAGCATACATATATACAATTGATAAAACTCTAAGCTAAAATCTGTTTCTCTATGGATCACCAGTTGAGTGCTTCATCAATGAGCTAAGACAAAATTCAATTTCCCACATTTTCTTCTGAATATTTCTGGATGAGCATGGACCAAGCGTGACATGTGATATTTGGACAAAGGAAAGTTTGAGGTACCAACTAGTATTTTGCATTCTCAACACTGGTGCAGGGCAAAGGGTATTGTTACAGCTCACACATGTGGCTGGGTCTTCTTTGTATGATGCAGGAGCCACACCCTCAAACTCAATCTGAACTCTTCTATCAATTCCTCCAAACCCTGGTTCCGGTTTATATGCAACTCTTGGGTAGCACACCAGCTTCTTTTGTAGCAAGTCACTCACAAAAAAAGTCAGGACCTGGAGGAATTGAGAGGAAGATGGAAGTTCCAGGTCACCTTGCAAGTTCCCATCAATAGTTTTCCCTCCATCTCTTTCCCAACTGTCACCAGTACTGACTCCACACCCAGCACAGATGCACAAATAACTGCCTTACATGGGTTGTGTTCGTATAACTGGCTCTGCTATTCCATTTCAGTCACAGTGAACCTACTCATATGATTAATCCCTAGTTGATGTTTCATCCCAATCTGAGCAACTTCCCACTCAAAGAGGAGATATCCAAAGATTAATGATGGAAAGTACTGAGTTTCAAATATAATAAACATATGTCAATAATTTTTCCTTAGTAAAGGTCACATTATTTCATTCAACCCTCAGAATTTACAAATGCTAAATGCTATCATATGTTGATGTATTTACACACAGGTCCTGGACTCTTTTATTTTCTTCTCCTCTGGGATCAATGACACACATTAATGAGACAACTGGTGGGAGGACAAGTATAGCAGCCTCTTGCCCCAACACTAATCCAAGCGATTTGTCTCTTCGAGGAATTGAACCTGCATCAATTGACCTCAATTAACACCAAGTTTTCACCAATTGAAGAAATAAAAATGGGAAACAATCCAATTGTCCTCTCCCTCATTACTACTGATGGCAATGTTCTATTCATATTTACCTTCTAAGATCTAAAAGTTCATACTCCTGAGAAAGCATTGAAAGGAATGACATCACAGCACAATACGTATTGCAACGTGAGTAACTGCAGAAAATGGTATTTTTGAATTCATTGTAAGCCTTGTCTCCAACTTATGCTAGAGTAGATAAGAACTATCAAAGAAGTAATATACACAACTGTTTATTAGTAAAAATCTAGGCCCACTATCTCCCATTCCAAACCTCCCTACAATATATACCTACCTGCTTAGCTATTTAGAAAAGGAAAGCATTCTTTTGGTTATATTTCACACATGAGTCAGTTCCTTTGACTCAGTTATAAATCTCAATACAAATTATTTTCAAGTTCCATTCATTGGATTCAGTGGATCTAGTTGCATTATTTTTCTGCTGTTCTTAATTTCAACTTTAGTGGCATTTAGAAGATAGTGGAAGCTGTCTTATTGTAAGTAACAAATCTGTCAACTAATTGCTTCTGCTGGTTGTAGCTGTTTGTTTTCTACACTCAGAGCATTGACTCTCATTGATTTTCAACAGATATCCCCTGCATACACCGCTTGATGGATCAGCTTATTTGTGTTTGCTCTTACTGTCCTGTAGGCAACCTCAGCAAGAACTAAACCTTAATGGTTACAGGCAACAGGAGAAAGATTGTTTGCTGTTTCAAAAGTTACTTTTTCCATTTTAGCTCACATAATGCTCTACATTTCCATTAAAACCAGCACAGTTTTGAGTTGGGAAGTTTTGTGAGATGTATTTATAAATGCAGATAAATGGATGCCAGTCTACAGAGTGCAGGAAATGATGTGGTTTGTGTGTCAACTGCTGAGATTTTAGAAACGGGTTTTTCATAGTGTGGTTGTTTGATAAGGTCCCCAAAAGATATTGACTCCTAATCCCTGAAACCTGAAAATGTGACTGTGTTTGAAAAGTGCCTTTGCAGATGCAATTAATTTAAGGATTACAAAATTGGTAGATTGTCTTAGATTACCTTTGTGGTTCCTCAATGCAATCACAAGTGCCTTTATAAGGCAGATAGAGGCAGGTAAAGCACACAGAGGAGAAGGCGGTGTGAAGGTGGAGGTACAGACTGGAAGAATGCAACCACAGCCAAGAAAAGTTAACAGCCAAAGGAAGCTGGAGAAGCATGGAATACAGTCTTCCCTGAAGTCTCTGAAGGGAATGTGTCCTGGCTCTGTGCTGATTTTGGCCAACGGAGCTGATTCAGACTTCTGGCCTCAGAACTGTGGGACAATAGATTTCTGTTGCTTTAAATCACCAAGTGGGTAATAATTTGTCCCAGCAACGACAGGGCACTAATTCACAGTTTGGCAAAGGTTAGTAATCTCTTGTAAGTTTGACCACTGGGAGGAGATGGATAGCGCCTCGAAATCTAGGACAGCAAAGTCCAGCTGGAAAGATTCTGTGCGGCTCACAAGGATGCGGATGGTGCTTGTTGGAAAGACGACGCTGCACACAGTCATTCATTCCTTCACTTTCCCAGGGCTTAAACCCGACAAAGATTTTTCTGGTGTTAATTTGTTGATCACTACTGAAGGAAGAAATTCTCAAATTTTCCTGGTCCCAAGATTTTTAGCCAGTAAAACTCTTCAATACCAGCTATTATTTTTGTGATATGTTAGTGATAACAGGTTTCTTTTGCAAAGATGGCAGAATAAAGAGGTTTCTCCCTCGCTTTCCTCAGAAACAGTCCCCAAGCAAAGAGAACAGAAAATGGAGATTGCACACATGAGGAAGCAAAGGACTAGAAAAAATTGCATGTGGGAATAAGGCAAGATATCTATAGCTACAGAACCCAGAAAGGTTTGTAGAGCTCAGTATTCCAAAGTAGGTGGGATATATTAAAAAGCAACCCAATAACCTCATTTTAGGAAAAACAAAAGCTCAAAGTAAGACATACTCTGGCACAGGGGAAAGTGAGGGAGATGGGCCACAGAAATAAACACAATTTATAGCAAGTACTTTGCAAGTAAGCCAGAGTAGAGAAAATAAAACACAAATCTGGAGTACTGCTGCAGCTGCTGGTCTCTCTTGGATGAAAGAAGCAAAGTTAAACATATTCACTCTAAACCTATCATTAAGGACGTCATTTGAAATCAAGGAAAATTACTACTGTCCCAGAATAGTGGCTGACTCCTTCCACACCTGAAATTGTTGAGCTAGGAAGAACACATCTCATTCAAACGTAAAATAATTAAGTACGCAATTCCAACACACGATTATGCAAAGCAAATCTATACCATATAATGCAAGGCTGTTTAAAAAGAAAAATAAGTAAATGAGGATAAAGTAAACTGTGCTAACAGCATAAAAACTAAAAAGTTTCTAAAAGGGTCAAACGTTAGAGAGAAACAAATGGCAGACACGCACTCACCTTCATTGCGATGGAGCAGATAAAAATCATTACAACTCAGAGCCATTATATAAAAATGTTTCTAAAATTATCACTTTTTAAAAACACCTACTGAAAGCAGAAAACCCATCGTAAAACTTTAGGAAAAAGATATCAGGAGTATAAAAGTGAGCTGCCTGAGCTAAAGAAAGAAGTAAACAAAAATATAAAACTGTCTTGGAAATGAAGGTTCTTTTGCAAACTGGAGGACGTCTGTGGAAATGCAATAAGGATGGGGTGGACAGGATAGAGTACAAGGAAATACAGTGAGTGAAGTATAAAAAAAACTATAAAAAGTAAATTTGGGAATGTGTACACATCATTAGTGTGTCTCAAAATATACATATAGTGAATCAAAAAGATTCGATTTTAATTTAAAAACAAATTTTAGGTATCCAACAACAACATCAACTTATTTGTGTGTCCTATTGCCAGTCAGCACCATATACCAAGGAGAGCATAGATGGAGTTCCGCCTGCCATTGAGTTTGTATTAAAAAGGGGGCTTGAAGCAGGGCGTGTTGAAAAAAAAAAACCCACACAGGATGAATCTTATGAAGACATAGGCTAATAAGGTACTGATTTCAAAGATAAATAAAAAAAAAATTTTGAGTACACAGAAAAAAACATTATTTCCTTTACTTGGAAATATAATCATATAGGCCTAAACACACAAAATATAAAAGGTAGTAGTGCCTAGTAACTCTGAAAAGAAATAAAGTTTGAACTCAGAACTTTATGCCACGCTAAAGACAAAATAATACTACAAGGATGAATTGGAGAACTATAGATACTTGCGTAGTTACTGAGGTACTTTTCAAGAGATTATTTTAGTCAACTAAGACTGAATGCAGAAAGTATTGCTAAAGAATTGGTGATAAGCATGAAACAATAGAGATCAAATAGCAGTAGAAATAGTGGTCAAAGAGTAGAGGGTGAAACAGATGCACCACACACACAGAGAGAAAAACAATAATACCAAACAGAAGGGGAAGTGGGAGAAAATGAAAGAGAGTATAATGGCAAATGAAATATATAAAGTAAAATTGATAGATTAAGTAGTGGTTAACATTACATTCAAAGACACTAATTTAATTGCTGGAAAAACCAAGAAAAATAACTTCAGAATTTAAATCAAACAATAGAGGAGAAAAAGAAATTGTGGTACAGGTAGAAGTATTTTATCTTCACATTTGCTTATAATGGTTATGTCAGTATTAATATACAAAGAGCTGGTTAAAGATTTCAAGTTTTCACACAAAAAACTGAACAAACAGAAAATTAACTTTTCAAATTTTCTATTAGAGAATCTCAAATTCAGGAATAAAAGCATTAAATGAAATAAATGAAGGCACTTTATAAGAAAAAGAAGAATCAACACTGAAGATAGGACAATCATGAATAACTAATAACCAAAAACAGAAAGAGTACATAAAAAATAAAAATTATAGTAAATTATAGTAAATATTTGTGTAAAGATAAACAAAAATACTAGCCTTAGAAAGTTTAATTTACACTTTTAGTAAGGGACAAAGGATGTGCATAAAAAGAACTATAAGTAGAAACTCTAAGTGGCCCAAGATATAGCTAAGCAAAATTTAACAAGTGTCATGCTTTGATAACAGAGTTGAACCTCCTTTTCTAGCACATATTGTGATTACACATGAAACTTCAAAGAAAAACAATATATGCTCCCATGCAGAAATGCCACAAATAACACTCTTTGATAACAATATTATACATCTATTATTTATATAATTAATATTAAAATTCAAGTATAAAAAGTTTCTTTCAACTAGAAAAGTGCAACTCTCAAATACATTTCGTGTTAAATTGAAAAACTACAAATGAGTTTTGGAATGTCTATAAATGATGATAATGAAAATGCCACATACCAGGATCCTTTAGACAATATTCCTGTAAAAGACTGGAAAAGGAAAGATTAAAAGAAGAACTATACAAGGCAAGGTAACACATCCCAAATCTCCTGGATAAGCCCAATATTACTGTGATACCAATATCCTCATAATGACAGTACACAGAAAGAAAACTAAGTTCTACAACATGTAAAAAGGATTCAACACCATGACTAAGAGGGGGATTTTATTAGAGGTATGCAAAACTGATTAAACCTTAAAAAATAAATCAGTGTCATCCAATACAGACAAAATTCACTGAAGAAGACAAAAATCAAATAATCATTAGACAGTAAAAGTCCTTGAAGACAGTAAACACCCATTTTTGATTAAAAACTGTCAGCAAGTTAAGAGTATAGACGAATTGCCTCAACTTGATAAAGTCTCTACTGAAACCTTAGGGCTACTGTTTTGCTTCATGTGAAACTGAAAGTTTCTCCCTTAGATGAGGAACAAGACAAGATGCCCCTATTTACCATTCACTCTTTTTGTATTATTTTATTTTAAAGATAGTAAAATCCAACAAAACGTAACAGAACGAAGTCAGTCAAAACAAAGCAATAGAACTGGTAAAGAACTTCTAAGAAAGATACTATGAAAACAATAGCTACTATGGTATATCTTGTTATTTTCAGAATAGTTGACCTTTCCAACGGGTATAGTAAAATCAAACCAAAAAAAAAATCTTTAGGAGATAGAGATAGGGTTTGTAAACAATAAAAGCATCCTCTATCCAAGGATGAAATAATGAATAGACATTATTAAAATTAAATCTATGCTTTCAGAAATCCCACATGAAAAGAATGAAAGGGTGGTTTACTGGCTTGGATTAAATATTTGCAAACCCTATGTCTGACAAAGGACCAGTATCTACAACAAAAAATCCAATTAGAACATAGACAAATGAAAATGGACTTTACTGCAGAAGACGGGAAACCTGAAAATATGCTCAGCAAGGTCAGCTAAAATAAAGGTAAATTACGGCAATATTAAATGTCAATTAATGAAAATTAAAACCACAACTAGGTGTCACAACAAACCTATATGAATGGCTAAAAATTTTAAATATCAGAATTCCAAGCACTGATAAATATTCAGTGCTACTAGACTGCTCCTCCATTGCCAGTGGAAATGCAAAGCAGTGGTGCAGCTCTGGAAAACAGTTTCACAGTTTCTTGAAGTACTAATCACACAAGTACTACCTGGCTCAATCGCAGCCCTGGATGTTTGTCCCAGAGAACTTGGGTTCACACAAAGGCAGGCAGAACCAGGAAGAGACACCAGGTCATGACAAGTGGCCTGGAGGAGGCCACTTCTTAGCCTCAGAGGAAGTAATTCGTCAGATGCCTCAGTACAAAAGCACCTGGAAATAAGCTAAGTGCCCATATCGGGAAGGACTGATAAAAAATAGACTAGACTGTACATTAGTTAAAATGATAGTAGCAGCTTAGTGTATTCTATATAATACAAATACATTAGAGAAAAGGCTGAAAGATCATTTGAATATTAAACTACTTATGTGTTTAATCATGAACATGTACAAATCATGTATTTGTGTGCTTGTTACAGGGGTGTGCAAAACACATACATATATATGTATATAAAGATTTATTTTTAAAAGCAATTCTGAAAGAAGGTAGTAAACACATTTTAAATGAACTCATTTACTTTTGTCCAGTTGGAGTCGATTTTATTTTACTTCTATTGGATATATCCAAGCTAGCTTCTCATCTAAATATAGGTACTATGACATAGTTTCACATATTTAATATCTCTTCCTGAAGCTTAGGAAATGTTTTTGTAAAGAACTATGAGGAAGGATTATCTATAATTTATGTAGACTTCTTACAAACTATATAGCTTTACATCTTTACATCTCAGTATGGCCAGCATACAATCGATCAGTTTTTAAACTGGAGAAACTATATAAACTACCATTCCCTGTTTTATACCAGAGAGAAAAAAATTACTTTCCCAGATCAGAAAGTAGTATGAGGAAGATCTAAACTCTTAAATTCGAGTTTAGTATACTTTCTATTATGCCACATAACTAAATAGCTAATAAAAATGTGCTAACGTGCTTTTAAAATGTTAGTGTGGATTCCAAGTTGTGGAATGTCGATACCCTGATGAATGTAGTTCATCTTCCCTTCTAAGTGGCCCATACAAAACTATATATGAGGTACTCCACTCTGACCCATAAAAGCAATGGCTGGAGTGGTACAAAGCAACCGCAAACATCCATATTTGCATTGTTTAATGGACAAGAACAAATAGTCTCTGCTCTCATTAAAGAGCTTTTCATGATGGTCCCAGAGTCTGCTCATAAATGTAATTTACTCTCTGGCCGCCAAGGCTTCCTGACTAATTGTTCCCTGGTTCCTTATTGTCTTGAACAAGCATTGTTGACTGGTTTAAGTGATCAGGTGGCTTAAACAAGCAGCAGTATAATGCGTACTTCTCAAAACAGCTTTGTAAATATGGACAGTACATCATTTGCATAGAAAGATAACACAGCACCAAGATCTGTCAGGCTCAGTAATAAGCTCTTTCTACCAGCCATGAGAAATGAACAACAAAAGCCCTAGAATCTATCCCCCAAATAATCAGATGTTATGTTCTCAGATTCTATGGTTTCCTAAGTAAAACTCCACATGGTCTTCTTTCAGATCATGGTCCTCCTGTCCATCCTCACCATAGCATTTACACTGGCAATAACTGAGTTGTAATCCTTGATCCATACTGTGACCTTGAATCTTCAGCTCTACAGCTATTTTCACAGGTAAGCCTGGCCCTATAGTCTCACCACCATCACTACTATCATCACCATCCAACCAGGTGAACAACCCATACATTCAAAAAGATGCCAGTGTAAGGTGACACAGGCCATGTTAAATGTAGTAGAATGAATCAGAAGTAAGATATGGAAAATAACAACAGGACAGAATCACCAATCACCAGTGCAGACTTGAAATAAGAGGTGAATCTTGGTATTTGAAGAATAGATGAATGAAAATACATCTTGATAGGTAAGAGTAGACTGAATTCCAAAAGTGATCATATACTAATTGCTTTGGGGAAGATAATTTGTTATTGACAATGAGTACAGAATTCAGAGAAATAAAAGAAAAACAAACAATAACCACAAAGGAAAAAGAACCCCAACTCTAAGTTTCAAAAGGCAGAGGGTGAGAGTGTAGATTTTAACACATAAGTAGGAATGTAGAAATAAAAACACCAAAATAAAGTTTCTTTTATATTTTCATTGGAATTAAAAGTTGACTTGCTTCAACAGAAGACTCACAGACATCAAATGGTTAGAGTTGGAATGGACTGTAGAATTTGTTCCATCAAACTGATCTATTGTCCAGATAGAGACACTGAGATTCATATTAAGAAAATATTTTAACCAAAAGTACATTCTACTTTCACTTTTATTTTTTACAAGAAAATTCTACTGGAAATAAATTATTTGCTAAGAAAAATAAAAGTGGGCTAAAAATTAGAGAAGGGTGTGGGAATTGTATTCACATTCCCATCACTGGTACAAAATATTCAACACCTGCAATTTAAAGAAATTGATAAGATGATTTTGGCTCCTGGTTTCAGAGGATTCAGTCCATGACCAGCTGAAACAAGGCAGAAAGAGCATGGTGAAAGGCATGACAGATAATTACTCACTGTTGCTAGCCAGAGCTTCTCCCAACACTTTCAACTAGGAATGCATCAGTGGATTAAGTCACAATGGCATAATGCCTCATGATCTGATCACCTCCAAAGAGGCCATTTCTGAACATAAGAGACTTTGGGGGCACATTTTAGGTATAAACCATAACAGAATAAAACAATAAGCTAAGAAATTGAAAAGGATGACCAATAATTATTTTAAGAAATGGTGCAAATTGCTAATAGCTTTATAAGTTCTCATTATTTAAACTTTTAAAAAATGTACACAGTCTGTTAAATCAATTTTAGAACATGGACAAAATGGAATATCCCCAATGATGTTATTAATTCCACAAAACTCAATTCCAAATGTGGGCAAATATTGAATTTTAAAAGTTATAGTCCCATACCCTTTCTGTAAATAAATCTGGTCATTCTTAATAAATACTAAGAATCAAGCCCGTAAGTTTATGGTAAGCAAAATTTATTCCTCTAATGTAAAATAGTTCAGAATCTATTAATTTAAGTATAATACTAGATCAAATTTGTAAAACAAAGTTGACATCATATAATAAGAGACAAAGATTTATGGCAAAAGCACCTCTGTTTCATATAATTTTTAAAATTTTAAATAAAATGTCCCATATAAAAGGGAATAAAATGCTCTTTTCCTATCCTTTCTTTCTTCTCTCCCTGCTTCCCTCCCTTCTTCCTCTCTTCCTTCCTTGCTTCCTTTCCTTCTCTTTCTTTCTTCCTTTCTTGCTTGCTTGCTTGCTTCCTTCTGTCCTCTTTCCTTGGTGCTAGAAATGAAACTGAAGGCCTCATACATATTAGGCAAGTGCTGTTCCACTATGATAAATCCTCAACCCTAAGTTGACTTATTTACATGATAAATATTATGTATCTTCAGCAGGAACATGTGCTTTACTTTAACAAAAGTGTCTCTCATCTGTTATAACCCAGAAACAAGAATGCTGCACCTGCTATCACTGTGATGAATTGGTGTTGCTCTGAAAGTTTTAGCCAATGTGGTAATACAAGGATTAAAGTGAAATTTAGATAGTAGAAATAAGATTCCAAATTCTCATCATTGTAGTAATTTTTTCTGATATTTTCCTCAAAACCTAAAACAATAAACTAAAACACAGCAAATTATAAATCCAGTAAGTATTTTAAAATGCCCCTTATATGTCTTAAAAACCAACTGGAAAATACAGGCAAATGACTGTAGTCATAATGGCAACACAAATGAAATAAATTAAGTGAAAATAAATCTAGCAATAATTATGATTTCTCTCATTTGTTGAACAATGATTACTACATCAAATGCTATACTAACTGCTTTTATATACCTTATTTCATTTAATACTCAATACTTCCCTATAAAGATAGAAATTATCATTAATCCTACTAAGAGGAGAAAATTTAGGTTTTAGATTAACTGACTTGCCTAAATTTATTAGCAAATAAAAGTGCAGAACTCAGGAAATGTCAAAACTTTATGAAGTCACTTAAGGAAAGTTTGAAAAACTTGCGAGTTTTATTTTATCTCTGGATAGGAAGATTAACATCATAAGATGTCAGTGTTCACACTACGCATGCCTATGCTAAATTTTCAAATTTATTAAAAAGCCTATATAAGGCAACATGAACTCTAAACATCTGCAGAGGAATAAAATGAAACTGTCTTGGGAGAAGCCTCAACCATGCATACTTGGACGTAAGAATAAATCAAAGGCTGTGGCAGGACACGAATGACCCATGAACACACACGCCATGCAGGTGGCTGTGAAAGAGCGGGACACCGTCTCTTCTGTGAGGCGACCCTTCCCTCGGCCGCTTCAGTCACAGAACTGTGTCCTTCGCAGGCTTTCTCTCCTGTCGCTTCCACAGCTGCTACAAGGAGCGTGTGTATCTGGCTCGCTGGAGAAAGCATTTTTAGCATATGTTTCTGTTACTTGGATTAAATAACTTGCATAGGTGGGATGGCACACAGAGCCTTCCATATGACTATGAGCATTCCTGACTCCAAGCATCTTCCGTAAACTTCATTTCAGTCATATGTCGGGGGTGTGGTCTGTTTTATGTTTCTATGACTGAACACAATATTTATAAATGGAAGTTTACTTGGCTTATGGTTCTGGAAGTCAGGAAGTCCAATGTCAAGCTGCAGGCTCCCGGCGAAGGCTTCATGCTGTATCATGACAGGGAGAGGTCGCCACACAGTGATGCTTGATGCTCAGGTCTCGCTTTCGCTTCTATAGCCACCGATGTCACCATGGAAACTTTCGCTCATGATCTTATCTAACTCTTATTTGAAGGTGGAAAAGCCCCACCTTCAAATACTACTAGCAAATGAGTTTGAATATTTAGTCTCTAAAACATGGATTTTGGGGGGACACATTCAAGCCATTCCAGTGCCTATACAAAGGTGCTTCCTCAGGACTGAGGAGAATACTCTCTGGACTCTCTTTACCAGAAAATCTCATCTTGGCCCTTTGTGGATGGCCCCAGGAACTAGAAAGGTTCTCCTCTCCCAGCTGCACGCAGTTAGACTGCATTTACTACCCTTCCTTGTTAGGTATGGTCACGTGAAATGAGACAAGGACATACGCAATATCTTCTATCAAACCCGAGCTTCTCAAAGCTCGTTTGGTCTCCACCAGCTGTCAGATAAAACGCTGACTTTCCTTTGCTCAGTTGAAAGAAGCTGGTTGTTTGAAGCCCTGCTTGTGTGATCAACTGTCTTGTCTGTTGCTATGACAAATGCTTGGGAAGATCAACTCAAAGAAGGAAAGAATTATTTTGGCTCACGGTCTCAGAGATTTGATCCATGGCTGCTTGATCACATTGCTTTGGGCCTGTGATGGGGCAAAATGTCATAATGGGGAGCACTTGGGGGAGGAGCTGTGGTCTTGGAGTAGCCAGAGGCCAAGAGAGGAAGCAGCTGTAGTCTCAGTGCTCTTCGTGGCTATGCTTCCAGCGACCCAACCTTCTTCTGTTAGAGCCCAACTCCTGGTGGTTCCACCACCTTCCCGTGGTACCACAGGCTTGGCACCAAGACTTCAACACTGGACCTTTAAAGGACACTTCCGAACCACATCGCTGCTTATAAAAGGATTGTCCCTGATTGGAAAAACCTGACTTAGACCTGCGATAAATGAGAAGTAGCACTGTATTGTGTTAAACTGCAGTTGTTTGGAGTTGCCTATCAGAGGTAATAATGTTACCAAGATCGGGTTCTACTAAAGGTAGCTGAGTCAGAGATGGCAGATAATTTCAGCAGTAACACAAGAAGATAGAGCTCACGTCTTCTCATATCGAAGTAGCAATTTGCTGCAGAAGCAGGAAGAGAAGTTCTCCCAGTACAGAGTCACACGGAGGAAAGTCACATGAAGGATCCAGCTCAGCCTACCAGCACAGACTGCTGGAAAATCAATTCTTTGTGTTTTGTGGTCACTTTCCAATGCTCTGTGAACATTGTACATTACTTCCCCTTTTGGTGTCTGAAGGAAAGAGGAGCACAGTGTCCTTTAATAAGAGGGAGGGGAATTCATATACTTGAACAGAAAGGATATAGTGAAGTGGAATAAAGTACCTGCCCGCTGTGTTTAAGGCGATACCTTATCATGTTGGATGCACTGTGCCCCTGTTGGTGAACTGCCCTTGGAACTAGAATTTTCTGTTTCTTATTGAATACAGACCAGACTTCGATGGCTTGCCCATGTTTATTACCCAGTCCAAAATTACTTTTAGTCATATGTTTTTCATGAGATGTTTTTATGTGCTTCGTGTTTTTTATGCATTATCACATTCAATACTCTAAAGTGTTCTGCAATATAGTCCTATTTTTATTTGCATCTCATAATTTAGATTATGTTAAGATCACTATTAGTGACTAATTTCTCAACTAGCATGAAAATAACAGGCTGGAAAATAGCAATAGAAAAATTGAGTGTTGTCCTCTAGGGGTCCTGGTGCATAAGAAGTGGGGGACATAGAAGGAGCAAAAGGCCTTAGCACTGGGGCTGGGGGCTTGCTCATTTATGTTGTCCTGTGGCTTTAACCCTCCCACTATGCCTCACCTCCTGAAAATTCCACTACCTCACAACAGTCCAAGCTAAGGACCAAGCCTTCGGCACATGGGCTGGCCAGGGTGGGTGGGCGGGGTACACTGCAGAGGCCCAAACCGAAGGAGAACAAATCTACTCACAAACAGAAAGAAAGACCCTTTGTTCTTTGTAAGCATCGCAAGGGGAAAACTCTCACTAACACAGAAGACCGCAGTTTAAGCATGGAGTTCATTTCAGGGTATGCAGTTAACGGCTGGGCATATTCAACAGAGCAGCTGCCAGATGTACACCTGATGGAAGTGACATTTCTTTTCCAGGCATCCCACTGCAGGCTAAGTTAAAAGGCCTGGCTACTAGCTTGTTTTTTGTGATCCTGCAACGCTGAATTGAGTTGAGCCTTGTCTCCTCTTCACTCCTCCTCGTTGACCTGTGGACGAGGTAAAATAAATACATGAGCCACTATAGCCCCCATTCAGCACCAAGGGTCCTCCTGTTGCTATTGCCACCACAGTTTACTTCTTGGCCTCTTAACTCTCAAACTCAGTGCTCTGCAAACAGCTTCATCTGCTTTCTGCCTTTTTATAGTGAGAAAAATAGATGGTGGGAACCTCAAAACTTCTGTTCCTGTAGATCTTGGGCCTCTCATTCAGAAAGAGGAGAGGGGACAAGGTCCTGCCTTGTAGTATTGCAGGAAAGGAAGTGGCTCTCTCTCTCACCTGTATCAACACCTGTCACCAATCATACGTCTCTTTCCCTCACCACAAGTTTCTCGAGCACTGGGGAAGGCCACCCTGTTAACAGGAGCTGATTTGGTTTGTGTGCCCGTACACCCAATACAACTGTATCTTTGCTTCACCTTTCCTAATATTCATAAAAACTTCAGGGAAGTTGAGAATGGAAAAATCACCGTCTATAATCAGAAATTTAATCCTTTTGAAAGAAGGTTTAAAATGTGACAGTTACCAACAGAAATTACATGAGTGAATGTAAGGCCTTTCTGATATCACCTACTTAATGTTCATGCCCCTAGGCCTGAAGCTCTCAAATCCTATTTAAGTCGGGAAATTGTCCACTGTTGTTCAGGGACATACTTCTCATGACCCAAATATCTGGTCCCCTATTGAAAGCCCTGTGAAGAGTTCTAGAAGCCTGGCTTTAATGTCACATTCAATGACAAGTTGTGTTTTCCTGACAGACTCAGAGCTCATTTTAGAGAAGGAGCGAATCAAGGTTAATTTACATTTCTGAAACTATTCTCTACGTTACTGTACGCTGACATGATTGAGTCTCAAAGAGACAAGCAAAATAATATAGTAAAGTACAACTTTAATGCTATTAAAAGCTAAGAATAGCCATGATTAATTACTTTCAGAGCTGAATGGAAGAACGGAGGACTCCCAGAGTCAGTTTAATTAATCACTTGGTTTAGAGTTAATACAATCTCTCCAAGCTTGGTGAGAGAGAATCACCCACAGTGAATAAATGGTGTTTACTATGCAGGAAATTGACACAAGCTCT
Organism: Dasyprocta punctata; assembly: GCA_004363535.1. Classification (NCBI taxonomy): domain Eukaryota; kingdom Metazoa; phylum Chordata; class Mammalia; order Rodentia; family Dasyproctidae; genus Dasyprocta; species Dasyprocta punctata. Next base: position 26,056 of record RJWM01000717.1, read on the forward strand.
TAATCTAAAGAACATGTGAGGTGTCCCCGAGTCATGTGTTTTTCTTTTTCTTTAATTTAAAAAAGGTAAACAAAACTGCTTTTTTCTGGTTTTGATAAAATGGATGGCGGAGCCGTCTGAGTGGCTCCAAAAGCCTTTGTGAAGAGGCGGCCACTTCCTTTCTGCTGTGTGCACCTTCCTGCGCTGCATATGCTGGCCTCCTCTGGATGCTAGGAAATCAAAATCCTACTGAGGCCAGCCACAGTCAGAGAGCACGGGGTGCAAGACAAAATCTGGCCCTCATGCAATGACCTTGATCAGTGGGCACAACCAAACCAGGCAGCTCTGTCCCCGAACTGCCCTTTTCAGCTCAAAGGATCTGCCTCAGCCAGCTGGCACCCGAGACTAACTGTGTGGCTGGAAATGCTCCCCTCTATCAAATGATGGCAGAAAGCATCCAAGAGCTCAAATTCAAGTTTATTGGGGAAAGGATGACGGATATCTGGGGCAGTTTTTGTTTCTCGAAAGCAAATTGAACAAAGCAAGCACAGGGGAGCATGGGGCCAGTGGTGTACACCAGAACCACCCTGGGGGCTGCCCCATGTGCCCACCCACTGAAGACTCTTGACCTTGACCTTGTGCTCAGGGAAGAAAGACACCAAGAAGCACCTCCAGAGCAGTGGTCAGTGCTTGCTCCAAGGTTTGCATTTGTCAGATATATTTTCCTGTATAGTGTCATTTATATTTTTGAGTTGTCATAGTATGTAATCTGTTGAACAGTTAGAAATAGGTAGGACCGGAGTTAACCAGGCTTACCTGACTCTAGGAAACATCACTGGGGGTGGGGAGAAGAAATACATGCATACAAATTTATTCATTTACAATCAATGATGGATAATTACCTTTCTCATCCGCCAAATGAAGGTCATATGTTCACTAACGCAAACTCTCCTTCCACAAACTTCTTTCAAAAACCAAGACTCCCAATCCACATCTATCAAAGAAGTGTATTTGGAATTTTACATTTGAGAATGAAAACTTGATCATTTTGGTTCAGATATTGTTCATCTACTCAAACAACAAAATCAACACAAGCGCTCTCAGCAATGCACCAAACCTTATTTTGTGAAGGAAGTCTTTAAGCAAAACCTTCAGGATATGACAAAATTTCCAAAGTGAACCCAAAGTCAGTACAGAAGTCAAATAACACTGAACAGCGAGATCGGTTCCTAAGGTCATCTCATGAAATGAAAATACTACATACTGAACATACTACACCATTTCTCAAGTTGGGTACACCCGCACTGGATGAGACAACTCTGTCTTCTTTGTGTACAGGTAGAGCTCATTTGTGCCCGGGCCTATACTGTCTAAATGGTACCTCTAAGCACCACATGCCGCTGCATGTAGCTGAACGCTTGATTCTGAACCCAGACCTGCGGCACGAGCTTATTCCAGCTCCACTCCTGGAAGTGTCCTCTCTCCTCTTGGGTCTCCTCGCCATCTGGCTTTCCTTGCCTTCATTTCTCCCTTGGAAAAGAATGTCTAACTGAACTCTTTAAAGATGAAAGTGCACGTGGAGGCAGTTCTCTCTACCTTGCTCATTTTTGTCTGTGTGGTACAAGCATGAAACTCAATGCTAGCTGCACTACCGCTTTGGATGAGCCAATGATCAGACTGTGTTTGTGGGGTGTGACAATGATCATCCCCTGTGCCTCTTACTGCATTAATTTACTTAGACAATACCTCCACCACCTGGCCATTTAAGCCAGAATCACTTCATAATAATGGTGATGACATTGATAAGGACGGTGCTATTGTTACTAACATGACAGCAACAGGAAGAAGGAAGAGGAGAAGGAATTAAGATTGCAATGGTTAGGGAACCCCTTCACATGCCAATCACTGAACTAAGTGTTTATCTTGGATTCTATCCTGCAAAAACTGCAAGAAGCAGTACTGTTTTTATCATTCCCAACTTCAAGGTAAGCACAGTGATGCCTGGTGACTTGCCAGAGCTGGTACAAATCCCTGGCCTTTGATGCCAGAGTCTTTGGTGATAATGATTAAGTTGGGTGCCTGAGTCACCTCCAGTTCTGTCCTGTCACCAACTTAGTTTCTGCCAGTCACCAAGTTGGACAAATTCTGCTGCCTAAAATCTCGGTTCCTTTTGCTGTGTCTCTGCCAGCTCTGTTAGGTCCAACCTTTCCCCTTTTCTATCTTGGGCAGTAAAAAAATTATATCTGCCAAACTAGTTTAATGCCAAGTAGTCTTCCCATCTTGGACTCATTCTCCCGAGCTGTCCAGGTGTGTCACTGGAGGAAAGCGCTCTCCTACTGCTCTGTCTTAAACTTTCTTCGTGAGTCCCCAATACTCAGAGACACTGCCCCACCTTTGGCGGGGCATGGAGGACACCTGTGACCTTGCTCCAGTCTCCCCTTGGAACTGCGTCCTCTGCCACACCCACGCCATCAGCCCCCAGTTTGAATGACTCTGTGTTCCCTTAGCTCATCACTTTCTCTATGGCTGCCACTGACCTCGCTTTCCCAGCTCCCATACCCAGTCCTCTTTTCCTAGAAAACACTTCCCTATCTCTTAGGTCCCACACTAAGTAGTCACCTCAGTCCTCAGTCGTGACATTTTTCCTGGCCGTTTCTCTATTCTGGCACAGGGTGCTATTCCTGCCTCTCGGATAGCACTGCACCTCTCGCGTGGGGATTGTCTGAGTGGAGTCCTGTGCACTCCCTAAGAGAGGTGACCATGGGGCACCCGTGATGCCCTGCAACCCAGCACCCAGCTGTGTTTGCAGCCTTGTCTCACAGAGCGGAACTGATTGCCTGCCGCGGTAAGCCGAGTGTGACTTATCGTCCACCTGTAATTAATTGTAGAGGTCATCCCTTCTATCTGGATGGGCTCCTCTATTCTCATCTCTGAGAATCATTCCCGTATTTGCAAATCCAAATCAAACATCATCACCTCCTCAAAATTTTTCCTACCCAGAGATAGGCTCCTCCCTCTGCAGCCACCACAGAGCTGGCTGAGCTTGGGCTCTCCCTCCCTGACTCTGTCATCTTCCACCTTATGTCAAGCGGCTCTGTCCGTGGCTTAGTCCTCCCATTCTAGGTTGTCCCTCTTGGCTTTGAGGTCTTTCTTAGTCATCTGTGTGTCACCTTCACACCCAATCTACTCATCCTTAGTTTCTTTCCTCCTGGCCCCTGGGTTGGCCAGGTGAAAGTTGGTGACCAGTCTCAGGGTGAGTCTCACTCTCATCCTTCATGTTCCCCTTTGCAACAGAAAGGGATCTAGGAAACAACAGTGGGATAAGAAACAGTAAGTTCCTGAAGGTGGGCAGAAAGTTGTCCTTTGGCTTGTAGATCTGAACCTGCTTTGTATGAAGACCTACTCCTGTCTGATTTGAGTGTATTGAACTGAAAGGTGATAAAGCTCTTAATGAAGAGTTATAATCACCACAGCTAACATATGCTTCTGTTTGTTTGTTTATTTGTTTGTTTTTGTGACAGGATCTTGTTATGCAGTTCAGACTGGCCTTGAATCCACTCTATAGCCCAGGTTGGCCTCTAACTCATGGCAGTCCTCCTGCCTCAGGCTCCTAAATGCTGAGATTACAGGCATGTGCCTCCGTGCCCAGCCCATATGCTTGTATTTGCTAGGTTTTCTGCCAAGCATTTTTATGCATTTGATCATTCTTCACAATAGCCTGCTAAAGTAATACTATCAATATAGGAGAAATATAATTCCCAATCTGCTAGATGTCAGATGTGCTGAGTTTGTGTCCCCCAAAACTGAAGAATGAATTTCAAGGAATGACAGAAGTTAAGAATAGGAAAAATTTATTGAGAGATAGCTCCTGAGAGACAGCAGAGGTCCCAAGTAGGCTACTGCTGAGGCTGTTTGTGTGTGGGGCAATTTATACAGCAAAGTCACAATGTGGATATAACATGGGTCAAACTACAATCCACCTGGAGAATGACAAGTATAACCACTTAGCTCATAGGGAAATGAGTTCTGTAGCAAGGGAACATGGGAAGAACAAAGCATGATTGGGAAGGGACGGGTTGGATGCTCTGGTTACCTACCTGATGCCTATCTGGTCTTAATAGTCTAGGTCAGGGATGGCAAAGCTATGACACATGTGCTACAGGGGCTGTTCCTATCGCTGAATGCTGTAAAAGGTTTCCCATTGCAGATCTAGATGGTGCTAATGACCTCATAATCTCAGGTTATTGTTTCACCCCTAGAGAGGCAGGTAGATCTGACCACTGCATCTTTATCTTGAGAACTGGCTTTCTTCAGATATTCCTCCAGTCACAAACCTGACCACTCTATTTTTTCTGCTGATTTTCTTGAGAGCCCAGTCCCTGTATGACTATATATTTATTTCTGCCTAACTTAACTTTCTATAATATGATTGTTAATTTTTCAGCTAAGAAAACAAGATTGTGAAAGAGTTATGTAACTTGGGTAAGACTACAGACATTAGAAGTGGCAAATCTGGATGTGTGGCATTTGAAATATATATATATATATATATATATATATATATATATATATATATATATTTCTACTGCTTCTTTGTTCTTGTTTCTTGATTTTAACTCCTAAAATCTTAGGAATTTTCAAAGCGAGAAACATTGTTTTGCATGCTAATGAGCTGCCCCTGCCAGGCCACACTAGGGAGCTTCAGGGCAGCAGGGGGTGATGACCAGTAAGGCCAGGCAGGGGCAGAAGGTTGGGACTTGCAGATCCACTGCCCAAACTGCAAAGCGGGAAGGGGGTCTGACAACTGGTGAATGATTTCATGAACTATTCCTCTATAATGAACTCAAAGAATAGCATTGGAAGAGCTTCCAGAAGTTTCTGGGAGGTGGTGCTGCCTCCATGCAGAGAGAGGACGGAAGCCCCAGCCCCTTCGGAGCAGCTGGCCTTGTCCGTCACTGCATCTGACGTTCATCGACATCCCCTGTAATAACCTGTATCGTAAATCAGGAAAGTTAAGTTATCTCATCTCCATCAGCTCTGAGTCTCCCTAGCAAATTGATTAAATCTGAGGAAGGGATTGAAGGGAGCCTGATTTATGACCTAGTGGTTAGAAATAAACAAACTGAGGTTTGCTTGTGATCGTCCTCTCACGTGTGGGGTAGTAATCTTGGGGACCCAGCCCTTGATCTGTGGGATCTGATGTTACCACCAGATCAGAGAACTGTGCTGAGGACACAGACCCGGTGTCTCCTTCAGAACAAACTGCTTGCCTGCTGGTGGAGAACATTCCCTCTGCCTCGCAGGGGCACTGAAGCGATCTCTGTTGTGAAAGCGGAGTGGGAGGAACTGAGCCTGCTTCTTTCTTTGTCACCAGAGGGAGAACAGTGCATTGCTGCCTGACTTGATGTTCAAACTCTTAACAATGTTCCTTTGCTTAGAAACTTTCCTAACTTACCATAGCAGAAAAAAGAAACCAGCGATATCCCATTTCTTAGGAATTTATTAAAAGCAAGGTTTATCAATCTTGGCATAACTGACACTTTATGGTGAGTGACTCTTTGCAGTAGGCATCTAGCTTGTGCATTTTAGGATATTTGTGGTATCTGTCCTCTTCCCACGGCGACCAGGGATGTTCCTGCCCCTCCACTACACTTTCGGTTGTGACCATCGATAATGTCTCCATTGCCTAGGGACTGTGTGAGAATCACTTGGTTGAAAAGGAAAGGAGTGCTTCTTCAGTTGGGTAGCACTTCCGATCCCAATTCGGGTAAGGCACTAGACAGACTATATTGCCAGAATCACATTGCAGCTTTAGCTAGAGAATTCATCCGAAGTGTGCAGCCCGTAGGACAACTTCCTCGGGTGTTTTCTCTAATTCATGACCATCTGAGCAAAGTGTGCCTGCACTTTGAACTGAGCTGAAGGCAGGTGAGGGAGGAGCTTGACTTTTCCCTGAGTGGGTAATGGGAAAGCGCATTCCTCATCATTCTGCTCCTGAGCATCCCATTTAGTGCAAGTGGAGCCAAATTTCAATGTTCTTAACCCTGATGAAATCTGGTTAAAGTAATAACTGAGGGTTGAAGGTGTGGCTCAGTGGTACAGTGATTGCCTATCTCTACAGCACCTAGTCTTATTGCCATGGTAAATTTGATCCCTAGCAATGAAAGTGAAAAAACAAACCAAAACAAACAAAAAAATAACCTTGAGCGCATTCATGGCCATCAAAAAGTACTTTGACCAGAAATATATGAAAAAAGTAGGACCTGTCCCAAGATTTTTTGCAATAATAGGACTACATGTTTTAATGGATTATTCACATGGGATTTTAGATTTATCTCTCTCTCTCTCTCTGTCTCTCTCTCTCTCTCTCTCTCTCTCTCTCTCTCTCTGTGTGTGTGTGTGTGTGTGTGTGTGTGTGTGTGCGTGTAATTCAGAGTCTCACTGTGTAATTCAAGATGAACTTGAACTCACTATGTAGCCCAGGCTGGCCTCCAATTTGTGGCAATCCTTCTGCCTCAGTCTCCCAAGTACTGAGATTATAGGCATGAACCACCATGCCCGGCTTGGAATTTTTAGATCTTTAAAAATTGATAGACTTGCCAACAAACCTCCCATTTAGCATCACTACGCTAAAGAAGGCACAGTCTTAGTGTTGGGTCCTCCCAGTACAATACCTCATAAGAGATTGCATAAGCTCTGAGGAAAGGATTAATTAACTGGACCCACCAAACAAACCTTGTGGTTTTAAAAAACAAAAATCCGAAAAGTCAAGGTTTTTTAAAATAAAGCTCTTAGGATGAAAACACAGGCAGTGAGATTGCAATTCTTAGCTTACAGCTAAGGTGAAGTCGTCCTTCTAGCGAGAACCTCAGGTTTTACCTTGTGACCTGCACCCTGGTCTCCCTGCTCACCAACTGAGATGTTACAAAAATGTAACCTTAAGGTTTGTCAGGTTTCAATCAATAAATACAGAGAAACCCTCGACTGTACTATTTGTGTCTTATTGTAAAGAGTAAGCGAAAGGAAAGTCAGCTCTGCATCCTCCCAATGGGAAGGTCTCCTTAGCCACATTCTTGAAGAATGGAATTCTCTAAACTTACTGTTGTATTAATAGCATTGCAGAAATGAGGTGAGAAAAGAATCCTAGTGTCTCCCTGTACCAGTTCTACGACTTGGGACAAGTCTCTTGAATTCTCTTGCATCTTAGTTTTCTAATCTACCAGCTGAGGATGATAATACCTGGATTGTAAAGGTTCTGGGGAGTATTAGTATGGTGACTTATTTTCCTTTTCTCCTCCTGGGCTTTTCTGTGCTTGCCAGGAAGGGTATAAACTATTTAAGGACATTTTATATACTATTATTCCAGTACAAGGGGCTTTCTCTCTGCTGCTTATACAGACCTGTATGCATTCACCCAGCAGATTGATTTTCTCTGCTGCTAGCCAGCACTTAGAGACAGAAAGAAGTCCCAGCCGTTCAGCTCCATTCACTCTGGACAGCTCTTTCATGCACTTTGTGCTGCACAAATGTCTGTTATTTTCTATTATTTATGCTCCTATCATTTCTATAAGATCCCACGTAGCTTATACTTTGTTGAAACAGGGATGTTGTTCAGATTCGGCTGCTGACCTGCTTCGGCACTCTTGGAGAAGCTGGGAGGCAATGCACTGCACAGTCCACAAGAAAAGCCCCGAGTATCCTGGCCTTCATCTCTCTCCCATCTCCCACCCTGCCAGCCCCAGGCCCTGGAGAGAACCAGCCGAGCCACAGCACAGCAGAGAAATCCTGTGTAAAAATGAGCTGTTTACCAATATGCTATTTTTGAGATCAGGGTGCCATTTAAGTGGTGTTTTGCTGAATTCGACCTTCAGTAGGATCTCTATTATCTTAAAAGTCTGTTATTTGATTCTATCCCAGGACATTTGCTGACAGCAAGTGGCATTTTTCAGTAACTGTCCAGATGACTGTGAGGGGAAATGTCAGAAGCAGTAGGTGGATGGTCAGTGTTTTTTAGTCCAAATAGCCTGTGAGTTAATTAATGGGTTAGACAGGTGTTCCAAGGACCCACGGGACTCTTCACAAGTACCTGAGATGTCTACCCCAGACAACCAGGCAGGGGACCTGAGTTTGGGGCTCCAGACCCTCCACACTTTTTAAAATCAGAGCAGCTTAGAGTTAATCTATTTTTAATGAATTAGAATTATTCATGAGATTTTTAAAAAACAGTTGTATTACTAAAAAGGCATTTGAACATATTTGAAATAGTGCCTTTGGGGCCTTGTGTGGAAACTGCAATCCCTCTGTAAAGGAAAATGATTGTAGCTTTGAAAATCAGTAACTCGAGTAGTTACAAAAATGTGCAGGATGTTCAGGGGAAACATTGAAGGTGGCCAGAACAGAGAGGGGAGAGGGAAGGAGGACACTTCAGAAAACCAACAGTCGCCTCTCGTCCTTTTCTTCATGACTCTGCTTCTTAAAAATCATCCTATTACTTCCTTCTCTTCCACACTTCCCACTCACAGTGAACCCACTTTTATCTGACTGCTCTCTGCCCTGCCCTCTAAAGCCAGACTCCTCCTTGTGACGGAAATACGCCTCTCAGCCCTCTCTCACTCCACACCTCTGTGACATTGGAAGCTATGGTTTCTTTTTTGAACCCACACTGATCCTTTAGCTTCCAGGAGCACAGATGTTTCTGGTTGTCCTCATCTGTCTTTCTTGAGGATTTTTTTGCCCCCCTCAGTCTGTCAGAGATTCTCTTGTCTGTTTAGTATTCTTTCTTCTTTGCTGAACTCACCCATTCCCATGATTCCAGTTATATCCATGGGCTCATAACACTTAAAAGATTCTCCAAACCCTGAAATGTAGACTCACAAATACTCATTGTACATCCCAAAGACATTTCATCTGAAAATAGTGAAATCTTGTTCCATCATCTTCTCCATCATCTTGTCCTACCTCTTCAGTGAACATAGCATTCATTACTACTAGCCTCATCATTACCCAAAACGGAAACCTGGGCATTATCCTTGACTCAAGGTCCTCAACTACTTCCCCATCTATTTCCTCCTCTGTATTTATCAGACTTGGGGGAATCATTTTGACTTCATATATGTTTTTACTTTTCTTCTTTCCCTCTTCACCTTCTTCATTTAGCCTACTTTCATCTCCCACCCAAATGACAGCTGCAATCTCCTAGCTCATCTTTCCACATTACCTGTGCCTTCCGCAGCCCATGCTCCTTACTTCAGGCAAATTGATACTTCTAAACTGTAAGTTTAATTAAATCCACCCTTTAACACCCTGTAGTTGTTTCTCACTTTTCTCTAGGAAATCCAAACTATCCTAATGGTTTATAATGCAGTGTGTAGCACTGATCCTATTCAGCTATATGCTTTGTGTCTTGATATTTTATCAAAATCTGAGTTTGTGCATTCTCCTTATCCTGTGTTCTTTCTATGCACTTCTCTTGCCTTTAGCTGGACTGATCTTCTGGTTCTTTACCAGACTTACATCTTAGTCTTCATATTTCATCCTGTACTTTACTTCCTGCTGAAAGTGTTTGCTAATTCCCCAAGTTATGAAAAACTCACCACCCACACACTCCACAGTCATACCTACCCTACCCCCAGTACTGGAGCTTGAACCATGGTGTTTGCTCTGAGCTACATCTTTAGCCCTTTTTTAATTTTTTATTTGAAGTCAAGGTCTCATTATATCTCTTAGTTGCCCTACTGGAACTCAAACTACTAATCCTCCTTCCTCAACCTCCATCTGTGCTGGGATTACAGGTACATACCACCAGACCTAGTTTGTATCTTCTCTTAATTTCAAAAAGTATTTTAATTCTTTGAGATAGCACAAAAATACATTGCAGGATAGTAATACAGAGTCATGGTGTTGCTCTACAGTAGATGAACGGGTAGTACTGTTCTTGGAAACATGAGAAATCACAGAGGGCACCCAGGAGAATTGGGCAAACCAATGAGTCCAGGTGAGTGGGCTCCAAGGTGACTAGGCATGACATTTCCTCAGCCAAATCAATGATAATACAACAACTCAGAGGCTGTGAATGTGTGGGCCACAGGTGGGGGGCTCCTTTCAGCCCCTCCACCCCCACCGGCCAGAGTTGGAGGGACTGGAGACTGGCTGCTCACCTGAACCCAGAGGCGACCCTTTTGCAAACCTCACTGCCTGCAACCAAAGGCTGGGCCCTCAAGGGAAGGGTAGACTCAGCCTGGGGATGACACTGCAAGACTTAGAGAGCTGAAAGCTGGTGGTCGCCTGATTCTCCCTACAAGTGGCCACATGCAGCTGCCCAAGGTGGTTGCCTCTGTCCTCCTGTGAGAATGGGAAGGAGACCAGCATCCTGGTGTTCTCTCTAGCCTGGCCCTCTAGGTGGTATGGCCACTTATTACATTGCACTGCTATCATTGATTTACTTTTACTATCCCCTATCCAGACTTTAAAAGCAAAGAACACAGAAATTCATTACAGCACCAGCACTTAGCAATGTGCTGAGCATCCAGTGAAGAAACCTCCATGAATAAACAAGCGAAAGCTCTCTGAAGAACAAAGGAGAAAGCATCTTAGATTAAGAACTCAAGACTGTTGGCATTTGAGATGTATAGAAAGAAAGAAAGAAAAAGGGCTAAGCAATGAGGAATTTGGTTCTGGTATTAATAGGATTTTTCCTACCATTTGAAGGAAGAATCATTTAAGTTATGTAAATCAACACACATGGGATGTAAGTATTTCTAGAATTGTACACATAGATACGAAATTGACTCATCTGTTTAGCTGGACATCTGGGATTCTGAGAGAGGAGAGAGTACATGGTAGAAAAAGAAAACCTAAAAAATTTAAAGGGACTTCGCTATACAAGCCCCAAGTCTTTGGTGGATCTGAACCCAATTAATAAGCTCTCAAAAAATACCTTTCATGAGTAAGGGCTTTGCTAGGCCCTAGGGATTCAGAAATGAGTAAACCATTTTTCTTGATTTAATGAATTCACAACACACAGAGAAAAACCACTACTAACAACAACAGCAAGAAACTGTTGCGTTGAGTCCTAAGCACAAAAGTTAGACTCAAAGGAATGACGGTTACTGCATACGGAATGGAACTACTAACTCCGCTTTCCAGAAGCACCTAAAAGCGGTAACCACTGCACTCAGCCATGAAGAGCAATGAGATAGTACTTGATCCAGCTGAGACGAGAGAGAACATTATGACTTTAGGACAAAGATGGCAGTGATCATGGGCCACAATCATTAAGGAAAAATGGAGAGCCAAGCAGTACCCCTCGGGAAGTGGAGCGTTACAGGGAGGAAGACACCAGCAGGGCTGAGTCCTGGCCCCACCCACCAGGTCAGGGTGACGAAAGTCAATAAGCAGCCAATGGGTGTGTGAGAAAACTGTAGTAGCATCATTGTATGTACCTTTGAGAAAATCTACTCCACTTACTGGAAAGTGGAGGGGTACAAGAGCCTGAGATGAGTCATAAGGCAATAATTCAGGGAACTTTGGGTAACTTTACACATAAATGACTGTTTCTAGAGATGATGGAGTGTGTGTTTCTGAGAGAGAGAGAGACAGAGAGATACAGAGACAGAGACAGATGGGGGAGGGGCCTAAAGGGAAGGAGCCCAAGGAACACTGTCTGCTTCATTAAATCTTTGCATGCTGGATTTTCTCACATTTGGTAACTTAGCAATCTCATTCTTTCCTCACAGTTTGAAAAGGTCAAATTTCTGAATTCATCCCATCAGGTGAAGGGCAACTGAGAGCAAAGATAATGAAGCATATTACAGGGGATAAAACAAGGAGTTTCCTAATCTGCAAAATGACTTTGGGCTACTCAAGCAAATCCATCTGCCAGGTTTCATTCCGTGTCCACACAACCCCTTCCTAGGTTCAAGGGCAGTATTTTCCCTCAACATATTATATATGAAATATTAAAGTCCCAGGTACATTCAGAATATTTAGATCAATGCATTTGCTAAAATATCAATACAACAAGAACAGCTGGCTTATACCCTCCTCTGAAAGAAAAAAAGTCTTTCTGAATGTTCCTGAGCAACCTGTCATCTCTTCCTCAAGAAAAGTGACAAGTGAGTTATGCAAAGGGGGCTTCAAAGGTTCCAACCATATTGCACGGCAGATGCTTTGAAACCATTATTCAGAAAGTCTGCCTGGGCCCCCTATTGCCCTCTGATTCCCTTGAAGCAATTTATGACCTATTCTCTCTTTGCATCAGTTACACTGTGACCTCATTAATCCAAGAGATGCATTAACCTCACCTCTACTTCATTTTTTTCTGAAACCCCCATACTCCTCACCTCTCACCACCATCTTTGCACATTATGCTCTTTCCTACATTGTCCAAAGCAAGATTATTCCAGAAATGTATTAGTGCAAAATGACCAGCTTGATATATACTGAACTTCTACCTAATTCTCTACTTCTGGGCCTTCCTGCTTTTGTTCCGCCATAAATCTACTAGCAGCTTTCATGTTTGAAGATAATGATTTTTCCTCTTTCTATTTCATCCTGTTTCCCAATCATTCTCACCTTAAAATTAATCCAAGTTAACATTTCATATGATGCTCACCTTATATAAAACTCTGTAGATTGTCCTTAGATCCACATTTTAGGAATACTCAATAATGTTCATTATAATGTTACTTTCAACAATCTCTTATCTTTGAAATATTGAGACTACAAAATACTTTGCATTTATAGATCTTGTTGAATTCATGACTATTACCTGCACAGCAGCAAATCATGAGAATTAGAGTTGGAAAAGCCTTATTAGGACTGAAAGTCCATCTCCAGAGGCAATATAAGAATGTTACTTATAATTCAACATTTATTAAACCCTCAAATGGACTAGGCTCTTTACAGAGTAAAGAGCTGGGTGAACTTTCAGCCCGAGTTTGTTACCATCAGCCTGTCCATTTTTCTCTTTAAAGGACTGCAGAAATTGGTCGTCTAATGTTTTTCACAAACCAGGATCATATGGTTTGATATATTTTTCAGATAAGAAGTATTTTCTAGTATCCAGCCTATATATTTATTTGAAGAGAAGGTTAATTTACCCTACACTAGTTAAAGAATTTGGACCAAAATAGATGTATAAAATATGAACACAAAGAGCAATTTCTTTCAAAGTTTCATTGTTTTCTTTCTGATCGTTAAGCAGGATAGAAGAAAACCAATTCACAGCCTATATGGTTTAATACTCTGTGCTGAGTAGCTGACTAATGTCTTCATATTTCTTCTTTCTTCTTTTCTTTTTTGATGGAAATACGTTTGTAAATATACCTGTCAGTTGATAAAATATATTAAGTAGTGCTTGATACACGGTAGGCTTGTGATGTATTTTAGTTAGGTGCACGTACAATAACCATATGCTTTTTTGGTAATGTATCTTGTGGTATATTTGATTCATCTTTGCATCACTAATTTGAAAGCACTGGAAAAAGTAGACTAGTATTGTGAATATTAACCCTACTTTAAAGAATTCACTGATTCAAATGCACAATTCTTCAATACAGCTATCAGACAGGTAGCTCTGCAAATCAGGGAACTTAAATTAACTGACATTCACACCAGGATTTTGATTATCATTCAAACCTACTTTGAATAAAATATAGCATTGTTTACTGAGTGAGAAACTACAAAATAAAATAAAATCAGGTCACTAGGGAGAAGGAATAGTGAGAACAATCAAGACAATAATGCTACCTCTTTTGTTTCTTTCGCTGGATTGATTGAATTTAACAATTCAGGTATAGACTCATTATTTAAATAAAAAACAAGCATTACACTAACCATATAGCCAGCTGATGAGAGGAATGTAGTACTCAGTCTCCTCGTTTATTTCAGTGCCAAGATCTGTGCACTCAATGCAAATACCTAGGGCTGCAATTTATAACCCCTTCTCTCATCTTGGCTCTGGAAATAGACTGACACTGCATTTAACTCAAAGGTTTCTTAAAATCCCATGAAAATTTGCTATGCAATAAATGAAGGCTTGATAATGATGCTCACTGCCACTGGATACTGGGAGTACACTGGGCAGTGAATTTGTTTCCAAGTGCTCGCCTTACATACCCCCCTTTCCCATCCAAACCCTCCCAGCCACTACACCCACGCCTCCACCAAGCAGAGCTCACAAGGAGAAGACATCACTAAAGTATTTGCCTAAAAACAAAAACTATTCATCTTCGATCTAATATTCTTCAACCTGTGTCACTGCAGGTGAAGAAAGAAAGTGTTAAAATATTTACAGTTGAAAGTACAGAATCTTCACGATTTTAATTAAATGGTAAGCAGCTGCAATGAACCTTGCTCTGTGAGGCGGCTAGCCTTGAGAGAAAATTTTAATAGCTCTTGTCTGCTAGTCAGAAAACTGTGACCACAGACTTAACACTAATTAACTATGTGACCATTAGAAACATTTGTACCAGGATTTTCGCTTTGTTTTTTGCTTGTTTTTTTCATTAGTTAAGTTTTTTATTGGTTCATTTTAGGTAGACACAATGATCACATTTGTTCTAGGGAATTTGTACCTATACTTGATATAATTCCATTCTATTTTTCCCCATTCCCCGCCCCTTCCTTCAATTCCTCCACCCCTCCTTATTTACAAAGGCTTCGCTTTCCTTTTTACTTTTAAAATAAAAGCACTGAACTAAATAAGTTTCAGGTGTTCTGCTACTAAAAACAGCATATTTGCACAATTGTGTACTTTCAAATTATACTTCACAGATCTTAATATGAGCTCATCAGTAAGAGCTAACTCTGGATAATAGTAATTATATACAATAAAAATCTGATACGACATGAAACATTTACAAGGTAGCTCTGAGGAATTCCATTCCTTTGTGAGCGCTAACATTTAATCATACAAACTTTGTCACAGCCTCAGAAGAAAGGTTTCAAAGTAGAAATGAGGAAAGCCAAGCTCAGAGACCATGAAGACGTCCCCATGGGTCCTGCGGGAATGGAGCTCAGGACCCACGGGAAGCCCCGCTGTGTGTGTCAGACCACGACTCAGGGCAATCAGGAGATCTGCACTTTCAATATTTTACTACAGAAATCACTAACATATAACAGTGATACCAAATACACTCAAATCTTTCCACTGGGCCAGATACTGTTGTCAGCACTTTATAGATAATATATAATTTAATTTCATAATAATCTTAAAATGGAAACAGGGGAAGATAAAGGGAGAGACAGGTCAAGGTCATCCAACAACTAAACGTGAGATGAAGACCTGAATCCCTACATCTGATGTCAGAACTTGTTATCTATGATGCCCCTACCGACTGAATTGAAAACCGAAGTGCGTTCTTAAGCTAAATGGAGGAAATGCTTGCGATGCTGAGTCGCTGCATAGTTTTCTGAATGAAAAAAATTTTGGGGGAGTGGGAGGGGCTCATTGTGGGTCCCAAATACCAAGCGTGCTGAAAAGTACATTATTTGGTCATATCTGGTCCAGTGGACTCCTACGTATTTCCAGGAATCATTAGGTACTTTATGTCCCTGCTCTGTCACCTCTTTGTTTAGTTCCAGCACTAATCTCTAACCTGTCCCCCTTCAACACGGAGCCTGTGAAGGTGCTGGCTACTCTAAATAAATCTGTGTGAACCATCACAGTAATGGTGGTTTGTTTTTCAACTTCAACTTGCTATTTAATAAGTAACATGTAAACTGGATATGTGACAACTGAATTCTGAGGTTTTCTTTTAAAATACATCAATGTATTTTAACGTGCAGGAAGCAATAGGCTATTACACATGCTAAATCATGGAAAACAGAAAACAAGAAATCTGTGAAATAAAAGTATTTATTGAATCATGACAGACCTTAGCCAGGAAAAGAAATGACCAGCTCCAAGGAGAAGTTTCCACAACTACTAGCACCAGGGCAAGGTGGTAGTTGAAAATGTTCATAGGACCAGAACTAAAAGTTTTTAAAAATAAACTCTGGGGAAGGAAAACTCTGATTGACCTTGGCTGTGGATAAGAGGGGTCCAATAACACAAAGTAGCAAAAGTTTTAGGATAAGAGGGCAGCATTTAAGGAGAGTACTTGGTGCTTCTGGAGGGATTGGGGTTCATAGCTGGGCAAGTTTTTATGTAGCATAGCAGCTCCGGTGGTCAGCAGTGATTTCGTTAAAGTTCCAACAGAGGCAGTCTTCTTGTTGGTGTCTGCCCCATCCTCAGTAATCATTAATCCATTGCCATCTCTTATCTTTTCTTCCATCCACCTTACAACCTTTGCTATTAAATTCAGGGCACTGGAGAACTTTTCTTTCTTTCTTTCTTTCTTTCTTTCTTTCTTTCTTTCTTTCTTTCTTTCTCTTTCTTTATTTGTTTCTTTGTTTCTTTTTTAAAGAGGATAAAATCAAGGAAAATAAAACAGGGAAACCACCAATCAAAATAAACCACTGTAAGTGACACAGGACTTCAAAACAATATGAAATCAACAGTAGTTACCATAATGTATCATAATGTAGCTAGTTGTCTATAAAATAGCTAAGAACTTTTCTTATATGGTGAAGAGTAGAGAACCTTCTTGTTTTAGATTTTCAAATACATTTCTATTTGGATTTCCTATTCTTCATATATCAAGTTATTATAAGGGATAGCATAATAGAATAGTTAAATGTTTGGGGAACATCGATTCTGAGGTTTTCTTTTTATTAAAGGAAGTCCTGCTGACATTTCACTCTCTCATGAGATTTGCATTTATACTAAACATGCCTAAAATGTATTATCTTGTGATCTAGAACTACATTGTCCAAATGGTTGTATTTATGGCTGTGGCACATTGCATAAATTCATTGTTTTTGTTAGAAAATAATATTCCAGTGTAGATTCTTTAGTCAAAACAATCACACTGTGTCCATGGATGTGAAAAGAAAGAAAACAACTAGCAATTGACAATTCAAAACAGGTTTCTCTTTACCATCTTCAAACAACTAGCTCATTAAATCCATCCAAAGTCAGTTTGTACATTGAGACATTACAGTATTTTCAGGACCACACTGAGCTTCTAAGAATATTTTCACCTCACCTAGTAAAGCCAACAAATGTCATTAACGCTATACCTCTCTTAATTTGATAAGTAGTGACAATCAATTGTGATTATTTAGGTTTCAAAATGATGGAAATCTGGGAACATTTCACAGTTCCACAAATCGGCTGTTCCTTTTGTCTGGAATGCTCTCCCTACGGTGGATCTGCATGCCACACATCCTTTTCTATCCCCAACCTCTGCAAAACATCATGTTTAATATAATGTGTATTCTGATCAGCTAATTTTAAACCACTGCTTCACTCCCTATGTTTGTCTCCATTTATTGTTCTCAAAACCACTAGTCCATCTATTTTCATGTGGTTTCTATGACGTTTCTTCCCTTCAGGGTGCAACAACTCCATGAAGACAGAGTTTTCCCTATTTGTCTCACTATCATATCCCCAAAGCCTACAGCCCAGAGTAAGTCCTCAATATGGATTGATTCAGTGAGTGAAGGAATGATGTGCCTCAGTGGCAGGTTTGTAATACTTTAAGAATATGCTATAAAAATTCCAATTTTATATCTATCACTTTTTATAGGGATACAGGCTACTCAAAGATTCTTTTCGCTAATAGTAACAAAATTTTTCCAGAGATTTCAGAAATCTAGGGAACTAGTCATTGCAAGACTTGTATGCTAGGTGTTGATCTTCCACTTTCTCCAGCAGGGTAACTGTGTTCAAACTTACATTCTCAGAAGTTCAGTTTTCCAGTCATGTCAAATGAAGAACATAAACGATATGACCTTTCAACTCTATTTCATACTCTGAAATTCTACTATTCTTTACTTTTTCGTATTTGCCAAAAATTTTTAATAGAATTTATTTTAACTGACAAACAATAGCTGCAGATGTTTGTACAGTACAGTGTGATTGTACTGTACAAAAAAATAGACAGTGTGGTTTGTTCATTCAGCACTGCAGAGTGAACAAACAGGGCTGATTAACAAACCCAGCACCTCCTGTGTTTATCATGTCTTCGTGGTGAGAACACTTAACATCTCCTGTTTTAGAAATTTTGCAATATACAATACATTATTCTTAACTTCAGTTGCCTTGCTGTGCAGTAGATCACCATGACTCATTTCTCCTATTTAACTAAAACTTTATGCCCTTATCTATCAAATAGCTTGAGCATTCCACATGTTGAACACGTAATAGTTGATAAAAATGATATAGGAAAGTAGAAGATCCAGTGCTAACTTTGTAGACATAAAGCACAAGGAATCAGGAAGAACATTTATTAAGCATTTTATATGTAAATTTTTATGAAATTATTTAAAAGCCACATGCTTTAGATTTCTTGGCATTACCTCCTCCATTGACAGTCCTAAACCTGGGAATTACACCCTACATAAGCACGATTCTAGAACTTCTTTTCTTAAAATCCAGATTACATAGTCATGGAACTGTCTTTTCATCTTGGATGCTCCACTGCACCCAGTGTAAAATTTTCCAACACCATAATTTGATCTGAGAACATCTGCAAGAAATCTGGAGCACATTTTTACCCCTTCTCAGCACTTGACTTCCAGCCTTACATTTCAGACATCCTCCCACAGTTTCTGTGACATATTATTGAGCAAACCATCAGTTCTGCTTCTATTTTGCAAAGTGTCAACATGAACAGAAAATGAACCAGATTAACATCATGGTTAATGCAATTTTTAATTCCTTTCTCAACCTGCAGCTACACCTGTTCTTTCAGAAATAAGAATGCCATCGTGTTTTCTCTACTGGCGTTTTTTATTTGAAATTGCTTCTTACATACAATCGGCCTTGTTTCATGCCTATATTTATTTTTTTCAAAGAATGTGAGTTTCCTAGAAAGAACTGCAAAGATTTCTCCCTGGTCAGAGCTTCAAAGGCAAAGATGTTCAATTAACCATTCAAATGTTACTTCAGTTACACAAAAAGCCTAACATTATTGTCTCTTACTACATTCTTTTATTTCATGCTCGATATTGTTCCAGGTCTCATTTTCTTCTTCACACAGAAAGTCGGCAAGAAATGCCACTATGTCCTTTGATTTTACCTGCCTTATTTCTCTTCTATTTTTTTACTTTCATCTTATTTTTACTAATTAATTAACATTGATTCATTTACTCATTTTATATTTTGTAGTATTGAGGATTGAAGCCAAGACCTTGGATATGAGCTATATCTCTATACCCTTTTTAGTTTTATTTTGAGACAAAATCTCATTAAGTTACTAAATTGCTGAGGATAGGCTAGAGTTTCCTTTATTTTCATCTTATTTTTCTGTGGATAATTTTCCTCTAATTTTCCTATCTATCTGCTAATTTCCTCCATTATGTCTTTTTATTCATGGAATGTTTTTTGTTGTTGTTGTTTTTCTACTGCTGGGCTTCCATTACAAAATGCCACACACTGGATGGCTTACACTCAGAAATTACTTTTTCACAGTGTTACAGGGTACAGTAGTTTTCCCTGGAAGCCTCTCTCCTTAGCTAGAGGGTTGGTCACCTACTTCCAGTGTCTTCACATATTTTTTTCTTTGTAATTGTGCCTTAATTCCCTCCTCTTACAAAGGATACGGGTTCTATTGATCCAGCATCCACCCACATGGCCTCATTTTTTTCCTAATACAATAAGAGGCCTTATTTTCACATAAGCTCATATTCCAAGGTATAGGGCTTAGAACCTCGAAATAAGAATTTTGAAAGGATGCAATTCACTTTAAAACTTGTTCCCTCCCCCTTTGTGTATTCAGTTCCTATTCCTCCTATTCTTATCTTGGTCTTCAGATCCATCTTCTTTCCATGCCTCGTGCTCAGCACTCTCTAGTGCCACCATCCATCCCCATCCAAGAACCCCAGCAAACCACAGACCCCAGTGGACTTCGGTGCTGAGAACAAGGAAGGGATTTAGAAGATGGGTGAGAGCAAACCTGTCTGTTGCCTCTACCCCAGGCCAGGTCCTGTGTGGTCCTGTGCAGGAAGCAGACTTTCACACTCCAAGATAGCAAAGGGGAGGAGAGACCAAGGTATCCATTTCCATTTTCCTGCTTGCTTTCATGAAGGATCAGCAGTCTGCCATCCATCTCATTCCTTTAAATTTGCTGGTGACTTTTCCCATGGAATAACTAAGCAGAAATGCTTGTGTTCTTTAATTTCCACCAACTTTATAAGAGAAAACACCATCGAACCTACCCACTGCCTTCTGAAACACTGCTGTGTGGTAATGAACCTTGTGCTCCAGACTGAGCAGTCACAGATCCTAGAGAAATTCTGTTTTCCTCCGTTTGCGATGCCAGGCCCTGGCCAGTCCTTTCCTTCCTGCTGTCAGAGTGCCGGCCTGTTTTCTCTGTCCCCATGGTTTGCTGGACTGCATCCTCACTCTAGTCCCTCATCTAGAGAAAGCGCAGTGCTGCTGCTCTTGAGCCACCAAGAGGTGTCCAGTTCATTGTGAGTTTCCCAGGAGGCAGAGAAAGCAGACACCTTGGGCACTCTGCAAAGCAGGAGCACAAAAAGACATTTGAAAGGCTTTTAAGTTTATTAATGATAATTTTAAAAAGCACTAAATGAGGCTTCTTCGGGAAAGAAATAAGATCATTACCAGACTTACTTTCGCACTTCTTTTTTATATCTTGGTATCATTATCTTGTAATTTGCAGTATGTGTGAATCCTAGACCACCATACAGTTTTTAGTGCCTTTTTGTCCTATTGGTGTTCAGCTTATTTTATACTTAAAGTGTACTGAGAAATGACAAATTCTTTATTTTACATAACTTAAACACAACCAGTGTTTAGCAGACCTTAAATTGTTTTAGCTTTCAAAGGCATTGTGTTAAAGACACTGATAAAATGCATGATCCAAAATGTTCGCAGGTTCTAGACTTGTGGCATTTTCATTTCACTGTTGATTGTACATCTATTTTCCAAATTCCCTTAAATTCTCACCTGTTGATGTCCCTAAGTATTTCATTTGTGGGAATCAATGCAACGTAAGTTTCTGGGTATCTCCCGAATGAGGATGGAAGCCATGGACTGCGTTACAGCTCAACCTGCAGCCTGACCCTCAGTCCGCAAGCTTTAGTTCCATCTACGCACCAAGACATACCCTCTTTAGGAGAAATTAAAGAACTGTCAGTTAACCGTAAAAATAAAACATCCTGTTAGCCACTTTCCCCTGCTTGGTGTCAAGGTTCAGCAAGTGGGTCCAGCACCAGTGAGCTGGCAGCCTGCAGGGCTCTCATTCTTACCCACGGGGCTGCTTCCTGTCCCCTCCACGTGGCATCTCTTCACCAACAGGCACTCAGTGAACTGAAAGACAGCATGGGAAGGGCCGGTGGTGGGTCAGACACTAACCCCATTTCAGTAAGCATTTCCAACCGCTCCTGTCAGTGAAGACGTTACATTGCATTCCCTTCCCACGCCCCATGTCAAGAAGCCAGGTCTTCTGCCTCCGCTTGCATATACCGTCCTTTCCGCAGCTCCTCGCAGTCACCCACTAGATGCTTTTGATCTCCCCGACACCCAATTAAGGCAGAGAATTTTAAATGGGACTTAGACATCGAGGGATTATTCAAAAGCACAGAATGTGGAGAAGGATCAAAGAATCCGACCCAGACCAATCTCTTCTTACTCTACTCCTAACAGTCGGTGCTTGTTGCCCCTTGCTTAACCTACCAGCCTCCATTACCACCTATAGAATCAGGGAGGTGACCTAAACAGTGCTACTCAGAGTGTAACCCATTGTGCAAGCATCCCATCGCCTGGGGTCTTGTACCAACCCAATGTAGGCTCTCAAACACCCCCTCCCGTCTTCCAAACGAGGCACTCTGAGCAGGGGAGCCTACAGCTTATGCCTCATCCCATCTTTCTCATAATTCTGATATACACTAAGTTTGAGAAATGCTTGTTGACCTAGACCAGGAGTCAGATATCTGTCACCTGATTTTTGAACAACGGATTTGGTATTAGTTTTCCATCACTGTGATGTGTCCCTGAGAAAATCAACTTAAAGAAGGACAGATTTATTCTTGCCTCATGGTTTCAAAGGTTTCAGTGCTTGGTCAGCTGTCTCTGCTGCTTTGAGGCCTATGATGCAGCAGCAGCGTCGTGGCAGGTGGGCAGGGCGCAGCAAATCCGGGTGGGGAGGAGGAGAGCATGGGGCAGCGGAGCAGACACACTCTCCCAGAGCACCGCCTCGGTGACAGATTTCCTGCAACCAGAACCCGACTCCTCACGTCTCCACCATCCCCTAATAACACAGTTAGCCTAGGGTAATTTCCCATAGCATTGGCAGATTGAGTAGTTGAATCAAAGACCATTTGGCACCTGGGGTTTGAATGCTTACTTATCTGAGTTTTTTCAGAAAAAACCAATTTTGTCAGCCTTTGGCCTATCTCACCTCTCAGCAAAATTATACACTAAAATTATAGTATTTAAGGGGCTGGGCATCAATAATTGATCACCTCCAAGATCATACTGAAAAGAGTCATTTAAATAATAAAGGAGATTAAAGAAATGAAAAATCTGACTGAAGACTCAGCGATGAGGTCTTGGAACCGTTCATGCCTCAGCAGCCCAGCACACGCTCTGCTAGTCCTTTCCCTTCTGGGAAAGAGGAAACCAGGACTGGTGCCTGCTCTTGCCCCTGCCTACTGTTTTTGTCATGAAAGTCTAAGGCTGTAGAGTCTAACGCTGGCTCCTGTCCATGCACAGTGAAGCTATCTTTTTTCAACTTCTCTTGCTCAGCAATTGGCAGTACAATTTTTGCTGTTGAAAGCTTCCATGTTCAGAAAGGTAAACACTGAAATAATTTAAGAATCAATGTTGCTGTTGCTAGAATTCTACTTTTGGTTTATCTAAATATTTTCCACCCAAATAAACTTTAAATGACTTGTATGCAGCTTATGTCCCCATCGCTAGGAGAGCCACTTGAATAATGCCGTTATTAATATGCATAGTCACGCCAATTTGTCCAGTGAATATAAATACGCTCTCCACATGATGTACATTTGTATTTATTCTCTAAAATAAACATCTCTCTACTTAAGGGGACTGATATGTACAATCTGTAGCAGAATACTGAGCATGCAGAATGTTCAAAAAAGATATATGCGCTATGGAGCCTTGTGAAGCAAATAGCAGCGTGATGAATGGTCCTCTGCGGTAACTCGTCTCTACTCATTCATATCTGGAGATGGGATAAGAGCTAAAGATAGTGAATTCATAGCCAATATTCAGGGCTATGAAATAATCCATATCTGTAAACTCCTCCCTCCTTATACCAACAGACAATCTGAAAATCAAAGGCAGAAACTGGGCACCGTTTTAAAGGGATTTATTACCTCCAGAAAGTCTTGTCTATGTCCATACCATCTTGAATGCACCCCATTTTGTCTGATCTCAGAAGCTCAGGAGGGTAGGGAGTGGTTACTACTTGGATGAAAGACAGTTTGGGAATAGCAGATGCTCTAAGATACGGGTTTGACCCCGCACAGAAACTGTGTGGTCTCCATTGACTCTAAGAGTTACCTGTGGCTAAGTTCACTTACCTACAGCCCTTTAATCAAGTGATGATTGACCATATGTATGTACAACAGCAGTCTAGGAAGTCACAAAACAGAGGCCGAGCTTTGGAGCTAAGAATCAGGAAAAAAAAATGCCTGTCCCGATGTCCCAGCCATCCCAGAATTCTTACCTATAATGTTACTGTGAGTCATAGACCGTTTAGTCTCTCCCCTAGTGTTTCCAATGTCAGCAGTTCACTGTATTCTGAGGCAAATTCATCTACTGCTTGGTGTTGTTTATATGAGAATTGGTGATCAGTCTTATAAAGTACAGCTGGGTTAGCATTTTGAGATCTGCATAAACATATTCTGCGGAGAAGAGAATGTGGAAACACAACCCCAACAGCCCTGTGTCCTGTCAGTGGTTGTTCGCCGGGATGAAGGGCCATTCTTTATAGAGAAGCAGCTCTGTTTCCTAAGCAAGGCACAAGTGTGCCCGTTGGCATTTATGGGTGCAAGGGGGGAGCTCACCATTTTGAAATTAGCACAGGCACAGTATGTAACAGTGGGGGCCTCACTAAAAATAAGCACTATGCTTCCAGACATCAAGGGAGAATTGCGAACGAAAGGGCTGGCAGCGCCCTGACCTGGAGCTCAAACCCAGAGGAGCTTCTATAAACCAACATAACTAGATAAACCAAACCCTTGGTCTTCTGCCACTTGCAAATCTCTGCAATAAACACAAGCTAAAGCTGCTGTACTCTTTCTTGAGGTAAAAGTAAGGAGTATCTGGGAATTCTGGCTGGACAAGTAAAGAGTATGTGGCCCACTCCTCAAGACAATCTCAGAATTCAGCAGCATGCGAGAATCTTTCAGCATCTGTCTCCAGCCTATCTTGCCTCCTTCCCTGCCCTTCTCTTGCTGTCCTCAGCCATTCCCCACACCTAGGCCACAGCTGTAACGTCTTTCACCATTTCACAAAACGGGGCTCCTCGGCCCTCCATCCCCCCGTGCCAGTCTCCTCCCTTAGCTTTGTCTCGCCCCGTGATGCCAAACCTCTTAGAGACTGAGCGCCCAACTGCAACCCCAAACCCGCTTCTTCATCACCAAGTTCCAACACTGCGGTGAAACCTGAGTAGTAAGGTTTCCACTTAGAAAAAGCAATGCACGCGTTTGCATTTTTGTCTTAAAAGAAAAACACAATCACATGTGTGCCCTTGGTTCAATACCCCTCATCCACCCTCCTTCCTGAGGTTGGCCTGCAGCCTCCCAGACACCATCCTGGCTCAGCGCAGAGGTTTGCGCCTTCTGGCAGTATGTTCGCCTGCAACGTGGAGACACCTGTTTTCATAACACTCATGTGTCAAGGCTAAGGACTGTTTCTTTCTTGCTTCTTTGTCCTTGACATTTGAATAAATCAGTGAATAACTTGGTGTATCAATGCCTGAATCAGAGATTTTCGAAACAGTCATTCATTGGACTTTGCTTTTTTGTGATGTATTCATCTGCTTTCTGTGACTGTAACCAATACTGGTGATGATCAACTTACAAAGATAAAAGGTTTATTTTGGAACATAGTTTTGATAGTGCCAGGCCACGATCATTGGTCTCATTGTTTTGATCTTATTGAGAGGGAGAACACCCAGGTTGGAAGGTGTATCAGGGTAACATTGCCTACCTCATGACCAAGAAGTGAAAGGGGAAATGGGAGGCAGCCAGGTTCCCACAGTCCTCTTCAAGAACACATCACCAATGACCTGAAGACCTCAAGGGGGTCTTTCATCCTAACACTTCCAACACCACCCAGGAGCACCGCTCTGGGGACAAAGCTTTCAATGACCAGCCTTCGGAGACATTCAGCTTCCAAACTATAACATATAGTTATAATTTCCCTAGGTCATTTCTTCTCTTCGTTTGACTGCCAAATTCCAGAGATTCTAAATCCATGTGATCTGAAATAAATGGTTTAGTTTTCTCACCTCACACTGAGTCAATGATGCGAAATACCTCATAGGTTTAAAGGGTTAACTAATACTTAACAAAGTACCTAGTACAATAACATGGGCAAACTATCATATTTTTTATATTCTATTCCTATGATGCCTAGGCTTTTTGACCAGACTAGAGTGAGGGATCAATAAGATAATTAAACTTCTACAAGAAGTTCAAGAAATCATTGACATTAAACTAAAAGAAAAATAAATGTGAAGTCAAAGAAAAGCATGAATTTTTCTCCAAATTGCAACCCTCATACTTCTCAGCAGATACTCATTTCTTTGACATTTTTGGAAACTTACTTCCAGTTCTAAAGTTTCCAGAATTTCCTGAATGGATTTCAGAGACACCACACTCCCAACTGTAGTTAGGTACGAGGCACACAGCGTAGGGTCAAAACTCTCTACTCTTGATCCATTTCCTTTTATGGCTTTGTGCATAAGCTAAATATCTGCACTATTGGAGAAGCCTTATTCATGGTGTAAATATTTCGGATGGTATTGGAAATCCATTTTCATTGCTCTGAATTTTGTTGGTGTTGGGAGCAGCCTACCACTGCCTCCTACATAAAATTCATTTTATTCTCAATTCAGCTCACAGGTCATGATTTAAGCTTTTCCTTCATGAAGCAAATTTATTCCAGTCCTCATGGACCCAATTTGCATTATGTTTTAAAATTCTACCTAGTTCAATTTAAAGTCACCCTACAAGCCTATCAAAATAGTGCCTGGAACAAGTTTTGTAGTTAATGAAAAACAGTATCATTGCCAGATCCATACATCTCAAAGAACAAGTTTAATCTCATCCAGACCTGTTGTTATTATTAGTTAGGCTGCAAACTATTGATTATTAATGGTAATTATTTGTTTCAAGAATCCCTTCTGAGGTTCTGAAATTCAAATCACAGCACCTGCAGGCTTGCTGGGGGGTTACTGCCCAGCTGGAGAGCAGAGGAGAGGAGGGAGGTAAAACAGCTCAATCCCTTCCTTTGAGAGGCCTCAGAGGAGACCGATGAGATCACAGATAGTCTTCAACCAAATACCAAACCTACCTGACAGAAGCCGCACAGCAATTCAAAGGTCCAGGAGCGAAAGCGATGCATTTTAAACACAGTCCCAGCAGTGGGTCTGTCAGTAACAAATCGCAGGTGTCACTTTCTCCAAGCAGATGTAGTGAGGCTATTACCAATGTTAATGATCTGCGCTTGCCACAGCGGGAAGAAGCTGGAAGCAGAGTCCGGAAGAGCCCAGGGACAGCTTTCATTTTCTTTCCGTTTCTTTTCTTTGGGTTGTGTTAATATGACAAAAGCTACTTTTCTAATCATCCTTCTCCCAGATTTCAAAAACCTCAGATGAGAGTTTTTGTATATTCTGCTCTTTGGTGGGCCAACTGACACTAACCCACCGCTTACTCCTAGGCAAATGTTCAGTACAGAAAAATCAGGAAAATTGCCCTCCAAGAGGACTGTGTGTGTGTGTGTGTAAAGGTGGACTTTCCTGACAGGGTGCAGGCTTTCCAAGGGTGTCTGTGGAGAGACAGTGTTTTGAGAGCTGCTTGTTTAAACAGGATCCACATTTCCATGGGCTGAGTTCCTACGAATTCCACTGTTTTCGAGAGGAACAGACTTGAACTAGAGGGCAGGCAGGAGCTCTATGTCATTATAATAAACCATCTATATGGAACAGCTCCACCTCTAGGACCAAGGCTCCATGAATTCATCTCCAACAAATAAAGATTCTCCTCCAAGCATAGATGCTAAGGAAAGTTCACTTTCTAAGGCTTTTTTGACCAAAACTTTCTCAGAGAAGCAACCAAGAGTAAAAGCAGCAGTTCTTTCTGTTCAACTTGTCATTTACTCTGTAGTAGATAACTCATGGAAATAATGCCGTCTAAACCTTCTAAACTCCAACAATTACTTCAGTGACCCAAACTTCAAAATAGAAACAAAACAATTTTAATGTTGATAGCTTGGGTTGAAACTGGTTGAAAATTTAATTTGCCAAGCACCCATGGAGATTACTAAAAATAAAAGGCTAAATGTTGCATTACATTAAAGGATATAATGGGCTTCAAAGAGAAGACGATTAAGCTGGGTATATTGAAATTGGGCTATTTATAGACTGAACTCTCCTGAGTTTGTCAATAGCTTTGCATTTTCCTTTGAAATCAAACAACCTTCACAAGTCTCAGGTCTGGGCCCAGCAAGCCACAAAAAGTTAATAAAAACTGTAATTAAGGATGTTCAGGAGGGAAATGCATTTCATAGTCTTGATAGCACGGGTTGTTTGCTAACGGTTATGATTTTTAGAGTTTCCTGGGGGTGGGGACTGGAAGTCAATGGCAAAGACAACACAGATCAAAGAGGCGAAGTGGGCTGTGGTCCCTTTCCTCAGAAATCACAGTTGGATTTGCTTTCAAGACCTGAGTTTGAATTGGCCTGTGAGCTGGAAAAATACCACAAACAAGAGAGGGGAGAAAACAAAACCTCAAGTGTGCAACACCAGGGAAGGACTTGGGGAGCCCTGGTGTGTTTCTCCCCATCTTTTGTTCAAGCCAGCAGCTGTTCCTACCACTCAGCCACAGAGTTGCTGCACATTCGTCCCTACTGTAGGCCAACACTGCTTGGCTTAGATTCTTGGGCCTTTGAAGTATTTATTTCACTGCACATCCGCCCACCCATCTACCCCCCCCACACACACACACCCCAAGTTAAACTGAATTTCTGCAGGGAAAGTTTCGATCACTTTTTTCAGGATTCCATCATTCTCCCCTTTTGTTATCATCTTGCCTCTTTAGCATGCACTTTCCCTCTGCACACATGCGTTCTCCCTTCTTCCCCTCCTCTCTTCCCTTTCTTGAGCTGCCACTCCTCGCGCGCACCTCTTAGTCAGGAGATGACAACCTTGTGTAAGGCAGCTTCTGCCAGGCCCCTGGCCTTGGTGAGAGCAGGCTTGAGTTGCCGGCTGGCTGTGCTCTTGATAAGCCCCAAACATAACATGCTATCAACCAGGGCTGGATCGAGCCAGTGGCATTTGACTGAGCGGCTCTGAACACGTTTTTCAGATGTATTGGATTTTACAAAGTCCACATTGGATTTTGCCCCACAGGTGTGCTACTTATTTATTCCTTTAATTTCCAGGCCTTTGTGGATTTAAGAGGGCCTAAATCCATAGGAACAAATTACACAGAAGCCTTTTTAAGTTCAGCTTAAACCCAAGATACAAAGAGGAAGTAAAATCGATGGCAATTCTGAAATTAGTGAGAAGTGCTTTCTTTCCAACATATTGAACAACTATGCTCGAAATCTAACAGTAACCAAAGGATAAGCATGAAGCTGTATAGGTTGTTATATGCTTGTGTCAGCTTTTGCTGTGGCAGTAGCAAGTCTGAAATGTCAGTAGTTTATGACTCACATTTATTTTCTATCCATGGGTCCACAGATTGGCCTCACTGAGCTTCACTTACCTGGGCTTGCCTGAGCGTGGCCTCAGTCTGGGTGAAAGTATGCTCCCCTCCTTTAGTCCTCATCCTAGAAAGTGGGTTCAAGAAGCACACAGAAACTGGAGCACGCTGTTCTGGAGACAGAGGTCCAACACTGGAGAGTATGATTCTTCCTGCGGAGTTGGTACAATGTGACTGCATTCCTCTGCTGCAAGCCAGTCACAGGGCCAAACCCAAAAATCCATGGGGCATGTAAAGTACAGTATAATAAAAAGCAGATATTTGAACTTCATCCTTGATTTCAGGTTCAAACCATTGGCATTCCATCTTTTGTATGTTAATGAGACATCTGATTGGAGGAAAAGGAACCAGTCACCTGCAAGGTGGAGATGTTCAGCCCTGAGCAAAACAATGGAGCCAATACAGCTTTAGAACTTTCAACCTCCTTCTCCAGAAAAAGAGGGGCTGCTGACGGACCTCAGCCACCAGTACCTGATATTCCATCAGTCAAATCTCCACACAAACTCTTGAGTGGAGATTCTAGGGGACACCCAGTACCATGGTCACATCTGT
This sequence comes from Dasyprocta punctata, assembly GCA_004363535.1. NCBI lineage: Eukaryota > Metazoa > Chordata > Mammalia > Rodentia > Dasyproctidae > Dasyprocta > Dasyprocta punctata. The sequence goes on from RJWM01000717.1 coordinate 55,618, forward strand.
GTGCTAGGCCACGGTGTGTCCAGATTGGGTTTGGAAGCTCTACGCCTTCCCGCCCTTACACAGGGACTCTTCCATTTGGCTGTCCCTAAGTTACAACTCTAATGATAAACCAGTAATAATAAGTTAAGCACCATCTGAACTCTGTGAGTCATTCTAACAAGTGATTGGAGCTGAGGGCAGGTGTCTATTTTGACATTTGAATTGGGAGTCATCACGCAGAAGGGCGTATATTTGTGGATGGTATCTGAAGTGTAAACATTTTTGTGGGACTTGGTCCTTAACCAGAGGGATTGGCACTAACTACAGAAAGTTAGTATCAATGCTAAATTGAAGTGCTGGACACCGTGTTGGTGTTGGAACACTATAGAATTGACTGGTGTTGAAAAGACATCACATGTAATGATCTTATAACCACAAGGAAACCAAGTTCAAAGCATGAAAATATTATGAAATATAATCTACCATATGATACTTCGGTACAGATTTAAATACATGACAAATACTTAGGACGGTTGAATATTTTCAGATCATAAATTCTTAGTCCACACCCTGCACAACTGTAGCAAACTACATCATTCCATTCTTTACCAAAATGTCAATAACATACAGCATTATCCAGAGCCCTCTGCTACCTAGTCATTTCATATGATACAAAGAGAGAAACGTGCATATTTTAGGTTCTTAAGTAGGCTTCAAGTTCCTAAAGAAGATGTTCCATCTTGTCTACTCTCTGTTTGATTTCTACAAAATCTGGCAAATAGCTCCAGGTATCTTCTGCCCACTGATTTGCAATAGTGCTAGGTTGCAAAGCTTTTACTCTCTTGTGTGTATACTTATGAAGACATACAGAGTAAAACTTTGCTTTGCAAGTATAATTTGTTCCAGAAATGTGCTTGTAATCCTAAGTACTTGTATATCAGTATAATTTTCCCCACAAGAAATAATGGGAATTCAGATGATTTGCTTCACAACCCATATAAAAAAGATTGTAATATTGTGATACAGCTCAAAATAATAAGAAAAATGCAAAATACTAAGAAAAATAAAGAACTTAACCAATGCTTACCTTTGAAAACTTTCATGGCTGCTGTGAAAGAGACAAGAGAGAGGCAGGTTACAGCCTTATTCAAATGGTGCTTTTTTGCAAAATTTTCCACTCTTTCCCACATCTCACACATCCCCCTAGTCTCATCTGAAGTGAGAAATTCCTCTGCCTTTTTCTTCTCCTGCTCTGCAGACAAGATCTTCTCCATAACCCCATGCTATTGGGAGACCCACAATCTCAGACAAAGAGAAATTGGCTTAGTTGTGATCACGTGACATCCAGTGTCATGTACTACTCATATTGCAAGGTGTCAGTCATTTATCAAGTTAAAATCCACCATAAATGTTTGCGCATCCTGTGGAACACACAGAACTGGTTACTCACAATCCAAGGATTTACTGTACTCAAACCATGGTTAAAAGATACCCCACACATGTCATACATTTATTTTCTCAAGCTCCACAGGCTTTTGTCTCTCAGTCTAATTTCAGAGTTTAAACAGATGGCAAAGAAATATAAAACATCACAGGTACATACAGCACAGTCCATGATGTGGCCCTTTCTCTGATGGCTTGGACCCTCACTAACATCTGTCACAGGAATCCCATCTGCACCACTTCCATATACAGCTGCCCCAGCAAAGAAACTGAGACCCAGAAATATCAGTGCAGTAAGAGCACAATAATTATGCTATTAAACCAACATTTGAATTTGGTCACACAAGGTTTTCCTCTACTGTGCATTTTTTCACATTGAGGTATGCAGTCTTCATCTCAAGGAAAGATGGATAAAGAAATGTTGGCAAGTATATTGTGAAATTTTATCATATTCAGAGGAGAAAAGGATAGAGTAAGGTCATGTTTGCTTGGAATAAGAAGGCTGGTGTTAGATGTCTCTGCCCCAGATGTTGTTCATGATTACGGCTCACTATTTATTTTCCAGAGCCCACTATGCCTTTTGTATTCAACAGGACACAACAAATGTCCTTACAAAAGCGGACAGATGATTTGCCAAAGAAGATAAACAGAAAGCAAATAAGCAAAGAAAAAGATATTCAGCATTTATAATCATTATGGAAATGCAAATTAAAACTGTAGCGAGCTGCTATATACACTTAGAATGGCTTAGAAGGTCAAAAGACAATCATAAGTATAGACAATGATACATAGGCATCATGATATTCCTAGTACTCAAGAGGCTGAGACAGGAGAATTGCCAGAAGTTTGAGGGCAGCCTGGGCCACATAGTGAGTTCCAGGTCAGTCTGGAATACATAGTGAGATCCAGTCTCAAAACAAACAAACAAACAAACAAAAAATACCTCCCAAACAATTATGAACAATGATGTGGAGTAAATGAAGTTTCTAAACTGTATTCAAAGTAAAAGCACACTTTATAAGGTAATTGTCAGCTTTCTTTAAGGGTAAGCAAGCCATGTAGCCCAACCAACTGACTACTAGAAATTTACTTTAAAAAATCATATGCATATTAAAAAACTGTACATTTATGTTCATAGCAGCCTGATTCATAATAACCCCAACCTGAAAACAACCTAAGTATTATCAAGAGACGCATGCATAGAAATGACTGTATATTCAAACAATGAAATATGACCCAGTGATAAAAACAAATAAACTATGGATACACTTAACAACATGGATGAGTCACAAAATCATTATACTAAGTGAAATAGTCAGATAGCCCTCATAAATACTATATTGTTCAATTTATATGAAATTCCAAAAAATGAAAACAGATTTATAACGACAGCAGATCTGTGTTTAAATAGAGAAAAAATTATGAAAGATCATTAGGAAACCCTTGGAGCTGGCAACCCTTTATCATCTTGAATTCTGGTGATGGTGTCACGGGCATACTCTTATGTCAAAGCTTCGAAGGTTGCACCTTTGGAGTATGAAATTTACTGGATCCCGGTCATAGCCCAAGGAGCCATTTTTAAAAAGTGTATCATAGACTCGCCAGTGCAGACACTAGTTTCAAACTCCATCACTAAGACCAGTGACTGGCTCATCGTAAGCACTGTGTGACCTGGAGGGGAAGCCCCTGCCTCCCTTTTCTCCTCAGTGGCCAGAGGGGCATGTGGTTTGGCCAGTGTCCGTCATACTCCTTTTTCCACTTCTCTTTGGCCCTTCTCACACTCTTCTCCCCTGAATGGACTGGGACAACTTTTCTCTCTGTCCTCCCTGGTTATTCAGTATGTGCTCTCCAGGACACATTGACAGAGGGTTCAGTTCAGCTGTCAGCTGTGAGGTCCCTTTCTTGTCTCCGCCACTCCAGATGCTGCTTCTTTGGAAAAGTCGGAGGACCTGCCCTCAAAGGGAATGAGATCAGGGAGGGAGGGATCTGGTTCCTCTGTTAATATACTTAACCCCGCCAGATCCTGACTAGCTGTGAGGAACACAACTAGCCCTCCTGAAGATTCCCCTGCTTTGGCTTTGCCATTTTTCCCAGAGAGGTGACAAGTTCAGTCCAATGGCTCAAGTCTTCCCAGCCCTTCACTGACGCACCGCGGTGACAACTGCAGTTTTCCTGAAGCCCCAACACACTTGAAGCAATGACTTGAACTTGCACTTGAACCAATCAGCAGGCTGGAATTTGAACCAATCACAGGCTTCCACTTGGCTCAACCACAGGCCCTCTGTGCAGCAGTGCTCTCTTCACACCTCTCAGGTTGGTCTAGGAGAATCCCCTCTGTCGTCCTGACCCCTGTGCTGCTGGACAACTATGTTAAAATAAAGAAAGCCTTGTGCTGGAGGTCCTGAAATCTCCCCTTGATTTATCTCTGGGGTAGTGTGTGCTCAGAAGGTCCTGGAAGTCTTTCAGCATTCTCGTCCCTCGCAGTATGGATAGAGCAGCTGCTCAAAGGAAACAGCAATAAATACTAGTAACTGTCAGCCCTGAAGAGCTTCAGAAAGCATCAGTCAGTGAAGATCAGTGACAGAAAGCAGCACCCAGAAGTCTTCCAGCAGCATCCGGCCCAAGCTGGTTGGTGCCGGGGGTGGGGGGGCGGTGACCAGCAGGGACACAGACAGGCAGCCACCTGAAGGCACCCAGCATCATGTGGCATCACACAGTGGCATCAGGGCCACTAGCAGAGGTGAACTTTGCTGATTCATGGCTTCCATCTGAATCAATTGAAAGAATGCTCAACCAATAGGCAGCACATCCATGCTAAGATTCAAGCACTGTAATTCTTGCTGTCATGAAAGGATGTTACTGAATCACTGCAGGCATTAGATTTAACCTGCAAACCTCTCCCTTCTGCTGTCCGAGGTGACTGCCTGCTTGTATCACTGCTCATCCCTGACGGGGTTGCCAAGATCTAAGACAAAGCCTTAACACAAACTCTGCCAAAGGTAACATTCCCTCACGTCTAGCTTTCCCATGCTGAGAGGTGTGTTAGGAAAACAGAATCTGTTCCATGTGGAGTCCTTCACTTCTAATAAGGAAGGCTTGTGATAAGCCTGCGTAGGACACCGTAAGTGAGCATTACTGAGCTCGCAAACTTCAGCATTGCCCAACCAACTTTCCCATCAACTACCTCCAATGTGAGTGGCACTCAAAACTTTCTGCAAGTTTCACTGATTTGGGGGGAACTAGAAATGAAACTAGCTCAGTTCCAAGGTTCACCAGAATCCAAACGCTTTAAAGCCCCCAGCTTCATGGGTGTTTTCTAAAACTGTACGTTATCTTCACTCTCCTCGCACACCGTCATGTTCTAATGTTGCTGGGTACCCCAACTTCATGTCGCGCAGATTTCTATAGAGATCCAAAAGACATTACAGGAAGTAGTTTTGGAATTTCAACCACGTGAGAGTTTGTATTCAGGGGGGAGACATAGGCAAGAAAGGACTCTTACCAGGAGCACTGGGGACCAGTCAGTGGTCACCAGCCACACACAGATGACTTCATGTGCTGGTCGGGTCCCTGCTGATCACCGATCCAAAAGCTTGGGAGGAACGGAAACTCTACAGAGATTGTCTTGAAGAACATGATTACTACCGACATTGCTAAGCCTTTTAAATATACCGCCCTGATAACATTCATCTTCACTGTTCAACGTCAGAATCTTTTGCTCTCTACTCTGTCCCAGCCACCTTATGTATATACAACTCTCTCTACACTTTAGTAATTACTAGGAGAGAAAATAGGGGGAAAAATGTAAAATTCATGTCATCCTTATCTCTACCATCAAGTACGAATTTCTCTGCTGTTTGCCATTTTTAAGCAATCTCCTGAATAAAAATTAAAGTAGAAGACTGGACTCAGGTTGGATCGAATCTGATCACTGTCTTCACATTTTCTCTTCATTTTACAGTAAAAAAATTTCAACCACATTTGCATCAGGGAACCTGTCTTGCTCACTGTTGCATCCCTGGCACCTAAAACATTTCACCAGTGAGCCACATTATACTTCAAAGAGACAGAGGAAAAAAGTATATTTTATTCTGTGTGAAGCAGCTATTCATTCATCTCTATTTTATAGATGAAAAAATAAGATACAGGGTTCAAAATGATATATTTAGAGGGTAAAGCTAGTTAAGTCACAGAGTCAATATTTCAAAAAGTAAATTTTTATTAAACTATAAAAAGCATATAGAAATGCTTACTTGTCAAAATTGATTACATGGATGGGTTTTCACAGATTAACTGTATCTGTAACTAGCCTACACTTCAAAAAACAGAAAATTTGATGATAGCCATTCTTTCTGGGGTGAGATGGAATCTCAGTGCTGTTTTAATTTGTATCTCTCAAATGACCAATGATGTTGAACATTTTTTCATGTATTTATTTGCCATTTGTATTTCTTCATCTGAGAAATGTATATTCATCTCAGATGCACATTTTTTGATTGGATCTTCTAATTTGGGGGGTCTGACTTGTTTTCAAGTCTTTATATGTTCTAGATAGAAGTCCTTTGTCTGGGTGACAACTGACCATAATTTTTTCCCACTCTGTGAGTTATCTTTTCACTTTGTTGGTGATTTCTTTTGCTGTGCAAAAGTTTTTTAATAAGGTGGGTTCCCATTGGTTGATTCTTTGTAGTAGTACCTTTGCAGTCTGAGTTTTGTTCGTGAAATCTCTTCCTACAACTATGTCTGTGAGATTTCTACTTATTTTCTCGTCTATATCTGTTAATGTAAGAAACCATTTTAAAGATAACGATGCGCAAATTGCAACCATTGTCAAGCTTCTATCTTCCGGTTTTGTAAACCTGCAATGTTGTGTATTTACTCTAGTTGTTTGCTTGTCTCTTTTGCTTGTTGTTTTTACTATATATGTCGTTTTTTTTGTTGTTGTTGTTGTAGTTTTTGTTTGTTTTTTCTTCGCTCAAATAAAATTTAAAAAAAATAAAGCTTTCATCCATTTTGACTTTAGTTTAGTGCATGGCGATAGCTGTGGGTGTAGAATGGCTGTCCTCAAAAAAATCAACTGATAACAAATGCTGGCGGGACTGTGAGGAAAAAGGAACAGTTCTCCACTGTTGGTGGGATGTTGACTGGAGCAATGACTATGGAAATCAGTGTGGAGATTCATTAAAAAACTTGATATAGAGATCCCATTAGACCCAGCTATCCCCCTTCTGGGTATCTTCCCAGAGGAATTAAAACCATCATACCACAGTGACTTATGTGCACCATGTTTATAGCAGCACAATTTACAATAGCTAAATCTTGGAAGCAATTCAAATGTCCATCAAGAGAGAAATGGATAAAACAGTTGTGGACGTTTACTTTTTCATAATGGAGTACTATCCAGTCATGAAGAGAACAAACTGCAGAATTTTATGTGTGAATGGATGCAACTCAAGACTATTTCACTATTTCACTATAAGTGAAATAAATCAGACACACATGTGTAAACATCCTATTGTCTCACTAGTGTGAGAAACTGAATGAGCAAGTAAGGTCCAAAATGTACAATAGATATTGCAAATTGGGAAGAAACTGTTCAAAAGAAAAAACAAATTAGGATGAGGGAAAAAGGAAAGGAAGAAAGGGAAATAGAAAAAATACATTTATACACAAGATAGTTAAGATAATTATACAGCTAGTTTCTCTTAGTTCTTTGAAAAGAAAGGTTTGTGCAAATATTGTTTAGACAAGATACCATGCCTATATCTTGTACTCTGAATAATTACTTTAAAGGCAAAAATATGCAATGTATTAATTATTGTAAACTGCCCTACTAACTAACCTGTTTTGAAACTCGATTTCATTGCTACTTTTATCTTTTTTCTCTTTAAAATAAAAAAATAGAAAATTATCTGCTCCCTACTAATCTTCCTTATGTCCCTTCCTAAAAAATACTTTTCAGAAAATTAACCACTGTTCCAGCAATTAATATTATAAATTAGTTTTGCTTGCTTTTAAATGTCACTTAAAAGAATAAGATGCCATATTTGTTAGATCCTGACATGTCCTGTATGTGCAATGGTTTGTTCACTGTTCTTGCATAACATTTTATTGCATAGTTATACTACCATACAATCATCTATTTATCTGTTTTACTCTAATAAACATCTAGTTTTTTCTAGCTTAGAAATATTGCAAATAATGCTACCATGAATATTCCTGCACGTGTGCTAGTATCTTTCAGGTACATAACTAAGGAATAGAGGTGGAGGGTCTTGGGTATCTCTACATTCAGTTTTGGTACAGGTTGCCAGATTCCTAAACTGATTGTTCCAATTTATACCTCCTACCAGCTCTGCATGACAGTTCAATTGCTTCACAGTTTTGTTGAAAAATTCAAGCTTTCTCATTTTGGCAATTATGGCAGTGTGCTATTGTTGTTTAATTTGCATATCCATGATAAGTAATGAAACTGAGAGTGTATGTATACACACACACATCCATGAGTAACCTTTCTGTGAATTGCTTCTTCAAAATTGTTGCCTTGTTTTCTCTACTGAATTGTTTTCATTTATATTGATTTTTTCTTAGAATCTTTATATATCCTAGATATGACTCATGTGATAAAACTACATGTTGCAATTATCTTACTCCACTCTATGGCTTGCCCTTTTATTTTCAAATATATGGTCAGTAATTGCTTTTAGTAGGTTTAATTTTAATGTCCTCTTCTAAATTTTTTTTATGATTCGTACTTTTTCTGTCCTATTAAAGTCATCTTTGCCTTCCCTGGATGGTGTAGCCATCTTCTTATGTTTTCTAAAAGAATTAAACTTCAAAGTTGAGCTTTGTGCACTGTGTGTGGTAGGAGGTAAGGCGTAGTTTTCCGGTTTAAGCGCATGAGCTGCTGAAATGAGCACTAGCTGTAGTTTTCCCGTATGAATTTCTAATGAACTGTATAACATTTACTGAAAAGCAGAAAAGGCCCTTTCACTTCCATTTCCTTGCTGTTTCAGTTTGTTCATAAAGCACATGAGCACAGATCTACCAGTCCTTTTTTGAACTCTTATTTTTCCGCCAGCCTCTTTTGCCTGAAGTAAATTCATGCTATTTTCATTTTCATTTGGCTGTGGATATTTGCTTCTATAACTAATTTACTGACGTTTTATACAATGGATGACTGTTGGGCTACATCAGATAGATTTTCTGCATTTAAAAAAGTGAATGTAGTATTTTTCTTTCTGTTCTTTTCATATTGGAATTGAATTTTTAATGTTAAACCAAATATACGATATAAAATAATTCAAATTAAACTGTTATAAAAGCATTGCATATAAATATATACAAATGGCTAATATTTTATTTAAACCTTTGTATTTATGCTTATAATTTATTGATCTCTACTACAATTTTCCTGTGTTATCCTTGTCAAAACTTGACATCAAAATTTTTAAAAATTCATGCTATATTTTATTCATTCATTTATTCATTTGTTTATTCACTTTAGGTTTCCTATTTTCTGAAATATTAAATTTCCTGTTTGTAGACATTTTGTTCACTTAATCTACTTTTTAATGTTAGCATTATGTTCTCAAAAATATTTTTTAAAATATTTCCCTCTTCTGATGCCTATTATTAGTGATATGCACTCTTCTTTTTTCTTTGCTTGCTAAGGCTTTATGTATTTTATTACTATTTTTAATAATTAGCATTTTGTGTTCCTTATTTTTCTTTAATGTTTTCTATTTCATTAATTTTTAACTTTACTTTGACTGCTCACGTTTTTCTTATTTCCTTGGTATCACTCCATTGTGATTTTCCTAACTTGTGGGTTGCATTCTCAAATAATTGATTTTAAGCCTTTTGTTTTAAATAATACATACCATCAATTATGCCCTAAGAATAGCTTTAGTTTCATTCATAAGTTTTAGTGAGTTGTATTTCATTGTCACCCACACAGCAGGATTTAACTTTAGAATTTCTAATTCCACATTTTAATTCTTCTAATTGAAGATGTACTTATTTCTTCATTTTTCATAAATTCATGACTTTCAAACAGGTATACAAAATGCTTATATCAGAGAAAATTGCCATTGTTTAGTTTGCCTACTCTGCCAGTAAATGTGTCAAGTTGGTGCATTTTTGGTTCTATATTTAATGCTCACAATAACTTTGGGAGGTACCTCTTTCCTCTCTTTACAAATGAAGAATCATAAGCACGAAAATATATGATTGTGTCCATCAGTTAGGACAGATATATAATGCAACTAGAATATGAAGTTAAACCTACCTAGCTCCAAAGTCTGTTTTATTTTTTCATGCTTTCCTGCTCCACACCGCTTCTACACATCCGCCCAAGTACTGAAGTCCTAAGATCTAATTAGGGATAGAATGAGTAAGCATCGTAAGGCCTTATGTTTTGCAGGAATAGAACTCACTCTAGAAAAGCTGTGTTCCTTGCCCAGGACATTTTTTAGTGAGTGGTTGAAGCAGAACCAAATCCAAGCTGTCCTGATTTCAAAAACAATAATATTCTTGCCCTTCTAAGTCGCTTTACAATGGAGACAGGCATTAGTGTCATATGTGAGCATTGCTTAGGTAACAACTCAGTTCACCTGACTGGGGACCTTAAGAAGAAATTAGTTTGCATTACCATAAAAGAGTACAGAGCACTGACATTAATCTCCATTAGCTCCCTAAAAATCTTTTAATAACTTCTTCTAGTTATTAAATCAAAACAAAAGTTTTCTTGCATCCCATTGATAGACACTGAGGTGAATTAATATAGAAATAGGAGGCAGGAGTTCCCAAATTGTCAAAAAGGCACTTTGTGGAAATGCCAAAATGTTTTATCGAGTTTTAAATGTGACTTTAGGCACCAGAATTCTGGTGTGTAAACTTATTACAGTTGATTGTAAGACTCTCTCTCTGCCACTTTCTTTCATTTCTCAGCCTCTGGTATTTTCAGAGCTGAAGTGCCCTGGTCCCCAAGGAATTCTTTCAAGGGTACCCAGGTCCTTGATATAAGGCCCCGGTGGGTTAGAAGAAGAAAGAGAAGTTTACAGATGCATGACTTAACCTTTCTTCACCATCTACACCCCTTGTCAGCAAGAATCTCCAATGCTCAGGCTACAGGCGGAGTTGAAGCTACTGAAACTATAAACTGTGAAACACTATTCTAAGAAAACACATCATCCAGTGAATGCCTCGTAGCTTTTGCTGAGAGACAATAAATGTTATAGCTCTCCAGTAAGGAGAAATGAGAAATCCTATTCCCAATGGACAGAAAATACATCCCCGCATATGACAAGTAGTTAACATTATGGATAGCATCTGCCTGGGTTCTTATCACGATGCAAATTTGTTTTCTATCCACTGGCTTGAATAGTAACAAAATAATATTGAAACGTGAGTGCAGCACCAGATACAGATTTTATTACAGCTTCCACAGTAATCCGACTGTGAGGGGAAAAGTTTAGCCACGAACAAAGGCAGAGAGCAGTTAGTCAATTCTAATATTTATAACCCCGTATTGGAAAGCCAATTTGCTTATTGATAATAAGCTGAATGCTTCATGGAATGGAGTTTCTTTTTTTTAAGCTGAGGCAACATAATGTAATCGGAGTTGACGTAAAGTTCCTGCAGTGTTTTGTGCTAACTCCTTGACAGGATGGTCTGTCACCCTTTTTGGATAAAACATAAAACGAAGTTTTAGTCACAACTCTCATAAAAACTAACTTATGCTTTATTTTTTTTCTAGGAGTAGACATACTAACTGTGAGGTTCTGGATGAATCAACTTCAGATTTATCCTCTATGTTAAGCTACTCAGAGACAGGACTTGTATTTCTTTCCAAGTGAGTGTCGCACATAGGTTTAGGTGATTTGGAAGGTGCGCTATAAGAAAACTGAACTGGGTACTGTAAAGCCTTACAGGTTGATCACACAACTCCTGCTTGAATGAATTCTAGCATTTCGAGTGGCCATGGAAATTTTTATTAATTACCATTTATCCCTTATTTACATTGTGTGCTCAGGCGTGTCAGCTAACATTAGATTGCTGCTCATTTTTACTGCAGGGCCAACTACTTTTAATAAATAGAAACGCGTCTATTCACTGCTAAATTAAAGGTGTCTTTATTTAAAGGAGAAAGCACTAAAAATATGATAAAAGCCTTAGTAGTGAGGTTATGGATATAATATAAACATTCTGAGGTTTATGTAGGGAAATAACAAAGGTATCATGCTCTAAAGAAGTGTAGAACGGGCAGTGTTTACTAGTGAGGGATAAAATAAAATGTGGCACATTTATTTCTTTATGATGTGGTCAATGATGAAAAAAATATTTTCAAATAATACTCTCCCTGACATACTAAGTAAAAAAAGAATACATGAGGCCTGTAAAATGTTAAGTGTGGAAATACTCTGTTAGAAAAATTAGCGCATATGCTAGGAAATAAACATTGACAATCTTGGGGTTCGGTTAACCCTGAGGAACACGAGTGGTGCAGTTATTGCATTTCATGAGGAGGAAGAGGAGGGATAAGGCTGTGACACAGGCAAGGAAGGAAGAAGGGAGAGTGAGAGTCAGAGAGGTGGAGAGAGACAGAGATCACACGCCACACTGCAGGCCGGTGAGCCAAGGAACAGAAGAGGCCTTCCATTCCACACTACGCTATCCCCTCGTGGCCACCAATTTTTAACCCAGTCTGCAGTAAAATATTACACAATTTAAAGAAAATATCTTACAAAAATCATGTAATTCACTGAGTTCCACATTCAGAGTATCTCCAAGCTTTACAAATGTTAGCAAAATTGTTAGTGCAGAGAGTGAGAAAGAGAAAGACCGACAGACAGGCAGGCAGACACACAGACAGAGATGGAAATACAGATAGAGACAGAAAGAAAGTCAGAGAGCATTTTGAAAAGCACAGGCATTGGGACTGGGGATTTAGCTCAGCGGCCCAAGCTCCTGCCTGGCAAGCACTGGGTCATGAGTTCTTGGTACCAACCAAAAAAAAAAAAAAAAAAAAGAACGCATAGGAATAGAAAGAAAACATCAAAGGACAATCACACCTGCAATTGAAATTTAGGCCTGTTTCACAGATCTATGAGTGGTGACAGGGTGGGATGTAGCTGACATTTGGACCACATGTTTACAGTATTGCAAGATTGTATGTGTAATTTACAGATATATATATATATATATATATATATATATATATATATTTAACTTAGGGATGTATATCTGAATAGATAGCTAGATGTCACAAATATGTGTATGTGTGCATACATGAAGGAGTAATATGTTTTCATAAAGGGATTACAGCAAACAGTTTCTCTCTGGATAATACTGTTATATGAGTTTTTTCATTTTGAACTTCATCTAGTTTCTAAAATTTTATAATAAGTATTATCATTTTAATATACATAACTAAATATAATTTCCCTTCCAAGTCTAAATATAGACTACATAACTCCCCCATCCCATCATTCTAGTTATTTATAGACTTTACTGTTAATTTTTAATGAAAATAGTTAACTAAATGCATTACAATATTTTATTGTCTGTGTTATTGTTATTTCTTTCACCCTGCTCTTTTCTTCAGCCTTGATTTTTTTTTCTTTTCGCTCCAATAGTTTTGAAAAGTAGGTTCAGTAAAAATTTGAGTGGCAAACATCCTGAATACTCATCTATGCCAAATGTCTTTTACTTTGTCATTTAATTTTTAAATGATAGTTTAGGTGAGTTTAGAATTCTAAACTGTCAGTTGCATTTCTTTTAAACTATAAAGATATTACTCCATTGCCTTTGCCATTTGCTATCACTAAAGAGAAATCTCATCTCAACCTATTTTTTTCTTACAAATGTGTTGTTTCGGATAGTGATATTTTTATTTCCATATTTTAAAAAGTTTGGCAATCGCACACAGAGACAGGTGCATGAAGCACTCATGCACTTTAAAGGGCAGCTGTGGAGTACATGCCCATGGGCTCGCTCGCTGCGCCCACTGCATCTTCCATAGTCACCATGTGCCCCGTTCCAACCTCAGTCTCCTCTCTTCCTCCAACATTACCCAGGATCTTGATATTTCTTGTAGACATAGTCTGATCCTTTTAATTAAAAGTTTCACTCCCTTGTATGTACCTCTAAACAATATAGTACAGCTTTACTTGTGGTTAAATGCCTCAAAATGAATTAAGATCCTTTCCATTCCCAACACGGGGAGAGCAATTTCTACTACTTTCATCCACTCTCCTGGTAGATTATAAAGGTATCTTGACTCCTTGAAAGTCTTTAGACCTCCTGCAATGTGTTACTTGTTACACTATTTATCCTTCTCATTACCCAGAGTACAATTTCAATCTGAATCGCAAGTCTTATTTTAACCTAGAAAATCATTATCCATTACGTTTCATTATGCATTATGTTTCCAAATATGGTTTATTGCAAGGCTCCTTTAATCTTTTATCATTAAAGTCCCTTTAGATCCTATTGGTGCTTCAAATTCAGTGCTTTATTCCTATTAATTCCTTGCTTATATATTTTTAAAGTTTTCTTTCTCTTTCTCATATCCTACACAATTCCTTTGGTATAATCTATTTGCTAGTTTTACTGCCTGTATTCATTCTAGAGTTGAAAAAAATTTATTTAAATAAAAATAAATGACTAATTTTTATTTCCTAGATATCTCTTTTATTTCCCACTTATTAATGTTTCTGTACTTTCTTCTTTTCTACTAGCATTGTATGATTTATCTTTGTAATGATATAAGCATTTTATAGAATATTTCTCAAAATGTTTTAATAATTTAAAATCTAGTAAAAACTTATTTCTGATTATTGATATTTTGTAGTTCTCTCTCTCCTTTCTTCCATTCTCCCTTAATCTCCCTTTTTTCTTTCCTTCCTTTCTTTCCCAGTCTCATTTTTACAGTCTTTCTCTTATTTTCAGCTTCTTTTCACATTGTGTTGGGGGGCAAGGGACACTGCTCATCTCTTCTTAAATTTGATCTTTTAATTTGATCTTTTTATTTATTAATTCTAAGCATTTGGCCACAAAGAGAAGCTTATTGCTCAAAGTTAGTACTTCTACAAATTCAAAAGTAATAATATATTGACATTAATTTTTAAAATATACTGTCCCGTAGAACATATTGAACAATGCTACTGAAAGCCAGTTTTAGGATAATCTAAGCACACACAAAGGATCTCAAGATACACAGAACAAACTCCGAGCTGAAAGTGTCTGTAGTTGCATTGATCCCCATCTCTTTAAACAGTGGAAGTGAGAGTCAGAGAGTTTGCGGGCTTCCTCTCCAACATTTAGATCCCAAGCACATGGGGAAGAGATGCCAAGCGCCGTTGCCTCCTGTCCCCACAGCTGAGCCTGTGCTGAGACTCCTTTGAGAAGAGCTTTGGCTCCCTCAGTAGCTGACAGAAGACGCAGGGGTGCAGGGATCGTGCAAGGCAGAGATAAATCGAACTGCTCCTCACCTCCACCCAGCATGCTGCCAGGGGAAAGCGGAGAGGACGATCAATATGTGTGTCATTGCAGTAGTCCCGGCTGAAGCACGATCACACACAAGCCTGAATTCCAGTTTCCGCTCTCTGTAGCTGTAAACTCTATTGGGTCCCTTGTGTAGAATTCTTGTTGGTAGTAGGGTCCCCCACGGCAGACACGATCAGTGCTATGTATATGGACAAGACTATTCACATCGATAACTTGATTCTAAGACTTGGGTGAGAACTCTCTTAAAGTGAAAAAGGTAAGTTCACTTCTAAGACATGCTCTGAAAGTCTCATAAGGGGGGCAGAAATGAGGAAGATTCCATTAAACTTTCAAATTACTGATTTACTTCATCAAAGAAAAAGTAATGGGAAATAAATCTATATCTATATCTATATCTATATCTATATCTATATCTTTATCTATGTCTTTCAACTTTTACTCCAGAAACTTATGACCTCCGAGGAGTATTCATATGGCTGATCTGAAAAATGCATTTTTTTCTCTATTAGGAAATAGGCTCCCACCAAGGTGTCATCTGTGCCATACGTGTCCCTCCCCAGGCAATAGCTGACTGAAAAATTTAATCTTAGCTTTCCTTGCAGTACTAAGGACTGAACCCAGGGCCTTTGCATTAAACTAAAACTCCTGCACTTTTTTATGTTTTATTTTGAGACAGCATCTCATAAAGTCACTGCGTTGCCTGGGCTGGGCTTGAACGTGCAATCCTCCTGCCTCAGCCTCCAGAGCTGGGATGGAAGACAGATGTCCCAATCCCAGGGTGGTCTCTTGTTTTGATTTGTAGCAACAAAGATGTCTTGGTCTGATTTGACATGTTTTTGAGGAGCCTATCCAATTTCAGTCTTCTGTGTTAGATCAACAGAGAAGTTAGTAGTACCCACACTACAGATAAACTTCTCTTCCCAATAATGTCCTTTTACTTTCTGAAAGGCATTTATTACTTCCTAATAAATTTCCACCATTCAACTATCCCTCTCTGGTTATTTCCAGGTACCCAATCTAAAACAGACATTATTGCTATTCTTGATGAGGCTCCCAACATCCAGGTTGGAGGTCGGCAGAGCCAAGCTACTTATGCAAATTTCTGAACATCAAATCAATTTGTATTGTACTCTTCCACAATTCTAGTTTGTCCTGTAGCCAAGCAGTATGCTTGCAGAAGGACTGAGCTTCCCATTGCCCTACCTTTTGTTCTTAGAGCACCAGTAGAAAGCACAAGTCCGCAGATACAGCAATGTCTTTCAAATGCGAGGAAGTAGGTACTTGGCAGAATGCTCGGGAGAGCTTTCTTCCTTGGCTGTGTTCATTCCGGATTGATGCATAAGTTCATCACCTCCTTTTCCACCTGCCAGGGGCCCAGGAAGGGTTACAATCTAGCTCAAACCTCAAAGAATCCTTTCCTGACTGTTCCAGGTCACAATTTTTCTTCCTTAGTAAGAGCAGCACTAAATGCACCATAATATCCTAATATTAGGAGAGAATGCCAAATTTCAGTATTTAATACATTCTTGGGATAAATACTGCCTCATGTACTGTTCAGAAGCAGTAGAATAGAGTCATTAGGAGGCAGGGTTCTCAGTCAGACTAAATCATTATCAAATTTTGACTCCAGCATTTATTAGCTGTGAGTTCTTGTAACTTAAGTAAAATCAGCCCTTCGCATTTTAGTTACCTTGAACTGTCAAAAGAAGACAGCAGCAGCCACATCTTAATGCAATGATTGATCTTAGCATCACAAGTAGCAGGATAGCAAGGCACAGATATGACTCCTGGAGTACTGCACTGTAATTCACTCACCACCTATGGTGATTAATCTGAACCTAATCAGGACTGAGACTGTCTTCCATTGAAGAAACTAAGAAATAGAGAAATAAACAACACAGCAAGAAAAGAATCAGATAATTCAGAAGTTGGTAATTCTCATAAATACCTAATCCAATGTTTCTCTTTCTTTTAAATTGGTATTCCTTTCTTTTCTTTCTCTTTCTTTCTTTCTTTCTTGCTTGCTTGCTTGCTTGCTTGCTTTCTTGCTTGCTTTCTTTTTCTTTCTTTCTTTTTTCTTTGAGGCAGTGTCTTTCTATGTAGTTCCTGCTGCCTTTGAAGTCACTGTGTAGTCTGAGCTGGCCTGGAACTCATAGTGATCCTCCTGCCTCAGCTGCTGCAGTGCTGGGATTATAGGCGTGCACCACCATGCCCAGTTTAAAGTTTATTTTTAGAGCAATTTTCAATTTAGAGAAAATTGCAATGACAATATGGTTTGCACATACCCCATAACCTGCTTATCTTATTGTTAACTTATTAGTATAGTAGATTTGTTATTATTAATGAACCAATACTGATACATTATTGTTAACTAAAGTTCATAAGAATTCAGATTTTTTAAATTTGTATCTGATGCCCTGTGCTGTTCCACATCCTATCAGGATAGCAAATTACTCTTAGGCTATTGTTGGCGATGACAATGTCACAGAATTTCCTCATCTTGGTGACACCATCCTATCAAGAGCCCCTCCTCTCGTCATGACTCATCTCTGCTGACAGCCCTCACCATCTGGGCAAAGCAGGGTTTCTTGGATCTCTTCAGTGTGAGGGGTTCATTTTTTCTCCTCCACTCTGCCCTATTTGGGAGGAAGTCACTGTGTAGTCAGCCCTGAAGGATTGGGGAGTTATTCACCACCTCCAGAAGGACAGAGTATCTACATAAATTATGTAGAATTCTGCATAGGAAATTTATAGTGTCTTATGCATTTATTTATTCAGACATTTATACCAGTATGGATTAATGGATATTTCATTCATATTTAAGGCTATAATTTAATGCTACTTTATTTATTTTGTTGCCCAAATTGTTCCAGCTTTGGTCATCGGGACCTCATTCATTTGGACTTGGTATTCCTTTGACTACCCCCATAGATGTGGGAATATTTTTTCTCTCTCTTTTTTTTAATTTGTACTTCTTTTATTTTGAGATATTTCAGCCTGAACTTGTATACTACCTGACTCAACCTTCCAATCAACCATTGTTTGGAGAATGGCAGTAGAAATCAAAGTC
Source organism: Dasyprocta punctata (assembly GCA_004363535.1). Classification (NCBI taxonomy): domain Eukaryota; kingdom Metazoa; phylum Chordata; class Mammalia; order Rodentia; family Dasyproctidae; genus Dasyprocta; species Dasyprocta punctata. Next base: position 73,622 of record RJWM01000717.1, read on the forward strand.
TGAGCAGCAGGTGTTCTTATAGCCAGTGAATGTCATTGCTTCTACGTGTCCTCAGCTGATAAAGTAAGCAAGTGTATGTTTGCCTCTCAATCCACGTATATACACCTATCTATGCTGCATCTCTCTGCAACCCACCTGTCTTAGTTACTTTTTTCTCATTACTGCGACAAAATACCAGACACCAAAAATGAAGGAAGGTAAGCTTTATTTAGCTCATTGTTTGCGGAGGTTTCAGTCCAAAATCAGCTGGCTCCAAGGTAGGGTGGCATGGCACTGGGGCAACACTTGACAGCAGCAACCAGAGCAAAAGAGGGAAGAGCAAGCCTCTTTTCCTCCCTTATAGTATACACAGCCATCTATTGGTTCCCTACCCTTTTGCAAAAGTTGTCTGTCCCTATTTTCTCTTATATTTATTTCACGCTATATTTACATTTTGGGATTCTCATGCAAGAGAAACAATTAAATATTTAATCTTGTGAGCCTAATTTATTTCACTGAGCATTATCGTCTCAAGGTGATCCATTTGCAAACAAATGACTCAGTTTTATCCTTCCTGATGGCAAAGCAGTATTCCACCATGTATAAATTCCACATTTTCCTTATCCATTATTATGCTGATGTACATATAAGCTGTTTCCGAGATTTAAGTAGTATAAGTTGTGCTTCTATAAGCTTGGGTATGCATATTTCAAGTAATATGATGGCTTTAAATCTTTCAGAAAGGTATATAGAAAGGGACTAGCTACATCAAATGGACTTTCTAGTTTTAGTTTTTTACAATCTCCATACTGATCTCCTTAATGTTTGTGTTTGTTAATATTCCCAATAAAATTATAGAAGGATTTGTTTTTGCCCTTCAGCCTCTCCATCATTTGTTATTATTTGATTTCTTTATGTTAGGCATTCTTTCTGGAGTAGGGTGAAGTATCAGTGTTTTAATTCACAATTATCTAATGTCCTGATATGTTGAACATTTGCCATGCATTTATTGGCCATTTGTACTTACTCTTCTGAAAAGTGTCTTTTCATTTCAATTGCCCATTTGTTAACTGGATCTTTTACTGAAAGCATCTATACTTTACAGTACTCCGAAAAAAAAAGGAGATTGGAGAGGATATCAGAAAATGGAAAGATATCCCCTGTTCCTGGGTAGATGAACTAACATTGTCCAAATGGCCATACTTCCAAAATTTATACACAGATTTAATGCAATCCTAATTAAAATACCAACAGCATTCTTCACAGAACTAGAGAAAACAATCCTAAAATACATATGAAGCCAGAAGAGACCCGGAATAGCAAAAGAAATCCAGGGTAACAAGAGCAACACGCATTACAATCCCAGATCTGAGATTATATTACAAAGCTACAGGGAAAAAAACAACATGATATTTTCACAAAAACAGAATTGTGGATCTGTGGAACAGAACAGAGAATGCAGAAACAACTCCTGACTCCATTAAGCTGATGTCAGCTGTCTGACCAAAAACATGTACCAAGGAAAGGAAGCTTATTTAACAAATGGTGCTGGGAAAACTGGCTCTCCACATGCAGAAGACTGAATCTAGATTCATTATATCTCACCATGTACTCAATTAAAATTAAAATGGAGCAAAGATCTAAATATTAAAACAGAAACCCTTAGTATGTGGAGGACAAAATAGGCAAAACTCTTGAAGATAGGCACAGGCAAGGACCTTCTGAACAGAAGCACAGTAGCACAAAAAATAGTATCAAGAATCAACAAATAAGCCGGGTGTGGCGGCGCACGCCTTTAATCCCAGCACTCGGGAGGCTGAGGTAGGAGGAGCGTTGTGAGTTCGAGGCGGCTTGGGCTACAACGAGAGCACAAGGCCGGCCTAAGCTACATAGTGCGACCCTGCCTCAAAAAACCAGGGCCGGGAGTTTGGCTCAGCGGCTTAAGCGCCTGCCCTGGCAGGTGTGAGGCTGTGAGTTCGATCCCCGGTGCCGAAAAAAAAAAAAAAAAAGGAATCAACAAATAGGATCATATCAAATTTAAGAACTTCTGCCCAGAAAAGAATCAGCACACAGTGAAGAGATAACTTAACAGATTGGGCAATATTTTCCCAGCTAGTTTTCAGACAGGAAGACCATTATCTACAATAGATAGAGTCCACAAAAAAATTGTGTACACACTTTAGGAAAAGGCAAAGAGTATATTTTTTCAACAATGATGTTATCCTGCTATGGCAGACTCTAGAGAAAGCCGTATATTGCAGAAAACACATTACACTGCCAGCCCTTAGAGAAGAAATTGAAAATGCGTGCTCAGCAATCTCAATGTTTGTCATATTAATAAATTCCAAAAGCTAATGCCCACCAATTTAAGCACCTCTGGTAATTTTAGAGGCCAAAGGTAACTTGTATTAATCTCATGATGCCTCAATAAATTTAGTATTAAAATATTTATACTAATTTTTCTTTCTTTTTTTGAAGTGCATGTAATTTTTTTGGCAGACTCTATGCAAAGAAACACACACAAACAAAAAGAAATTATATGTTTCTTCCTTGTAGGTAATCTTCCACTCACACAGTAAGAAATCTGCCTCCACCAATTCACCATTCATTTACTGAATAATGAATTCCACTATATATTATATGCACAACAACATCAAAAATATTAATCCATTTATACATGGAAAGCAACTTTAGCCACTGCTTATATGTACTTTTTTTTCTTACTTTATTGTTAGACACTCCACTTACTTCCAAAATTACATAGTCATAAACTTTGTCTTTACCCATTCTTTTGAGGATTGATTCTTATGGTTGTGATAAAATTAGATTACTTAATTTTTTTCATAGTGTGCATTCCATTTTAGGATCTCCAACTTGCCAAATGATTTTTTAAAATTTATATACATTAAGGCTAGCTTTTTGAATTATACAGTTCTATGGGTTTTGGAAAATGCACAGTCAAGGTCTTCTGAAGTGGTAGTCCTCTTTTGCATTCCCACCATCAATTAGTAAAACATTTTATTTCTCTGCACACTCTCCAGTATTTGGTGGTGTTAAGTTTTGAGGGTTTTAACCATTTTTATTACTGTTTAAATTTGCAATATTCAATGGTGAATAATATCATGGAATAATTTTCCATATGCTCATGTGCTATTTTTGTGCATGTAGATGAAGCATCTACTTTTTTTTCCATTTTATCTGGGTTGTTTCCCTATTCTTACCTTTCATGGGCTGTTTATATAGTTTAAATATAAAGTTCTTTATTGCTATGCATTTTTCAGATATCATTTCTCCATTTATGACCTGTATTTTCAGTTATAACAATGTCTTTTATATTAGAGAACTCTTAAGTCAAATAAAGTACAATTTATCAATCTTATAAATTGTTTGTTATTTCATTTTGGACAGTGCTATTTTAAATGATATTATGTTTCTAATTTTAAAGTGAAAGTATTCATTGATCGTGCATGGAAAAAGTAATGGACTTTAAATATCAGTCTGTATCTTGCAAATTTATTAGCTTTTTGGAATTTCCTACACAATCATGTCATCTGTGAACAAAAATGGTTTCGTTTCTTCTCCCATAATTGTATACCTTTTGCTTCCTTTTCCTATCTTGTTGCATTTGTAAGGACTTCTTTGTAATGTTAAACAGTTATGTGGCAGAGAATATCACTGTATTTTCTCCAAAATTGGGAAGATTTTTATTTTGGACACTTAAATATGATTGTTACCTGTGGATCGTTTGTAGATAGAAGTTCTTTAATAAGTTGAAGAGATTCCTCTCTATTCCTAGTTTTTTAGTCATAAATGGGTACTGAATTCTGTTAGATGCTTTTTATCAATGTTAATATAATCACATATTTTATTTTCTTTAGCCTTGTTTATGTTATGCAATGCACAGGAGGATTTTAAAATGTTGAACCAGAATTCCATAGATGAAATAAATTTCACTTGACCATGATGAATTAATTTCACTAAGTATAATGTTTTTCATATATTATATATAAGTTGCTAATATTTTCCAACTTTACAGAGATATTAGTGGGACACAAAATCCATGTAAGTAATACAGACACTTCATCAAATTTGGAGATGTATATATATATACATTTTTTTACCTCACTGTCACAATCCAGGCTATAAACATATCCAACACCTCCAAAGTTTTCTTGAGTCCTTTTCACTGTGGTAAGATCACTTAACATGACATCCAAGGGCTTAACAAAATTGTAAGTATCAGCTATCTTATTATTAACTCTACGTGTTCTGTTATACAGCAAATTCCAGGAAATTACTTACACAGCTGCAACCTTTTACCAATTTGAACAAATACTCATGTGACCCTTCTCCATTCCCTATTTTGTTAAGGATTTTGTATCAATATCTTTAAGAGATACTGTCTACAGTTTTCCTTTAATTATAATATTTTGGTCTGCTTTTGATAATAAAACTGATCTCTCAGATTTACTTAAGCAATGTTCTCTCTACTTCTATTTTCTGGAAAATATTGTAGACAGTTGATATTATTGGTATTAGTTCTCAAACATTTTTCTAGAATTTGTGAATGGACCAATCTGAGCATGATGCTTTTTGGGGGAACCTTTTATATTACTGTTTTAATTTCCTAAATATGAGGTGTGATCAAAAAATAATGAATATTTACATTTTAGAAAATTTATCACAGTGAGCGACGTGTTGCCATCAATCACCCTCAAATACCCTCCCTGGCTTAGAACACAGTTATCCCATTGTGCTTTCCATTTTCTGGAACAATTCTGAAAGTCTGCTTTCTGTGTGTCTTTAGTTGGACGGTCATGTCTGTCTCAACAACCCAAAGAGTTTCAAAATGTTTGCCTTTCATGGTCATTTTGATTTTGTGATACGAGTCATGGGGCGCCAGATCCGATGAACGAGCTGGATGAGAGCACTCCATAATGTTTTTATTTGACGGGATCAGAAGCAGCAGAATCACACAACGCCAATAAAGTATGTTGTTCATCATCGATGAGTTGTGTCACACTGTAAAACACACTTTTGCTCAGTGGCAGCTCGCAGCCGGCTGGCTGCACTGAATCAGTTCAAACTCACCCTGCCTTCCTGCTCGGATTCCACTCGCTGCTGCTCCTGCTGATGACCCCGCCCTTTGTCCGAATGGCACACCCCCGTGGCAGTCACCGTAGTTTTTGATCACACCGCACAGGTGCACCCACTTTCTGCTTCTTGTGTGAGTTCACCAGTTCACATCTTTCAATGAATTTGTCTGTCACATATGGGTTAGTAACTTTGAAAGCACAAAGTTATCTATGAACTTTCCTGACCACCCTTAGAATTGTCCAAGGCATTGGTAGGATGACTCCTGTTCCATATCTGAAATAGAAATTGCTAATTTGTTTCTCTTCTCTCCCTTAGTCTCACAGAAGGCTTAGCAATTTTATTGATTTTATAAAATACCCAACTTTGGGTTTTGTTGATTTTTCTCTGTTGTATACTTTGTTTGATTTTATAGATTTGTGCCCTAATTTTAGTATTTTATTAAGCATGCTTCAGAATTAAATTGTTCTTTTTCTACTCCCATATGATTGAGGTTTATATTTACTTTTAGATCTTTCTTCTTTCCTAATATTGCACATAACATAAAATGTTCATCTAAGCACTACATCCACTGCATATCAAAAGTTTTGCAGTTATATTTTTCTTTTCATTGAGCTCAACATAGTTAAATTTCTCAAGATATATACTTAATTCATATGATTGGAAGTGTTTTGTGCACCTTCAAATATTTTGGACTTTAGCAATTTTCTTGTATAATTGATTTATAGTTAAATTTCATTTTGGTGGGGGAACATCTTTTGTATAAGTTGCATGCCTTCAGTTATTTTTATGGTCCAGAATGTGGGTCATCTCGGTGAATGTTCCCAATGAGCTTAAGAAGAATGTGTATTTGACTCTTTTAGAAGGCTGTGAGTGTTGGCTGTGACATGTCAATTTGATTTGAGTGATAACTCCCTCAAGAGGTTAGTGTCTCTTGATGACTGACTTGCAGGCGAGACAACTGAGGGAGGAAGACCCACCCCGGATGTTGAGGACACCGACCAATAGGCTCCCTCTTTTGGAGCAGCTTCCGTCTTCACCTCTGCTTTGGCCCTTGATCCAACTTTCGTCAGCCTTTCAGCCTCCACTCCTCAGTCTTCCAACACAGACTCTTCGGCCTTCCGGCATTCACATACACTCACTTCACTAACCCTGCAGGGGAGACGTGGGTCTGCAGACTTTCACTGCTGCTGGACCCTCTGGCTACCCAGCCTGCAAATGGTCATGGAGAATCTTCTGCTTCTGATCCCGTGAGGCCACCTACCTGGTAAATCCCTTGTATAATTCTATGCATGTTTTATATTAATTCTGTTCCTCTGGAGAATCCTAACACGTATGGAATATTTTAGTAAAAGCCAGTCAATCAAGTTGATTGATAGTGCAGTTCAGGACAACTTTATTGTCACTGACTCTGCCTTCTTAGTCGTCGCTTAGAGAAAGCGAATGTTGAACTCTCTAAGCATAATATGGGATCTCTCTATTTTTCCTTGCAATTCTATCCAATTTTGCATCCAGCATCTCTACACTCAGCTATCAGATGAACAGTTGTTAAGGATTGCGAAGTATTCTTGGAGGATTGATCCTTTCATCGTTTTATGATGTATTGGTTTATCCTTTGTTCAGAATTTGGTTTCATGAGAAATGAGTATACTGATTTCACCCTTCGTTAAATGATTGCTAGCATGCTACACCTTTCCAGTCTTTTTAACTTCAGTCAGATATTTAAAGTGGGACTCTTATATATAACATATAGTTGAGTATTTTTAAAAAATCTTCTCCAAAAATCTGTCTTTAATTGGTGCATTTAGACTACTCACATTTAATTTGCTACTCAGACAATTTCATTAATCTCTACTATATTTGTGAACTTTTTATATTCATTTTATTTACTTTTTCCCTTCTCTTGTTCTTCACTAATTATAAATGAGTGTTTTATATTATTCCATTTTATTATCTTTCAGGATATCAACAAAAATTGTATAATTTAGGGGTTGCACTGTATATTTAAAACTGTGTATCTCCACTTCAAAAATGCTGCTTACTAGAATTTCATTACACATGACTTCTCTCACCATGACTTCAGTTACACATGAACAATTGTGATTCAAAGACCTGGCATGGCCCATTCCTGTAATCTCAGCACTCAGGAGGCTAAGGCAGGAGGATCACCGCAAGGTTAAGGCCAGCCTAGGCTTTAAAATGAGTTCAAGGCCAGGTTGAACTGCATAGTGAAACCCTATCTCAAAAGGATCAAAATTTAAAAAAAAATTCAAAAACAAACAAAACAAAACAAAACAAAAAAAAAAACAGTTGTGGTTCAAAAACAGTAAATGGGAATTTCCAGAAATAACTTATAGAGTTTAAATTATATGTTCTGAATTGTATGATTAAGATTTAATTCTTACACAGTCCAGCACCATTTCTTCTAGCATATGAATCATCTACTTGTCCAGTGTGATGATACAGTATGGGGTACCCACCTGTCAGTCAGTTGGTAGTCCTTTGGGTTATGAGTTGTGATACCACAGCTCTTCTGTCCAGGTAACTGTATTTTACTTAATAGCTCCAAAGTTCAAGAGTAGTAACATTTGCAGTTTAGATATGACATAGAGACGCCATGAAATGTTTTCTTTAAATAAGAGATAAAAGTGTAATAAGATATTGAAAGAGAGAAAGAGGGAGGCAGAGACAGAGGCAGAGAGACAAAGACAGATTCTGTAAATTTTTTTCAGTATGCTGATGTAGTTGTTCTATTTTATTACTAGTTATAGCCATTAGTCTCTTATTGTGCCTAATTTGTAAGTTAAAATTAGTCCATAGAGTTCAGTCCTATCTGTGGCTTGAAAACATTCAATTCAGGTCTTAGAATGTACTTCTTGTAGATAAAAGGGGATGATAGTACTGCTTCATTTTGATACAAACATTTTAGAGTATTTCTAAACTACCCCTTCCTTTACTTGTTGCTTTGCTATAATTTATCTAACTAGTTATTCTTTGATGATCTTCCTTTCTTCCATGGATTCAAAATTCTAACCTATGTCATTTTCCTTCACCCTGAAGGTTTTTATTGGAGCATTGTCTGATAGTGATGAATTCCTTCCATTTTCATTTGTCTGAGAAGATCTTGGGGATTTTGTTGCTGTTGTTGTTGTTTGTTTGTTCATTGTGATTCCGGGAATGGAACTTAGCGCCTTGTTCAGGTCAGACAAATGTTTACATTAAGCTACGCCGCCACACTTTGCTTCTAAAGATTGTTTTTAAAAACACAATTCTAGATTGAAAGGTTCACCCCCTAACACTTTAAGTATTTCATTACATTCTCTTCTTGCTAACATGGCTTATGACAAGAAGTTCATTGTAATTCTCAGCTATGTCCCCCAACTGATAAAGAGTTTTGTTTTATCTTATCTTTGAGAATGGCATTCCAAGCTGTAGATTTTTTGGTATTCATCTTACTTGATTGTTCTCTGAGCTCCTGGATCTGTAATGTGTTTTGTTTCATGACTTTTGGACAATTTTCCCATCATTCAAGTGTTTCTTTTGCTCCATTTTCACTTCTTCTCATGTTCCAATAATGTCTAGGTTATTTCTTTATTCTGTCCTAAAAGTCTTACATGTTCTATTGCGCTTTTTCTTTTCTCTGCATTTGAGTGTGGTCAGTTTCTGCTGAAGACAAAGCTCATTGATTCCTTCATTGGGCTGCCACATCTGCTGAAATTTCCAATGCAAGCATCCTTTATTTCCATTGCAAAGTTTTCAATCTCTAGCATTTTCTTTTGGCTATTTTCATAGTATTTGTTTTTCTCCGTGTATGTTAGTTTTGTCTTCTTGCATATTATGTGTATTTTTCATCAGAGTCTTTCCCATATTAACTATATGTATTTGAAAATCCCTATTTGACAATTTCATAACTACACATTACCTGCATTTGGCTCTGCTGCTTGCTTTGACTCTTCAGACTATTTTTGCTTAGCCTTTTGTATGTGTTTTTATGTTAATTTGGCTCAGAGTTGGGCTGTATTTAACGCTTGCTGTATTGTAGGTTTCAGATGCTTCCAATTCCTCTCGTTTTGCCTTCTCTATTGTCCAGCAATTCTTTTATAGTCTTCACCTCACAGCTTTTCCCGCCACAAAGCAGCCTTTCCTGGAACCCTACTGCTGAACGCATGAATGCAGGAAAACCTTTCATCATGTTAGTAGCTAAGCCTCAATGTTTTAATGGGACTGTGTCCCTGCACTGCCCCGTCAAGTGCTTCTTCCCCTTCCACTTTGCCAACCTTAGGTGAAATGGGAAGCCTAGAGAGGACTACCGTAGGGTAACATGACTTTCCTCAAGTCTCAGATTGTGTTTTCCCGTAGAGAACAGGTCTCTGGAAGAATGGACTGCATTTATTTTAAATGGTTACTTCCTGTTTCCCCTGCCAGACCTTGGAGAGTACTGAGTGTCATCTTCTTGGCCCAAAGGCATGCTTGGAGGATTTGCAAGATCCTTTGGTATTAGGCCTGCAGGCTGCAACTCATCTGGTCACCCAAGTGCTTCTGTGGGCCTCGTCTGTCTTTAACTGACATGTCTCCTGTGAGGGTCCCCTCATGTTTGAGCACATTCCCCTTTTCCTCCAGGTGCACACTGTGATATGTGTGCAGTCTTACTAAATTCACAGCATCGTCAGCTGTGTAAACGGTGTCCCCTTCACCCTGGTTACCTTATCTGCACTGGCCATATTCTTTTGCTTACCTGTGCCCTTGTCCCTGCCCTTCTGAGGGGCCATGGTGTTTTTCCCACCCTGGGTCCAAGAAAGGACAGCTAAAGGTCAGCAGATAGTCAGCACATCTTTGAGCAGCTTCTGGATCAGTTCACAGGAGGTGGCACTCCCGATCACCCTGGTCTCGCTGGGACCCAGGCAGTCTTTCACCATGGTGCAGTGATGGCTCCTCTGCAGCCTGAGAATGCTCTGCGGCAACCACCGTGGGGACAGCTGCAGTTTTCAGTACTACAGTGCCTTGGTTACTTTCCTTTTGTCGCTGGGACAAACTACCTGACACCCAAAATGAACGAAGGAAAGGTGTGTTTAGCTCACTGTTTGTGGAAGTTTCAGTCCATAATCAGCTGGCTCCAAGGCAGGGTGGCATGGCACAGGGGCAACACTTCAAGGCAGCAGCCAGAGTAAAATGGAGGGGAACAAGCCTCTTCTCCTTCCTTACATTGTATGCAGGGTACCTTCTGCCTCCCAGGGCAGATGTAGCACTCACAAAATCTGGGTGTCCTCCTCTTGCACAGGCTGAGGATATTTACAAAGTGAGGACCCCCCCCCCCCCGCTTCCTGCTGCATCTCTTAGCTAAACTTCTGAACTTCTCAAGTTGACACAATGTATCAACCACAGCATACATATCTGAGGTACACTTGAGAACTTTTTAATATGAACTTGGCATTAGATTATATTATAGCCACAATGGCTATATCCATGCTATAATAGTATTATTAACTGTCATTTTGAAAATTCCTTTATTTTTCAGAGACACATACTCGGGAATTTAGAATAAGATGTCATGGTATTTATAATTCATTTTAAAACCTTGGAACAAATTAAAGCATGGCAAATGTTAATAATTGTTTTATTAAATCTAGATGGCAAACATATGGATGCTCATTCTATTGTTGTCTAATTCTAGACACTGAAATTTTCCCATAATATAACTTAAAATAAATAAAAAGTAACCTGACCTTGCTATTTAATGAATATTAAAAAGAACATATGCTATCACATAAAGTACAGCACATGATACACAGAGGGTGCTTAATTTTATCCTGAAAGGATGAATTTTGTATTCTTGGGTAAGGATTAGGCATTCATTTAGAATACATAATGTGATCCTCTGAAATCAGTTTCACTTCACCTAATACTCATCTTTTTAGAGCAATGAAGGTTAAGTGAATGTTGCCTGTCAAAAAAAGCACTATTAGTATGAATGCAGTATACATTAATGGTATTACAGCTTAACAATAAGTGATCAATAAATGAGGTAGACATCTACAATACTAACCCTGCTAAGAGTTCCCTGATATCCAGTAGACCTCCATTCAGTGATTGGTGCTTATTGAGGGATTGATGGGTCAGTGAATTTCTCAATTTTCTGTGCTTCAAAGTGTTAGCCCGTGAAGATTGACATTAAGGAAATTAACATGTGTTGTTGTATAGATCAAAAATCATGAGGCTGAAGATCAGAGAAATCAAGCAGCTGCTCAAATTAGAAAACAGTGCTCTCCCTTTTTCATTTCTGTGTCCTAGTACATATAACATAAATTATGTTGGCTTGGGGATTTTTTTGTATTTTTTGTTGTTTTTAATTCTGAATGTAACTTCAACACATAGCTTGGAAAATACTTTGTATTTTTTCTCAAATCATTTAAAAAAATTTAATATGGTCAATTAAATATATATTTATTAATTGATTACAATGTATCAGGAAATCAAATGCTAAAATAAATGAAGTGTTTCCTGCCCCTCACCAACAGCCAAGCAAGATAACAAAATGTACAATGATAAACAAGCCAACTGTGGGCTGTGGAGTCATCAAACAGAGAAGAATTGACTCTGTGTGAATGACTGTGGGAAGACAGAGGCTGCCATGGAGGAATAGAGTGCTGTAGTCAGTTTACAAGGGAAAAGATTTAATGTAGGACACTGTCCTAGTTACTTTTCACTCATTGCTGAGACAGAAAACCTGACACCCAAAACTAGGGAAGGAAAGGTTTATTTCTTACAGTTTCTCAGGAGTTTCAGTCCGTACTTAGTTGGCTCCCAGGCAGCATGGTGTGGCAGGGCAGCCATTCATGATGGCCGCCAAACAGCAAAACGCACTGGTGAGAGAGGGTGGAAGAGCAAGAGAGAGAGACCCATGTTCCTCCAGCCTTACTCTGAATGTCGGCTCCACCCCCGGGTGGGTGCAGCCCTCACATCACCAATCCCAGTGCTACACAACAAACCAATCATGAACACCAGACTCAGCCCTGTCCAAATTATGAGTCCTCGGGGGGACACAGGATCATCCAATACAGACACATAATTCATAGGATTATTGTATAATATTCACCAGAAGAGTCAAATGCAAAAGAGTACAGGAGATCTGTCCACACACTAGAGACTCAAAACACCCAGCTGAGGGTCTGGATCCCATGGCAATGTCCTGCATGAGTCCAGCTGAAGACCTAGAACCCAGGGCAATGTCCTCCGTGAGTCTAACTGGAGTCCTAGAGACCACGACAATGTCTCATGCAAGTCTGTATCAAGGATCTGCCCTGGGAAGGCCCAAAGGCCAATTGTGGAAGTTAGAAAGTCTGCACCATCGAGATGAAGGATCTGTGCCAGAGGCTGAGGGATCTGTACTGGAGCCAGGAAGTGATGCTCAGAGTAAGGACCAGAGCTTCCGCCAAAAAACTGCAGCCATCCTCAGTGACAGTGAGGACCCAAGCTCCTCCAACAATGAACAGCTGGGTTCATATCAGGAAAACCAATGTGGCAAGCCTCTCCAGGAGAATCAACAGCACACCATCTTCCCCTCCAGTTCTCTTTTTTTGCTGTTGGCAACAATCCTCAGGTGGGCCTTCCACACCCAGCGCTACACTGACTCAGTTCAGCTGGGTGTTAACAAGTTGAGCATTAGTTAATCCACCACACAGAGTTCATCTGGGTCACAAAGATGGTAAGTATGAGTTCGCCAGATCAAAGAGTGAAATAAGAGAGACAAAGGACAGCAAGAACAATAGTCAAACAAAAAATGTAAGAGTTTAAGTCCTCTAGAAAAATGTATATAGTGTGGGGAGGTGATTTGTGAGCAGCAGGGAGATAGGAAATCAGATGAAGGTACCTGGAAATGATCCTCGACTGTAGCTGTGTGCTCAAACCACAAGACCCCTTTTTTAAAAAAATAATGGCAGGGCCTGACTGCTGGACCAAATTTTACCTAGTAATCCGAGGGTAGCTGCAAGCATGGGCCCTTAAAATTTCCCCAGGTGACTCTTGTGCAAATTTGAACAGCCATGAATTAAGGCAAGTTTACTATGAAAAGGTTTTAACTCAATATTTGATCCTGAATATTAAATGACTTTTTAAAAAATTTCTAAGTAAATAGTCCTAATCGAAAGTTCTGGAAACTTATCTGAAGACTTCCAGATTTAACTTTAGCTAAAACTCTTAGTTTTAGTTTTAAAGATAGTACCTAACTCTCTGTGATCCAATAGATGTCAGAATCAAGGCAAGAAACTCAAACTTAAAAGAACATATTTCCCTAAACCAGGCTTCCACTCAGAAATCTAATAACAATTGGTAATAAAGCAAGTGAAACATGGGACATTCTCAAAATTCCTGGATTGGCCAAATTCCCTATCACAATCGCCACCCAGAAGTTCTCTGGCATAGTTTCAATTAGATAATTTCAATTTTCTTTCATCGAGTGCATACATATTGCACATTCATTATGTATCACTTACTGGTGTGGGCTCCGAGGACAGAGCTAGGATACAATAACTCTAATATCTGCACTCAAGGAGCACACTGTCAGCAGGCTACTTCCTTTCTATTCACTTCAGCACTTCTAAATTTTACCTCTAATTTTTTTTTAAATTTGTCTTGGCTTTTCTGTTCAATTTTTTGTGGTTAGTAGTGCATGTTTGCAGTATATAATGATTTCATTTATCATGGGGAACTGTACGTGTACATAACAGATCTTTTTTTAATCCCCAACCTGTAATTCTTTAAAGAGCCAAACAAATAACAAGAAATTTAAGATTGGTTAAAAATACACAGTCACTTTTTCTGTCTCTCCTTCTGTTATCCTTTCTTCTGTCATTCTTCCTCCACCAATCTTGTGTACTGATGTTTTTTAAGGCATAGGTGGCATTACAAGCCACTCCCTGTTCAAAATCTCCAATAGCTCCCTGTGGCTTTTAACAGAAAATCTACTTTCATTTCCAAACCTTCCTTTGCATCTTACCTTTTCCAAGAACTAATGTTGAGCTACTGAAATGAGCAGGACACACTCTCCAGGTAGATTAGAATAGAGAATAAAATATAACTTGTTTGCACTAACTTCAGCACTCCCTGACTCCACATTTTCCTGCCCAGCTCACTCACCTCTGTTACAGGAATAGCAGGGCACTGTCACTGATCCACCTTCTACATCTCTGTCCAAAGTGTTTCTCTTCAGTATTTTGTTCTCGCCTAAAAAGGGTCCAGGATGCTTGGCCCCTTCCATTCACTGGCAATTCAATTTTTGTTTTCTTGAAATACTGTTCATGTTATTAGTTTAATCTAAACATCAGCATAAGAGTGTCTGGGGGCTGTATTTCATAAATACATCATTACTCAGAGCATCTGGAAGCACAGGGCACAGGTTGAAAGCAAGAGCCTTGGTTTAGAATCCAACAGACCTTGGCTTAAATCTAAGACCCAACATTTCCAAACTATCATCTCTAAAATGGGAGTTATTAAAATACTCAATGTCCAAGTAATAAAGAATAAAGATAAACCACGAGCTCTTTAAAGACTTGTGTGAGTAAAGTAATTTGTCAACATGAGAAGAAACCAGTGATGGAATTCTTTGAGTTGTGTACTACATAGAGAAAAAGAAATCGGGAGTTTCAAGTGCTAGACAAGAGGAGTTAATTAATGCCTGTTATGCCAATTAAATCCTAAAGACTACCACTGAGGGTAAGTCCATGGGTCCGGCATGACTAATTGAAATAAATAAATAAGTTCGTGCACAGTATTTTCAGTTAGGTCCAGTAAGGTTGTAGAGTATTGATGTCATTCAAATTCTATGCCTTTCATATGCTTTAGTTCGTTAGAATCTATTAGTATGAAACATAACAGTGAATTGTAATATTACCTAGGAAAGCCATACTTCCAGTGGAAGATTTCCCTCTTAAAGGGAAATTTCTAAAACTATTAAAAGGTGTTCGACTATATTATCTAGTATTTAGTATGTTTGTTTATCTTGAATCCTAGAATCTTGATGAACTCACATTATATAAAGATCATGTTTTCCATAGATTATGACAGTTTTATTTCTTCTTTTCCAATCTACTTATTTTTGCTTCTTTCTCTTGCCTGATTATACTGTCTGGAGCATCTCGGACTTTGCTTAATAAGAGTGATCAGCACGAACATCCTTGCCTTGTATGTAATTGGGAGAAAACATTAAGTTTTTCGTCATTAGCTATGTTACCTGTAGATTTTTTTTAGATGCTTTTTGTCAAATTGAATAAGGTACCCTCTATTTCTATTTGGGTGAGAGTTTTTACCATGCATGCTAGTTGAGTAAGGTCAAACGCTTTTACTGTATTCACTAATATGATTGTTTGTGAACATTAGCCTGTTGAATAAGCCCATTATTCATCACTGTAATGAAATATCTGAGGTTGGGTAGTTGTTTAAGCAAAAGGTTTATTTAGCTCAGCTCACAGTTTTAGAGGTTTGCAAGTCCAAGCAGCATGGCACTGGCTCAGGCAACTGCCCTTCATCCTCCCTGGCTACATCACATCACGGTGGATGGCGTAATGGTGGAAGGAGAGACCAAGAGAGATAACATGGCGAGACAACATGAAAGAGCCCATCTTGCTCTTTTTGCAACTCACGTGAGAGTTAACTGGGTACCATGAGGACTACTATCCTGTCTGGGTGCGTACATCTCACTAGGTCCCTACCACCACAACAGTACCATCCAGAGGACAAAACATCCAACACGTAGACACTTGGAGGACACACTACATCTAACCATAACACCTGTCAATGCTATGAATTGCCTTGATTGGTTCTAAAATATTGAATCATGCTTCCAACCTGGAAATAAATCCCATTACTCCTACACATGATCCCTGTTATATCTTATTAATTTCTATTTGTTAACATTAAGCTAAAGATGTTACTATCATATTCATGGGGTGTGTTGGTCAGAAATGTGTTATTTTCCTTTTTGGTTTGTGCAGTTTTGTTTTGTTGTCATATTAGTGTTAGTTTTATACACTAAAGTGGAAAGTATTCCTTACTCTTCTATTTTCTGAGAAACACTGAGTCAAATTGGTGTTAATGCTTCAACATTTGGATAGCAATCATTATACCACTGGATACTGGAGATTATGTTTTGAGGAAACTTTTTCAAAACTATGAGCTCAACTTCATAATAGTTCTATGGGTACAAGATTATCTATTTCTTATCTGATGCATTGTTGAAGCTATTGCCTGACAAGTTGGTTCTTCACATTTAAAATGTTAAATTCATGTATGTAAGATTATTTGTGCTATTCTTTTATCATATAATGTCTGAAAGATCTCTAATGATGTTCCCTCTTTTACTCCTAATTTTGGTCATTTCTATCTCTATTTCTACCTCTATCTCTGTCTTTCTGTTTGCTAGATGTTTATTACCCTTATTTATATTTTTAAAGAGTCAGCTCTTTCTTTTTCAATCTATTTTCTGTCTCAGTTTTATTCATTTCTGCTCTTTCCATTTTTATTCCTTTCTGTCTGTTTTAGTTTTTGTTTATTCTGAATTCTTGAGGTAGGAGTTTAGATTATTTATTCTTTTCTAATGCATATATTATTGCTATAAATTTCCCTCTCAGCACTGCTTTACCTGAATCCCATAAATTTTTGATGTGCTAAATGTTCATTTTTCTTCAGTTCAGTATCTGCTTTTATTTCTCTTCAGATTCTTTGTTTGTCCATGAATTATTTAAAAGCATATGTGTACTTTCTAAATATTTAAAGATTTTTCTGTTATCCTTCTGCCATAGATTTCTACTTTAAATTCATTGTAGTTGAACGGCATATTCAATATAAGTACATTTTCTTTACTTTTGTTGAAACTATATTTATAACCAAGTGTGTGATTTTTCTCCATGTACATGTTGGGTCAGCACTTGAAATGAATGTATATTCTGCTGTTTTGGGTTAGAACATTCTGTAAATGTGGACTGATGTTGTTGGTTGATGGTTTCATGAAGTTTTTCTTTATTTTATTGGGTTTTGGTTTAATAATTCTATTAGTTACTGTGAGTATTGTTGATGACTTCAAGAACAGTTGTACTGTTTTATCTTCCTCCTTTCAGTTCTGTCAGTTTGTAATTCAAATATTTTGTTGCTTTGGTATTTTATGTACCCACATTTAGAACTTCTATGTGTTCTGAGAAGGCTAACTCTTTTATAATATAATGTCTATGTCTGTCTGTCTCTGGTAATTTTTTATCTGAAGTCTAAGTCATTTAACATTAACATAACTATCTACTCTCCTTCTTCTAGTGTTTGGATGACGTATCTTTTCCTATTTTACATTCAAACTGTGTATATCTTTAAATTTGAAGGTAATTTCTTGCAGAAAACGTAATGTTTGGACACATTTTCAAATCCATTATGCCAGTCTCCCTCTATCTTACAAATACTCTATTTATAACATATATATTCAATGCAGTTATGAATATTTTAGTGTAGTTTACTTTATTTTGCTTTTGTCTTTTTACTTCTTGGTTTTTCTTTTTCTGTTTCCTTTGTTTTACTTAAAATACTTTTAAATATTTATCTGGATTTTTCTATAGAATGTTGAACACATCTCTTTGTGTAGGATTTTTAATGGTTGCTCCACGTATTTCATTACATACACATAACTGAGGTCTATCACCGTTTTGCTATTCTGAGTGACATGTAATAGTCTTACTTCCCTTTCAGTTCTTGTATCTAATCCTATTTCCAATATAACTCATTTAAATATTTCATCTTTTATACATTTAGAATAATATCAGATTGGGTTATAATTTTTGCTTCATTGTCTGTGTTGGGTCCAGCCAGCAGAGATAATATATACATAGCAGAATTTAACAATATCTATCTTCTATTGACTGGCTGCAATTGACATCTATAGGCTACTTTGTGCAAAGCAAAAGGATGGACATTCTGTCAAGCACACAAGTGACACTCGCCCATTAAAACACAGCTTGACAAATATAAAATAATAATATTCAAGCAATGTATTCTCAGACCACAATAGAGCTACATTAAAAATTGCTAACAAAAAATACTGGAAAATAGCCAAACAAATGTACATTAAACAACATAGATGTAAATAATACATGCCAAAGGGAAAAAATCTCAGTGCAAATTTAAAATGTTTTGAGATAAAAGAAAATAAAAATACAATTTATCAAAATTATGCAACCAAATTAAAGCTGTGATTAGACAAGAACTCAGCACTAAATGTATATGTGAGAAAAAATAAAAAATTATCACACAAGCTTTTGCATTTACTAGAAGTATGATAGCACATTGACTACAAAGTAACCACAAGAAAAGCAATAAAATTCAGACCAGAAATCAATGAAATTGAAAAAAATAGACAGGAAAACTGTTTCTTTGAAAAGATGATAAAATAATAAATCCATAGCCAGCCCAAGTATGAAAAAAAGAAAAGAAAAGATACAAATTACTATTATGAGCCATAGAATTGAAGACACTACTGAGTCTATGGACATTAAAAGGACAACAGACAAGTACAGAGAACACCTAAAATTCAAGAAGTTAACAGCTTAGGTGAAATGGACCAATCTCTTGAAAGACAATTTCCCAAGCTCACACTAAATGAAACATACAATATCAATAGATCTAACTGTTTTTAAAAAGCTGAATCACTAATTAAAAAATTTCCCCAAAAAGCAACATATTCAAATGGGTTCACTGGTGAATTTTGCCAAACATTTTATGAAATTATACCAATTATTTACACTTTTAATAAAAGATAAAAATGATGTTAATAAATCCTAACCTGCTCATGGCCAGTATTAATTTAGTACCAAAATCAGACAAAAACATTACAAGAAAAAGAAAACAAGACCAATGCTTCTCATGAACATAAATACAAAACTCTTCCACAAATTATTAGCAAGTCAAATCAAACAGTAAATATAAAGAATGTACATCACATCCGATTAGAACATACCCCACGAATGTAAGCCTGGTTCAGCTTTCAAAACTCATTTAATAGACTTTATCTTATCAACAGGCTAAAGAAAAAAAGTCATATAAGCATATTGATAAATACTGATAAAGCATTTAACAAATTCCAGTATTGTAAGCCAAATATTGTAATCCCTTTTCTGGTCTACCACACAATCCAGAAAGTTATATTTGTAATCCCTGTAGAAATGTTATTGAAATTCCAGCCAGTTAATTCCAATCTACCACCTCTAATGCAACCCACAGCAAGAGTAAAGACACTAAGACATATTCAAAATTATGGGCAGCCAAGGGGTCGTAAGTCTAATCCAAGTGAGGATGTATGGACAAAGGCGCTGATCCAAGGCCTCTCCCAGAATTTATTATCTCATGAAGAAGGGGGTGGTTCAAGGATGAGTGACAGTGAGGATGACGGGAATTACATGAGCAAGGTGAGCTGAGCTAGTCAGGCAGAGATCAGGCTCCTCTGCAGTATGCAGGAAGAAAGATATGCAGAAAGACCAGCCTGCATAACTCCACTGGGGTAGCGTATGAATGAATTTAGGAGGCTGTGGCTTCAGTTTCTGATGTGTAAATTTTGTACCCTGGGAAGTCATGGCCTCTTATTTTAAGACTTGTACCCAGTTGACATTCGTGGAGCTATGTGGCTCTGCCATCCCTCTGTGTTCAACCATTTTATAGGGAACACAAAGCAAGGAAACAGGAAATTGTTGACTGGTCTTAAGGAGTCTGTATCACTACCTAAGCTAGCCTTATTTGCATTACTTAGAGCCAATTGAAGATAGAAGTAAATGGTATAGCCTGCTCTGTACAAATCCTATATGAAACTAAGTCTTACTTTAACTAATCCTGAAGCAATTGTTTGGCATTCAAGGAGAGGTGCCCAAGTTGTCTTCTATACCCAACACCTATTCATAATGAAAACTTTCAACAAGCTTGGAAGAGGGGAACTTCTGCAACTTGATAATGAGTATCTACACAGACCCTATGGATAACATCAGGCTTAGCCATGAGAAACTGAAAGCTTTTATGCTAAGATTAGGAAATAAGAAAATAATGTCCCTTCTCATCATTCCTTTTTAGCATCATTCTGTGAATCCTTGTTAATATAGCAAGACAAGAAAAAGAAAAAAAAAGCATACAGATTTGAAAGGAAAAATGCAACCTCATTGGCTAATAGAAAACAATTGCCTCTGAAGAAAATCCAAAAGAATTAACTAAAAAATTTCCTCCTGCATCTAATAAATGACTATAGCAAGGTTATAGGGCACAAGATGGATATTTATGAAACATGATCCTTTCCCTACCCACAGAATGTACAGCACCAAGAATGAACCCTCCTGCAAACTATAAACTTTAGGAGGTAATGGTGCATGAAAGAGGTTCAGTGATTATAACAAGCTCACTGCTTTGGTGGGGGAGGCTGTTTATGAGAGAAGGCTGTGCATGTGGAAAGGAAGGGGAGCAGAAAAAATGTGGGAAATCTCTGCACCTCACAATAAATTTTACAGTGAACCATGAATCTAAACATATTGTTTAAAAAAAAACACACTATTTTTTAAAACCTGTCTTTACACTTGACCTTTTCTGACAGTCCCCATGCGGATACTGGGCACCCTATAATGGCTTTCCAAGGGCTTCTACTCAGCTCCAACTTTATCTTTGCTGATTTGGGCAGTAGGAGGCCACAGTTTTGTTTTTGTTTTTGTTTTTTTCCCCCTGTGCTGTTTGTATAAGCAGAGTAGTTTTTGTCTAGAAAATCAAGATCATTGCGAACACAAGCAAACAAGCATGATGAATGGAATAACAAAATTGTAGAGAAAATGAGCCATATTGCTGAAAACCTTTTTTACTGAGACTAGAGTATGACTCTGCACAACATTGTTACCAAACTTGTATGCATTTAAAACATAGGAATTTGCGTTCCTATAACAAAACACCAGTGCATGGTTTACACAAGAGAGAAACACATTTCTTTCTTGCTTAGAGAAATCCTGAATCAGTAGCTCTGGGCCGGGTGGATATCCCCTGGCTTTATCAAGAATTTGGGATCCTCCCTATCTGTTCCACCATCTTCAGCCTATTTCTTCCTCATGGTCACCTTCTGGTGACACCAGAAAGAGAAACAGCAAAAAAGCACAGATGGAGCCTCACTTAGCTGAGGCAGCTCATTTAAAGAAGACTTTCCGAAGTTTTATGTATTTCTACTCACATTTTCCAGGTAAAGATTTACTCCTTTATCATTTTGGATGGAAACAAAGGCTGGACACAGAGTCTTTCATTCTGAACAGCAATGAGCCCAGCTGAAAATCAGTGCTTTCAGTCTAAGCAGGAAGAGCAGACGACGTTGGGAGAAGGCAACTGGCAATCACTAACATACATACTTCATAAACTTCCAAAATCTTAAGGGAATTAGCCAAATTCTTATTTATTGCATGCTTTTCTGGATGTTGTTAAATGGAAATAATAGTCTCTGGAGGACAAGGCAATAAATCGAATGCCCGAAGTCTTACAATACGTGCACACCGAGAATGGTTGGGAAACTTAACACTAGCTGGTGCTATTCGCCCTTCCTTTGAGCTGATTTGGAAATGCTCATTTAATATCCCCATCAAAGTGAGTGGATGTTACCTTAGATCCAAGGGACAACATGTCCTGTTTACTGACGCTAAGTGCATGCTTTTATTTCCTCCTCTCTGCCCCATCGTTCTGGACAATTCAGAGGCAAGTTCTCACCTGCATTTGGGACACTGTGGGTATCAGTAGGTTCACTCTCAGCTCTGAAACTTCTTTCAGTTCTTGCTTCTGACAGCTTTATAGGGTGGCTGTTAAGTTTTCAAGGGCAGCTCATCAGTCCTAGAGCAACATACCTACTGAGGAAGAAGAACCGAACCCCTTGTTGTAGCAATTTTGAACAAGGTCAATAGCTTTTTTTATAGGACCCAAAACAATGCAATAACAGGAGGAGAGCTCCGAGCTACAGGATAAAATGTAGGGTTTTATTAAATCTTCAAGGGGAAAAAATAAAGCCAGAAATCACAGTAGAAAAACATTTGTTTGTCTGAGGGCCAAAAATTATAAATAAATAGAAATGCCAGAAAAATATAAAACACGTATGAAATAAAACATTCCATTTTGATTTTCATTGTTTCATGTTTTATATAAATTTATATATTTACATTTATATATGTATGTGTTTTGTGCTTATAGAAATTTTATGTATTCGTATGTATTTTATTCATCTAATTTGTTAATTTTGATATAGCAAAACTTTGATCAAGATAAATTCACAAAATATTTGCATTCTTGGAAAGTAGGTGGAAAAAGAATAAACAGATAAAAGGAACAATTGAAAAGACCACGTCAGAAAGCAGTTGTCAGAACTAATGTTCTGCTGTCAGTATGACCCACGATCTAAGCTTGCAATGTTATTTCTCAGACACATAACAATATTTCCTGATATTTGCATGTTTCTGAGTCAGAGTCAGGATTTGAATCAGCCTAACCCTTCTAACCACGAGGAAGTATACTGAGCAGAATGGGGGATACAGCAGACTCAAAGGTTCAGAAGTTACAGCCAGGTCAGGGCTAGGGGACAGCAGAAAGGTAAGAGTGGCCATGATTCCAGAGTCTTTACCCTTCATGAATTACTGACATTGCACTCTGCCATCCACTTGAGCTAAGGATCAGAAACTTGATGCTTCTTTCATGTCCTAGCATTGGTTTAAAAAATGTGATACTCCCATTGTGATTACAGCTCTATGCTTTTGTACTCCTAAGACATAGAAGTACCCACAGCGGTGTCTTAGGAAAACAGTGTGCATGCGATTAAGCAAAAATGACCACAGCATTTAACCTCTGAGGAAAATTAAGTGGAGTTAAATTCTTCTTATACCTCTAAGCCAGTGGTTTCTCACCCTCACATGGTAGGAAAGAGCTCTTCTGCACCCAGCTCCACTCTGCTCACACTCTGACTGCATGTAGCCACATGAGGGGACAACTACCCCCCACTTCATCTCGGGGACATCTCTGTCTCCTGCTCTGGCTCACCCACTGCTGTTGGCCAGGGGTTTTCAGAGTGCGGTGCAGGTCACCAGCCCTGGGGCGCTCTGTGATGGGGCTGCCTGTTCCTCTGCTCTAATCTGCCCTGTGTCTTTGTCATTCCCAAGAAAACAATTTTGTAATTCATTAATAACTCTTTAGTAGTAAGTTACCATTTTAATTATTACAAGATATGTTAAGTTTAACAATGGAACCTGGAAAAGAAAATCTCATAATCCTAAAGCAATACTTGCTGATGATCAAAATCCTGTTTAAAAAAAACCCACAATTCCTGTAGAATAAGCAAGCAGGGATGGTGAGACTTTGAATCACCTTGAATCACCTCTTGGAGATCCTTCATGTCGGCCTCTGGGAGTAAAACCCAGGACACTGACTATTCCTACAACTTGAAGGAAATCCTGGAAAATTGTCATTCTTTCTCCTCCAAAGCCCCACTAGTGTCTGTGAGCACCACAAGGACCTAGGGACTAAGAATGGCTTGGGGAAATAAAAGTGTTTTGTACTCGAGAAATGTCTGCAGGCCTAACTTCGGCTTGCTGGACTCTAGGAGATCCTTTCTGCACTCCACTTTGCAATTCAAGACAGCTCGGATAGTAAGGAAATTTATGTGGCATAGCAGAAAGATGAAGTAAAATTTAAAGTAGTAAAATAATATATTCAGACTCAATGCTGTGTGTAATCCTGTTTAAGGAATGATTCTGTTCTTTGTTTAATTTTGTCTGAGGTTCCACTGGGTATCTTTGAAATCATAAGATTTTAAGCCAAGATCAGTTTACTATGTTAAAGAGCAAAAAAGAATCTGTATTTGGAAATGTTAGCAATAATTCATTAAAATGTTGAATATCATTCCCCCCAAATAAAGCTGACAGAATATAAATCACTCTTAATGTGGTCTTATCCTCTTTTTAAAAGCCCACCAGGAAAAAAAATGGTCTCTGGTAATCTGTGTTGAATGGATTTAATACTTCTCATCCATCTCTTGACTCTTAGTTGCAAACAAAGGATAGCAAAGACAAATGTAGATTTAGGCTTTAATGGCAAATAAAACTTTTGTTTTATTTAGGATGCTGCCCAATCTAGGAAAATCATAATCCCAAAAGAGTTGCCAAATGAGGAACTAGTTCTGGGTTTTCCTGGTACTTCCTGAGTTTTTTATGTTTTTGTCTAGACTCAAAATTCATCCAAATGTTAATCACATTTGCAGATTTAGTAGGCAGGCAGGACTAGCACACTTAGCCTAGATAGGTTCTGTCCCTAAAAACACAGGCAACCCCTCCTAAGAGTTGATTCCTGTTAGTAAGAATTAGGAACTTCTATTCATGGACAAAATGATTCTATGATGTAAAAGAACACACATATGCCAGGAAAAGAAATAATTTTCTTTAAGATATTCTCCACTTAACATTGAAACCATTAAATATTTATGGTTTAAATATAAAGTAAATTTTAAAAAGCCAGGGACCATATCCTATTGAATCCTATGATTTCCAGAAGTAATGAAAGATGACCACTTTCTCACATTGGAAATATTAATTATTTCAGAACTACTGTTTGATCTAGTGTTTGTTGGAGGCTTGTACTTCTACAAATGAGTGTTTCTAAGACAGTAAAGCAAGCACCTTAAAAACATTTTATATGGAGACTTAGGCTGTTCATGCTTAGTCAGCATTCATTAACAACCGACAGTAGGAAAATAGAGAGAGTTTGATCAACTAAAGCTCAGAAAATCTTTAGTACTCAAAATGGTGAGATATTTTAAGGTAGAAATCAATCACATGGATTTCAGTTCTGGATTCCTAAAAAGAGATGTAGCGGAGGATGTCAGGAGCGACTGATGAGCCCTTCTTTCACTGGGTTAGCCAGCAAAGCATGTAACTGAAAAATCAGTGGTTATCCCCAAGACAGAGAGGTGGTATGGTCCCTAGTGCATAAGTATGCATACAGCGACAGGCACACTAAGTTAGCAGAGGCTGACGTTTTCCAGAGAAAACTTAAGAATAGTCTGTGGTTAAGATGTGTGACGGTTAAGGGAAGAGGTCATAGCAGAATCCATAGCAAAATGTCCAGAATTTTGAAGACATTTAAGAGCCAGTTCTTCAGATATTATTGAGTAGACTCACTAAAGAGGACTGACCTTTAAGGAGCATCTCCAATGCAGGACAGGGTACTAGATGCTTTGCACACACGTTACTTCTTTTCATCTTAACTCAATAAAAGAGGTATGTAAGTCTTCAAATCTGAACAGTTTGTTAGTAAGTGACAGGAATGGAATTCTAAACCATGGCCCACTGCATTGCAATATTGTAGATGTGTTCATGCTGGGACCTGACCATTCTACTTGTAGTAATTTGAAAACGTACCTGTGCAACTCATTTGAAAAGATCATTTACAAATCACCGATACATGCATCATTTGTAAGTGTAAAAGTCTGGACAAAAATTACAAAATGTCTCCAAGTAAATGAAGGACTGAATAAGATATGATACATTTATACATTAAAATACTATGAAGTAGCATAAAAAGAATGAAGACAACTATCCACTTGCATAGAGTAATCATTATTAAAAAAAAGAAGCTTAAATAAAAAAACTATAGAACTATGTATATAGCATGCTCACATTGGTGAAAGAAGAGGTATCAATAAAACATGTACTGTTATAAAGGAGATCACCAGAAGAAACAACTAAAAATAAATAAAAATTGTTACCAGCTGGTGCAGAGAGATATGGGGTGAGGCAGCAGAGAAAATTCAAGTCAGTAAGTGACAGAACTTACTAGAAAATTCAAATTCTTCGAGCCTCCCATTTTGACTTTGAACTATGTGAATTTCATACAATGACTAAATGATATTGAGAAGGAAGTCTAGACATGAAAGGCATGTGAAGCTAATTATATATACAACTAGTCACAGAGAGCAAAGAATTGTCTCAGCGGTTTTAGAAAACAGCACTGACTTAAAAAAAGAAAAAAGAAAAAAAAACCAAAAGCAAAGCAAAGCAAAAAACAAACATCAGTGAGACACATTGTAAGGTAAAGCAATATACACAGTAGCCCTAATCTTCATTTAGAAGATTTTTCTTGGTGGCCAATAGTTATTTTATTGTTTAGAAACATTTCTGAGAATATTGTACTGAACTACCAAAATTTCAGTTTTTGTGTGTGCATGTTTAGTTTTCCAAAATTACTTGCTAAAAAATAAAAACTACCTTTTCCTCACTCAGTGATCGTAGCATTCTTGGCAAGAAACATCTGGCTATATAAACAAAGATTTTTTTCTAAGATTTTTTCTGTCTTGGCACTTTATTCAATTTCTTGTGTTAGTGGGGATTAAATTACCATAGATCTATAGTAAGTTCTGTAGCACATAAATATGAGACTTCCAACTCTTTCCTTCAATTTCAGGCTTTTTTGTCTATACTAGATCCATTAAGTTTTCAGATGGATGTTGCAACATTTACAGGAAACATCATTAAAATTTTCATTGGGATTACTTTGACTCTATGGATTACTGTAGATAGTATTGATATCTTAACAGCATTACAGCTTCTAGCCCATAAGGGCAGCAAATCCTTCCATTTATTTTGCATCTTCTCTACTTTATTTATTTATTTATTTATTTATTTACTTATTTGCAGTACCAGGACTTGAACTCACAATCTTGCACCTGCCTGGCAGGCATTTAAACCACTGACCCAACTCCCAGCCCTATTTTTTTTTTGAGACAGGGTTGCACTATGTAGTTCAGGCCAGCCTTTCTCACGTTGTAGACCAAGCTGGTCTCAAACTCACAATGCTCCACCTATCTCAGCCTCCCAAGTGCTGTTCGCTACTTTATTTTGGAAATATTTTATGTTTTTTCTGTGTTATGTCTTTAATCTCTTTAGTTAAGTTTGTAACCAAGTGCTTTATTCTTTTTGACGCTATTGTAAATGGAATTTTTAAATAACCATTGACACGTTCATTGTTAATATGTAGACACACAACTGACTTTTGCATGATGGCTGCATCCTGCAAGTTCACTGAATTTATTTATTAGTTCTAATAGGTTTTTTTAATATTCAGTGTTTTTGCATATAAAATCATGGCATTTGTGAACCAAGATAATTTTATTTCTTCCTTTTCAGTTTTGACATTTATTTATTTATGTATTGTTCTGGCTAGACTTGCAGTATTTTGAATAGAAATTACAAGAATGAACATCCTTGTCTTGTCCTCAAAAGTAGAGAACAAATGTTCAGTCTCATAATTAAGCCTGGTGCTAGATGTGAATTTTCATATATAGGTTTTATTATGTTGAGGTAGTTACCTTCTATTTCTAGTTCATTAAGTTTTCTTATGATTGAAGTATATAAAGTCTTGTCAAATGAATTTTCTGTATGAATTTGAATTTTTTGGTTTGAACTACATAGTGGACAGGGTCTCACTATGTAGTTCAGACTGGCCTTGAACTCACTGTTGTAGCCCTCGTTGAATTTGAACTCGTGCTGATCCTTCTGCATCAGCCTCCCAATTGCTGGGATTACTGAAGTTTTTCTTCCTTCTTTTAATATGGTGTACTATAGATACATACTCCTTTTGAATGAAAAGGAGTATATGTCAATAATGTGACCGTCTTTCATCTCTGACTTGAGTGTTTGTATCTTCTCTCTTTTTCCTTAGCTAGTCTACCTGAAATGTCACCCTGTGGTGTTTTCTAAGCACAGGTCTTTATGAAAAGGAAATCAAACATCTTAGCTTTGCTGATTTACTTTATCATCTTTCTATCCTCTGTTTTTATTTATCTCTAATATACTTCCTTCTTTCTGCTAGTTTTGCATGTAGTGTCCTCTTTTGATAGTTTTTTAACATGTAATATTACATTTTCATTTGAACTCTTGTTTTTTTCACGTGTTAATAGTTATAAATTTCACTGAGCATTGATTTTGCTATATATATCATAAATTTTGATGTTTTCATTCTCATTTCTTTAAAGGTATTCTCTAACAACAATATAATGTCTCCTTGAACTTATTGATTGCTTCAGTGTTTAATTTTCTAGTTTTGTGGACTAACATTCAATCCTGGGAAATACTCCATGTGCACTTCAGGAAAATGTGTCTTCTGCATTGTAAGGTGGGGTTAGATCTAGATCTTACTGGTCTGCAGTGTTATTCAGGACCTCTATGTTACTAAGGTATTCTATCAACAATTGAAGGAGAATACCAACATTTCCTGTTATTATTCTTAAACTGCTGTTTCTAATTTCAATTCTGTCAATATTTGATTCATATACTTAGAGTTTGATATGTATATAGTAATAACTGTTACATATTTTGGTGTATTTATCCTTTTACTATGATATGTCTTTATCTCTAGAAATAGTTTTTGAACCTACATGTATTGTGTCTGATGTTAGTATAGATATCCTCTTCTCTTTTGGCTAATATTTATATAAAATATCTCTTACCATTTTCATTTCCAATCTGTGAGTGTCATTGCATCTAATAAGGTGTCTTAGTTACTTTTCACTCATTGCTGACACAAAATACCTGACACCCAAAATTAGGGAAGGAAAAGTTTATTTCTTACAATTCTTGGTGGGTTTCAGCCCATACTCAGTTGGCTCCAAGGCAGCATGGGTAGAAGGGCAGCTATTCACAGCCTACGCCAAACAGCAGAGAATGCTGGCGAGTGAGACAGAGAGAGGAAGAACCATGTTCCTACTGCCTTTACACAGTATGTTGGCTCCACCCCTGGGCAGGTGCAGCACTCACATCACGAATCCCAGTGCTAGACAACAAACCAATCACAAGCGCCAACTCAGCCCCGTCCAAATTAGATGAGGCCTTGGGGGGACACAAATCAAACCAATACATTCCACTCCTGGCCCCCAAGGACTCATGTATATCCTTTATACAAAAGATATTTGGTCCATCTCCAAAAGTTGTCAAAGTCCTAACATTTTTAGTATTGCTGAAAAGTCCAAGTCCCAAATCTCTTCTGAAATCTATGGCAAGCTCTTATTTGTAACCCCCTGTACAAATGAAAACAAGATTAAGCACTTCCAACATATAAAGGCACAAGATAAACATTACTATCCCAAAAGTTACAAACGGGAATACACAGCATTGGAATCAAAGTCCAAAATCCAACAAGCAAACATTAAGTCCTGGAGTTCTCTGCTCAGCATTTGAAAAAATCTGGTTGTAAGCTCCAAAAGGCTTTAGTGACTCCACCCCCACAGCACTTTCAGGGTTTTTAACTTTCATAGCTTTCCTTGGATGATCTATGTTCCTTGGCTTCCCCCTTACATCTTTACACATTGCCCTCTGCAGGTGGGATGGAAGCTGCCTTAGCCTTAGAATCTGTGCATTTTCCTTGCACCTAAAACCAATGCTACGTGGATGCCACCAAGGTCTGCTGCCAGCTGGAGCAGTAGCCAGGCTTTCCTCTCTCTTGGCTGTAGGGGCTGACTGCCTGGATTGCTGAGCTCTCTAAACCTGATTGTGAGGCAAACCTTCTCTATGCTGCCGCCATTCTGGAATCTGGTGTGGCTGTCACCATTTTGAAACCTGGTGTGGCCATCGCCATTTTGGAACCTCTTGTGGCCTCCATCACCACTCTGGAACATGGCTCTCTGAGGCTTTTTCCTCCAAGCAAATTCTTTCACCTTTGCCAGCCCGAGGATGCAAAGAGTGGAGGCCCGCTGCTTCCCAGGATGCCCCCAGGCCATCTTTTTTATTCCTTTGTTCCTACTCGGCAATCAAGGTATCAGCTCTATCTTTACAGTCCACAGCTTTCTGGCAAAATTCACAAGGTTCTAAATCACCATGCAGGGCTCCTTGCTCTTGATTCCCAACATAAATCTGACTAAGAACCCCCAACAATAGCCAGGCCACTGTTTCAACATTAGGCTGTCTCGAAATTTCTTTTGCAAGAATAATCAATCCTCTGCCCTTAATCTCAGTCTCAGGCAAAGTCTCTGGGCATGGACAGCATGTAGACAAACTTTCTGCTAAGCCATAACACACATCATGTGGAGTCCAGCTACCAGTACAGTCCTTCATCCCAGGAGAAACCTCCCGAGCCTTGTCTCTACTGGCAGGCCTTCTATCAGCCTTCTGGTCTTTTGACCTCTAACCAGAATCTCCCATACAGAACAGCTTGCTGTTCCAGTGCCACTCTTTCAGGCAACATCACCAAACCTTTCCAAACTCTTCCCACAAGCCATTTCCAAAGGCTCTTGAACCACATGGTCAGGTTTACTCACAGCAACAGCCCCACTCCTCTGGTACCAAATTCTGTCTTAGTTAGTTTTCACTCATTGCTGACACAAAATACCTGACATCCAAAATTAGAGAAGGGAAGGTTTATTTCTTACAGTTCTTGATTGGTTTCAGTCCATACTCAGTTGGCTCCAAGGCAGCCTGGCTGGCGGGGCAGCCAATCACAGCCTTCACCAAACAGCAGAGAATGCTGGTGAGTGAGAGAGAGATAGGAAGAAACACGTTCCTACTGCCTTTACACAGTATGTAGGCTCCACCCCTAGGCGGGTGCACCACTTGCATCACCAATCCCAGTGCTAGACAGCAAACCAATCACAAACACCAACTCAGCCCCATCCAAATTAAATGAGGCCTTGGGGGGACACAGAGCAAACCAATACACAAGGGTATCTGGTTGATAACTCATATATGGAGCCTGTTTTTTAATCTATTCAGGTAACCTATGCCTTTTGACTAGAATTTTAAACTATTTACATTTAAAGTAAAGATTGGGAAACACTGTTGACATGTTGTTGCTTTCTTTCTGTAGGTCTAGCTGTCTGTATCCCATATATCTATCCTTCATCATTTTATTCTTTACACTTAATTGGTTTTTATTTTATTCTTATGCTGTATATGCTTTACATAGTTTATCTGGTTATCATGGACATTACGTATAATTTCTTAAAGTTATGAGCTCCTACCTGAAATTGATTCTGACAACTTCAGTGCATACAAATACCCTATTCTACAACTCCATCCCTCCTTTAAGTTTAGTTGTGTTACCTCTTTTGTCCTGTGTATACATTAACACACAGTTCTAATTGATTTTCATGAATTTATCTTTCAAATTCTATAGAAAATAAAAGTTAGATTTCAAAACAAAATTACAATAATACTTTTTTTAAACTATATTTGTATCTAACAACCACAAAGCTGTGTATATTTGTTTTACTTTGAGTTAGCGTTAGCATCTTTTCATTTCAACTTGAAGACTTTTGCAGTCTTTATGCAGCAAGTTTAGTGGCTATGGGTCCTTTAAAGTCTGCTCATTGGGGAATATCTTACTTCCTTTCATGGTTACATCAGACACTTATTCTAGATACATAACTCTTCACAGATTATTTTTTCTTTCTGCTTCTTGTATGTACTGTAATGTCCCAGTGACCTCTGGCCATCAACAGTCCACTGACAGCATCACCAGAGATCCCTTAACTCATCTATGACTTGATCACTTTCCTCTTCTGTTCATGATTCTTTCTGTGTCTTTGCCTTTTTATAATTTGCATATGATGTGCATCACTACAGGTCTCTCTTAGGCTTTCCTACATAGAATTCATTGAGCTTCTCACATATGCAGGCCTTTGTCAATCCTCACATTTTGCAAATTTTTAACCATTATCTTTTCAAGTAATCTCTCTGCCCTTGTCCACCTTTCTGCTCGTTTTGGACTCCTACAATGTGTTTGTCACTCCATTTGGTAGTGTTCCATAGCCTTGCTAGACTCGTTCACTTGTTTCAATATTTTTTTTCCATTTTACTCCTCAGATTAGATCATTTATGCAAGTCTACAGACATTCTGATTGTTTTCTCTTTCAATAACTTCTATCTCAGTGATTTTATTTTATTTTTCAGCTCCAGAACTTCTGATTTTTAAAAATAATATCTAGGTCTTTGTCAAGGCTCTCAATTTTCTCAAATATAGTTTTTTTTTAAAATTTCTTTAGTCATTTGTTCATGTTTTTCTTTACCTCTTTGAGCATATTTAAAATTGTTCTGTTAAAGTATTGTCTCATAAATCCAATACCTGCATTTTGCTGGTGTTTGCCTTTGTTTCCTTGATTGGTCCATGTTTATTTCCATGCCTTCAGAGTTTCTTAGTCTCTCAGACTGTATCATCCCAGGTTCCTCTCAGGACTTTTGGGTTCCATTGCATTCCCATGTCCGTGTTTTCTGATGCCAAGCTGTCTTTGAGTCTGCGCTGTCTCACACACACTGTGGCTGCTGCCTCTGTCTTCTGTGGCTTTGGCCAGTTTGAGCTCCAACCTGTACTCTGTTGCATGTCAGAGATCCAAGTTAGGTGACACGTAAACTACTCTCTCAGTCTATAGCAAGTTGCTACGTCTACGAGTTCGACTTTTTTAGATTATACAGAAAAGTGAGATTTTATGGTATCTTAACATAATATCCTCCACCTTCATGATGTCAGAATGGGTAAGAGTTCCTTCTTTTGTGAAGTTGAGCAGTATTTCATCATGCATATACACCACATTGTCTACATCTTTCATCCGTGGCTAGAGCTTAGGTTGACTGTTTCATTGCTGTTATGATAATACTGTGAAGAACATGAAAGTCCAGATATCTTTTGAGCACACCTATTTATTTTTCTTTGGATAAATACCAGTATAGTCGTGTGTTATTTCCTGATGGTGACATGTTCTGAGAAATGTGTTGTTTTGATGATTCCATCATTGTGCCAACAGCATGGAATGTACTTATAGAGAGACAAAGAAGCATGAGGTCACTGCTACTATGAAAATGACAGTGTTTTACTTCTTTGTAGGTAGGAGTATACTCTAAAATAATGATAAAAAGAGTAAATACAAAAACAAGTAGCCTAGGTTTTTATTATCACCATCAAGTACTATGTACAATTCTACAAGCTGTACTTTACATAACTGGCAGTATTTCTTGATTTCATTGTAATCTTATGGAATTACTATCAAGTATGTGATCCTTCAGTGACCAAAGTGATGTAGTACAGCATGTGACAGTGGTGGCTGTGCTTGAACATGTATTACTTTTATCATTTTGAAGAATCTCCACACTGCTTTCCATATACTTGCATGAATCTAAATTCTAATGAATGACACACAAAGGTTCCTTTTCCTCCACATCTTCACCACCACTTCTTGTCCTCCATCTTTTTGATAGTTTTAATTTGCATTTCTCTGATGATTAATATTAGGGAGCATTTTTTCCTGTTGATCATTTGTATGAGTTGTTTTGAGAAATGTCTACTCTAATCTTTTGCCTATTTTAAAAATCAGACTTTGTTGATTATAATCAAGATATTTGTGTTATTTTTATATATTTTAGTTGTTAACCACTTATCAAATGATTTGTAAACATTTTCCCATTCCAAAGTTTTGATGCTCAATCTACTGCCTCCTTAGCTGTACGGAGGCATGTTATTTTGATGGTGCCTCAGTTTTCTAGTTTTTGCTTTTGTTGTCTGTGCTTTTGAGTTCTTATCCACCCTTCAAAAAATCATTATTTAGAGTCATATAGTTTTTACTTTATTTTATTTTAATAATTTTGTAGTTTTAGGTCTTAAATTTAAGTATTTATTTAATTTTAGTTTATTTTATCTGGTGTAAAATAGATATCTAATTTCATTTTCCTGCAGGCAGATGTTCAGTAGTTCTAAAAACATTTTTGGGAAAACTAACATTTTCCCATTATATGTGCTTGATATTTTTATTGAAAATCAACTGCACATAAAGGCATGGATTTATTTCTGTGCTCCTTTTTTCTGTTTAAATGATCTATATGTTTACCATTATTGCCAGTAGAATGTTGTTTTAATTACTGTAACATGGTAGTCTATTTTGAAGTTTTGTAATTAGGCTGTATGGTGGATCTAGTATTGCTCTTTACTCAAGATTTATTTGACTACTAGTCTTTTACGATTCTGTACAAATTTTAGATTTTTTTCTATGTGTAACAATGTGGAATTGTGATAGAGATTGTATTGAATCTGTACATTGCTTTCATTATTATGGGTATTTTAATGTTAATTTAATTTAAGGGTGTGGGATATTTTTCACTTACTTGTATTCTCTTCTGCTTATTTTGTCAATGTTTCTATGTTTTTCTTGTAAATGTATTTTCCTTCCTTGTTTAGACCTATTCCTAGGTGTTTTATTTATAAATATTTAAGAAACACAGAGGTTTTTAGAGTGTATCACATTTCTAGATTTGTGTATGTTGGACCATCTCTGTATCTCTGAATAAATCCCAGTTGATCATGGTGAATGATCCTTTAATGTGCTTTTGAATTTGTATTACTGGTATTTTGTTGAGAATTTTTGCATTTATCATATTCATCAGGGATTTGGGCCCATAGGTAATTTTTCTTGTAGCATCTTTGCCTTCCTTTGATTTTGGTGGAGGGCATTGTGAAATGAATTTGGAAGGATTCCTGCCTCTTCAACTTTTTAGCTAAGTTTAAAAAGGATTGGTATTCATTCTTTAAATACTTGGTAGACTTCAGCATTACAACCTTCTGGCCCAGGGCTTTTCTTTGATGAAAAATATTTTTAATTAGTGATTCAACCTCCTTATTCATTATGAATCTGTTTAGATTTCCCATTTCTTCATGACTTAGTCTTGGTAGGTTTATGTGTTTAGAAATGTATCCTTTTTTCCAGATTTCTCAGTTCATTGGTATGTAATTGTTCCATGGTTTTTTATGACCTTTTGTACTTCTGTGGTTTCAGTTCTATTGTTTCTTTCATTTCTAGTTTCACTTCAGTCTCTCCCTTTGGTTTTTAGTGTAGAGAAG
Organism: Dasyprocta punctata; assembly: GCA_004363535.1. Taxonomy (NCBI): domain Eukaryota; kingdom Metazoa; phylum Chordata; class Mammalia; order Rodentia; family Dasyproctidae; genus Dasyprocta; species Dasyprocta punctata. The sequence continues at coordinate 108,569 of RJWM01000717.1, forward strand.
TCCAATTTTGTTTATATTTTCAAAAAACAAACAGTGATTTGTTAATCTTTTTTAATTTTTAGTCTATATTGTATACATTTCTGCAAGAACTTTTATTATTTCATTCCTTCTCCCAACTTTGGAATAAATTTGCCTTGTCATTGTGTTCTCTTGTTGGTATGAAGTTTGTTTGCCTATTTGGACTCTTTCTCATTTCTGATTCCAGAATGTACTGCTGTAAAATTCCCTTTACATGTCATTTTAATACTAGTACACGTATCATACATATATATGACACATATAACAAAATTTTCTCAAATGTTTGTTTATGTGGTTTTCACATAGATAGTATTTATGTTATTTTTCTTTCTTCTTAAAACATGTTTAAATTTTTAGAAACAGTATGTTTGAAATTCAATAAGTTGGGTAGAAAAAGATGAAGGAAGTTTTTAAAACTAGCTATGGGAACTTCAACTGGTGGTGGAAATAGAAAACTGAAGTAGCTAAACCAAGTGCAATGTTGCACTTGAAATGTCTTCCATTTCTGCTAACTTTTTTGCATTCATATCTCTCTAGTGTACCCAAGCTAGACTGTAATAAGTAGGAATGCTGGTATCTGTGGATCACAGGCAAGCGTAATGCCTTTCCTCCCTATAGGGTATAAGCAACTTAAGCAGAAGGGCAGTCATTTTTGCTTCTGTGTTCACACTTCATGGCTCCTACAAATATAAATACTATACTGCAATGATTGTAAGTGTCCAAGAAACTCAAGAAAATTTTAAGAAGGTATGGATAGACTATAAAGATTGCTATAATTCTCCACTGTAGCTTTTATGTCCATCTCTTCCCCCCACCCCATACACACACTCTTCACTTGCTTTGCATTCTCAGGGTACCATGCGTGCTTGGCAGGTGCTCGCCCACCAAGTCACATGCCCAGCCCTCCGTAACTCCACAACACGACTTTATAATGCATTCCCATCAAAAGGGAGACTCTATCTATTAATCGTTTGCAACAGGATTGTGGGTTGCTTTGGCCAATGGCATGTGACAGACATGACCTTGTACAGGTTCAGAACCCGCTCTTCACAGCCCCTTGCAAGCTTTCAATCCCTTGCAGCCCTTCCAGCCACCAGGCTGACTGACAGAGCACAGGCTGCTTTGCATTAAAAGATCTGTGCTCCGTTGCCTTCATTACTTTCGCTAACACGCAGACAACCCAGGCATCAGGGCCTCCTGGCTGACCACACCTGACCAGAGCTGACCACACACAGATTGGCTGCACGCCTGAGCAGCATATGACTGCTGACTCAGGGCTATCTAATTCTGTTGGTAAAAGCCATTAAGTTCTAGGTGCTGTCATGCATTAAGAAATATAAATTATTTTAGGGATGAAGGAGAAACATAAGGCAATCAGATGGAGAAAGAAGCACGAATGGAGTGGAAAGGGCGAGAACATCTGCATGGCTCTCTGCATACATGTCCCAAATGCCACATTCTATTTAATCAGGACAGTTGTTTCTCTAATAGTGTTGAACAAAGACACAAACTTCATGTCACATGGTTTCTTGTATTTTCTTCAACTTGAGGTTTGAAAACTTATGCAGATTAAAAGAACTCATTATAGTCAGGGAGAAGATCTCACTTGCCATTAGTTCATATCTGCAAAAGTTGCATTCGTGTTCCAGGAATAGGTGGCTACCTAGTCTTACATAACAATTTTCCCTCTCATTAACCCCACATACCAGAACACAATTGCTTTGCTATTTCAATTAGGCTACTGCCTGTGTTTGTCTGTTTCGTGCTGCTATAACAGAATAAAATGGAATGGGAAATTTATAAAGAAAATAAATGTATTTCTCACAATTCTGAAGCCTGAGAAATCCAATGCTGAGAGTCCCCAGTCTTGCTAGGGTCTTCTTCCTGAGTCATCCCATGACGGAAGGCAGAATGGTAACACGGCAGCACAGAGTAGAGCCAGAGACCAAGCTCCCAACCTCAAACCCTGTCGTACTTAGCATTAACCCATTCATGAGAATGGAGTCCTAGTGAAGCAAACACCTCCGTTAGCCCCCGCCTCCCAACTTTGTCACACGGGATATCAAATTTCCAAAGCACTGATTTTGGGGATACGCACTCAGACCACAGCACTGCTGCTTCATTGTTTTATGGCTGTTGGTAAAATATTAAGTGAGCTAATTTCTTCGCAGAGGCACTGACCCTGGGTGATTTCTGAAGCCACAGGGATTCTGGACTGCAATCTGAATCCCTTCTTTTCTTCCTCTCTTCCCACAATATGCCACTGCTGACTACAAATTACTCTATCAAGAAATACATGATGAACCTCACCCAATGAAGAATACTGACAACAACCCGGCAAAAATTGACCAGCACCAAAGCCTAAATAGGAGATATCTATTTAACTCATAACTGGAACATCGGTGTTCTTCCTTGATGCTGTACAATACCCTCAAAGACTATCTCTAGTCATAGGAGATTCATGGAAAAGCAGAAGAGGTAGAATCAGCAAACCATCAAACCAAATTTGATGTTTACCTCTCCTCCCACACCTGCTATAAAGGGTTTTGAAAATGTGTAGGAAGTTCTAGGGGACTCAAAAGATTAGCAGGACAGAGCTGTGCACATTCATCAGAAAACAGATTGGAGCAAAATAAAGGAAATATAGGGTAAGGACACCTAACCTGCTTTTCCTTCTGCAATTTTGGTCCTGGCCACCTTCCTCTTTAATCTTGATTTTCCCATGCAGTGGGCTGCTCTGTTACATCAAACCAGAGTGATTAATGACAACAAATTTAACGTACTTGCCAGCATTTCTGGGCCTGGCAAGTAGTCAAGGGGTAGAACTCAATGCATTTCTGTGCCCTCTCAGCCCTTTTATGTTTTGTTGAGTCTCGGTCATTTCTAAAATGGTATGCAAGAGAACTCCTCAAGATAGACTGACAAACAAGATCGATGGCACTCCACCTCTGACTCAAAATCCACATCTCTGAAGATGAGTTCCAGGTAATTCGACTTCAGTAAAACCCCTTCAGTAATTTCTCTGCACTCCTAAGGATACTGGCCCATGATCAAAGTTTTGGAAACCACTGGACAATATAAAATTAAGATTAGTATTTTTCGATAGGTTATGTGGAGAGTTTTTGATAGAGTAAATTGAGTCCACTGGAATCAGTTTGGGCAATCCCATAAATATACTATTGAAGCGAGTCTCTAGAGTAAAGAATACAAATGTAAATATCTAGAGTATTAATTTGGCAAATATAAAAAATTGTATGGCAGTGCCCAGAGAGTACAGCATGATTTTCTAATTACATCAAGAAATTCAGATATTTTAAAGTGAGTTTTTAAATGTTATCCTATTTTGAAACATTAAAACACTATTCTTGGGCCCAGTTGGATATTCCTATGGACTGGAACATGATAAGCCTATGAATTACCTTTGGGCATCTGCAAAAGTGATATTGCATTTATATGACTGCATTCCAAAGTATTCCAAGTATAAAAAAATTTCCACAGATTAAGTAATGACTATCAAATGGTTACCAAATATATTATGGTATGCACAAAGGTAGTAAAGAGCTTCCTCTAATCATAGACTCATTTGGGGTTTAGCAGCATTCCCATCCCATGCACAAGCCCAAACGTTTAAATGCCTATCTTCCAGTTTTGACTTTGATAAACTTATAATCACAGGGTGCTTGAGGAGTGGGGGGAAGCCCCTCGTACAGGCAGGGGTGGAGCAATGAGCAGTGGAACAGTCGCCTCCACTCAGCACTTCCGGAGCCTCAGCTTTCAAGTCTTTGTGGAGAGAGGTGTTAGAAGCACAGGATAAAACATCTATTTCCATAAGAGGTATTGTGTGTCTCTGAACCAGAGAGTGATGTTTAGCAGCCTTGGTGAGAATATCCACACAGAGCAAGGGAGACAGGCATTGTATTTCTTTCTGATTACTGGATAGCTTCAGCACCTAAAAGACTGAAGAAAAATGCAGCTTCCCTTGACATCTCTAGGATATGGCAGGTCTTAGGGGTTAGAGGCAGGGATTCAGCATCTTAGGGCAGCACTGGCAGTGCCAAGGGACCTACACCAATGTACTTGTGAGCAGGCACACCATCCGTAAGGAGACCAGATTGACGTGGGTCAACTTATTCCTGCGTACCAGGGAAACTACACAGCGAACTCCCAGGAAATCAACTCCTGCCACCATCACAGTCCTGTGTTATTCAGCTTCCCTGCTGCTGGGACACAATGCACAACACCCACAAGTTAAAGAAGGAGAATTTAATTTGGCTCACAGTTCCAGGGAATTCAGCCTGTGGCCTGCTGGCTCCGCGACAGAAGAAATGTCAGGGCAGAGATATGCGACGGAGCCAGCTGCTTAGTTCTTGGGGACGGGGAAGCAGAGCAGAGGAGCAGCACCAGAGACTAAGAGAGCCACGTGTGGAACCCAAGGCCAGGCCTCTGTGACCCACCCAGACACACCCACAGCACGCTTTACTCATTCCGCAGGTTCCTTAACACAGCCAAGCAGACTTAGCACGGTGAGTAGTCACGCCATCTGTGGGCCAACCAAGCACTCACCCACAGGGTATGTGTAGCATGGACCTCAGCCACTTTAGCCATGCCAAGTCCACGGGTTCCTCTTGGTGGATATTGGTTGCCCCCATATATGATAACAACTGGAACCAGTTGCTTTTAAACATGATGTTTTTAGAAAGCAAAACCCTTACCTAACTGCACATTAAGTGGCAATACTTACTGCTGAGAAGCGAGAGAAACACCCAAATAGTGAGCTCTTGCCAACTTGGTGAAATCCTCTCTTTGACGTTCCACTCTCTGCCATTAACTGCTTACCCTGAGGTCATCATCCTAATCCATTGCTTTACTTTCAGAAATGTCAGTTACCTGTGGCAAACCACAGTCTGAAAATAATTAAGTGAAAATTTATAGAAATATAGAGGATTTTTTTGTTTCAAATTGTGTATCATCTTCCAAGACTGATTAAGAGAGATAAAGAAGGTCACTATATCCTGGTAAAGGGAATAATCCAAGAGGAAAAGATAACAATCATAAATATATACCAAATTGCGTACCATCCTGAGTTAGAGTAGTGAAATCTTACACCACCCTGCTCTGGCCCACATAGCTGTAAACTACTCTTTTGAGAAAAGCCTTTACACTATACATACTAATCCCCACTGGTCATTCAGCAACCATCTCAACGGACATCCACTTTTCCAATGTAACAGCACCTGTTTTCAAGTAACCCTTATTTTACTTACAAGGCCTCAAAGTACAAAAGTAATGATGCTGGCAATTCAAATACGCCAAAGCAAAACTATAAAGTGCTTACTTTAAGTGAAAACATGAAAATTCTGGACTAAATAAGAAAAGAAAAGAAAAGAAAAAGAAGCAACCATATGCTGAGGTTGCTAAAATCCATGGTAAAACCAATCTTGCATCTGTGAAGTTGCTAACAAAGAAAATGAAATTAATGGTAATTTTGCTGTCACATCTCTGCAAAATTTATGACCACAGTGTATGATAAGTGCTTAGTTAAGAAGAAAAAAGGGATTCAGTTCCTGAGTGTGTGTGTGTGTGTGTGTGTGTGTGTACATTTAGAACGAAACATAGCATATATTGAGTTTGGTACTAGTCAAGGTATCAGATGTCCTTTGGGATCTTGAAACACACAGCCCTTGGATGAAGCGGTCAACTTTACCCTGATAGAAGAAGAACTGTTTATAATCTCATGGAGCAAATAGTTCTCCGTGAAGTAGGAAGCTTGAGGATAAGTGGAGTTGTAGAAAAAAAATATTAGATTACTGGAATTGTAGAAAATTAATCATGCAACAGTCTTCTGCATGAATCCTCACATCCAACATACAGTGAACATTATTTAGTTCTCCAACAACATATTTTAATGTTTATTATGCGAATTAATAAACCCTCCAGTTCCAGATCAGGCTGTGATAGGTGAACCATGTTTTATAACTTCCTCTGTGAATTGTGGACGTCAACAGATTGGATCCAAACAAATTTGTTCTGAAATATCCTGCAGTGTAGTTGAAATTACTTAGGAACATTCTTAACATGTTATGTGACCACCCCTCCAGTATAGCTTAATACTAACTCACATATCTGTACACCTCACACTGTCCAAATAGCCTGCAAAACATTACTTTTGGCCAAGGAACCTATTTGACAATGAATTGAGTTTACAGTGAAAGAGTTCAAGCTCATGGTTTTACTCATCATGCTAGAAGAGGCTGGCAGATAACAAAATGGTAGAACGGCACCGGATGATGTTGGCACAGCATTAAGTAGAAGAAAATACCAATCGCTGGGCTGCTGCACTTGGATTTGGTGTTCACTTTCAGGCACAAGCAAGAGCAGAGCTTCCTCCCTAACTGCACATGGGAGCAGTCTGAGAGGTGGCGGTGGAAGGAAGCACTCCTGTTTTTGCTTACAGAATGGTTCTCTTACAAACTTTTACCTCATAAACAACGAACATATTCCCCTCTCTGGATAATCAAGACCAATTTTCTTGGTCCAAATCATGAACTTCCTTTCCATGCATTGTATGGATGAGGAAGTAAGTTTAAAGTAACCACCGGGATGTTTCAGGTTCTAACTCTATGGAGCAATTGCTGAGTAACCGGGTAGAAACATGGCTCTCCCAAAATATTAAAATTGTAAAACCACGGGAACCCCAACTGTATTTTGCTAGTGGACAATGAAAAGAGTGACGTGTAGTAGTGAAACATTTTTGCTTGACCATTATTTGAATCTCCTTTCAACATCCAGATCTTGTCAATCTTGAGAGACACTGCACACACCCCATTTTAGAAACTGAGCAGACCAGTTGCTCACCATCCAAGCTGCCTCAGTTAGTACCTGGGTGTGTAATCTAGGCAAAAACAATAACAAGCACTCATTCTGGAACTCAGTAGGGAACTAATAAAACAAAGAAGCAGGACAGCAAGGAGCTTTTCTGTAAGTGGATGTGAAGCTCCTCCAGTTCCTAGGGACACCAGCATCTGCAGTGCCAGCGACAGCCTCCAGTAATGGGCGCCATGGTGAACCCCAGGCCCACCTTGGTGCTCAGAGCTCGCATTCATTTTCTGCTGCACTGTACAGTAAGTTGTCAGCATCTTAGCTGCTTAAAACACACATTTCTTCTCCCACCAGTCTGTGTGTCAGAAGTACCTGTGAGTTCAACTCTTGTCTCCCCTCTAGGTCTCACAAGAAAGAAATCAAGGGAGTGGCTGGCCTGAGCTCTAACTTGAGGCCCTGGAGAGGAACTGTCCAGGCCAGCAGCTCTGTCCTCATGTTTGGGTGACCTTGCTTGTACCCACACGGGACACACAGACCAAGGTCGAGGCACCACTCTCTGCACCTCTGCGAAATGTCTAGGATCTTCCCAGAATAGGAGGGGGAAGGCTGATGAGAGGCTTCCCTGAGCCCGCCTCCCACTGGACTTGTCATCGGCACTCTCTCCTTGCCTCTCAGGTCATGATGAGGCGTGAAGCTGCAGGAGACCCAGCAGCTGAGCTACAGTCTGGAATTCATTCCTCAGCAGCACCATCATCTATATTGCAAGCCCCTTTTGTTTCTGCGTCATCCTTTTCATTGCAGGGAACAAAGACTAACAGGAGCCTGCATGCGTGGCTAATCTTGCTTTTCCAAACAAGTAATAGACTGTCTGGATCCAAAAGTGGCTCATTGCACCTTTACTTGTTCTAACAGTCAGGTCGGCCTTGTCTTGTCTTGTGTGAGACTGGTTATCTGCTTCCAGGCTCCTCAGGGTGTGGACGAAGTCTGTCTCTTATGGATAAAGGCTGCTTCTGCACTTCTTAGCTAGGAATCTCAGAACCCCGAAAGGCCATGGGTATTCTTCACTGTGCTGCTTCCTCTGCCTCCCAACCAGCAAGGCTGCAGACTCCTTCTCGCACTCTGACTCTCTCTAGCCTGTCCCTCCACTACATCTCTTCTTCCTCCTTTCAGGAAGAGCTCTGCTTTAGGGTTCATGTGATAAGATTGAGACCCTCTGAAAACTGCAAGGTAGGCTTCCTATTTCTAAAGCTTCGCAAACTTGCAAAGTTTGATTACCCTGTAAAGTAACGTTCACCAGTCTTGAGGATCAGGCATGGCTATCTTTGGGGCATATTCTGCCAGCTACAACTGGCGATGATGTTGGTGTCCACCCAGACTAGATAGGTCATACAATTAAGGCTCTTGTTCTGGCTGGATGCTTTCAAAGTTTAGCTCTCCAGCTCTCTGAAAACTACTTAGTGCTATTTTATAAATTGCTCCTCTAAATATCAGTCAGTTTTCTTTCCTTTTCTTTTTCTTTTCTTGAAGGGGCAGGGTAGTTGAGACAAGTTCTCACTGGGTAGTTAAGGCTGACCTCAACCTCACTATGTAGCCGAGGCTGGCCTAAAACTCATGGTGATCTTCCTGCCCCAGCCTCCCACGTACTAGAATTACAGGTGTGTGCACAACATCTGCAACAGTTTTGTTTCTTGCAACTGAAATTCTAACTCATACAAAATCACATCATTTTCAGCTCTGTTGGCAACTTTTGGATGACATTTCCTGGGCGTTAAATATTTTGCCAAGTAATGACAGTTCACAGGTTGACTTGCAAATATCCTCTTTATAACTTTCTAGTAAAAACAATACCTTAAGGTACAAATCTTTTTCTTTGTTGACGCAGTCCTACCTGGAACTTGTAATATCAATACCTATGCCTATCTTACAAACTATTTCCTACATTCCTAAATTATTGTATAATAAAACTGTTAAGAAAGTAGTTACTCAAAGATCAGCACTTTGTCTCTCCCTGAAAGCTGGTTCTCCCCAAAGGGTTTCATTTCTCCACAATTCCCCCCAGATAGAGGCCTTTTGTTTCCCTACCCTCCTCCTTCACGCAGCAGGACCATACAGCATTCCAATGTTCTCCTGATGCCCTACTGGCTCCTCTTTACCTCCTGCCTTCCTGCAGCAGCACCCCACATCAAGCCATGAGGGTGCATCAAAGGGCCCGAGTGCCTTGTAACTGTTACCTGCAGGCATCTTGCTCTTTCTCGTATCGCACCTACAGAAGCGATTGCTGCTCAGATTTCATCTTCTTAACGGAGACTTCCTTGACAACCCCGTTGGAGGGCAGTCTACCTTGCCCTCATTTCATCTGGTCCTCTTCATCCTGTCAGTTTACTTCGCAGCACTTGTAGTCTCATGTCCTTTTAATTAATTAACTATTTAGAATATTTTATCAACATTAAAATAAGCCACAGTTCTTGTCAATATCATAGGTAAATGTGTTAGCTTTCTGCTGCTGTGACAAAATACCTGAGGTAAACAATTTAAAAGGAGAAATGATTTATTTTGGCTCATGGTTTCAGAGGTTTCAGTCCATGGTTGATTGTTTCTGTTGCCCTTTGACCTGCAGAGAGGCTGACTATCACAGGAGAGAGTATGTGGCATACTCTGTGACAGCCAGGAGGCAGAGAAAAAGAGGAAGGTGCCCAGGTTTCAATATTCTCTTCAAGAGCACATCCCCAGTGATCTGACTTCTTCCAACTGGACAGCACCTTTCAAAGGTTCCACCACTTCCCAACATTGCCATCAACAGGGGACCAGGGCTTCAACACATGGCCTTTGAGATGCAAAATATAACAGACAAAACATGTGCCCAGAACTCTGCCTGTTACTTTCATGAAAACTACCTACATAAAGTGTTTCAGAGTAACTTTGTAGTTTCATGAAGTTCTAGTTTGATATTTCATCCAAATGGCCAAATTTTTTAGTACTATTGATAGAATAATATGTTTCCTCTTCACTAACACACAATTTCATATTACTTAGATGAGGGCTGCTTTACAATTTCTACTCCATCATGTGGATGCATTTGTCTGATTATTCTGCCAAAGGCAACCTGCTTTAATTACTGAGGGTTAATTAAGCTTGTAATAACTGGTGGGGCCGTTCTTTTTCCCCTTCAAGCTTTTCATGGGAAGTCCCTTAAAATATACATTAAAGTTCAGATCACTGGAGCATGTTTGTTGTAGAATGACAATGGAACAAATCATGAATGAAAGAAAAAAAACTAATTTTAAAAGATTTTATTCATTTTTGCAGTACTGTGGTTTGAACACAGGAACTTCACCCTAAGCTATATCCCCAGATCCCCGCCCCTAGTTGGCTTGTTTTGTTTTGTTTTGTTTTGTTTTGTTTTGTTTTGTTTTGTTTTTGAGCAGAGTCTCACTAAGTCACTAAGTTTCCCAGGCTGGGCTCAAACTTCCTGCCTCTGCACCCAGGGAGCTGGAATTACACAGATGCACCACCACACTTAAAACTCTTTAAACATTTATTGAGAGACAGAATCTCACTGCATTTCCCAGGCTGGCCTCTAACTTGTGATTGTCCTATTTCAGCTTACTGAGGATCTTGAATTACAGGCATCTGTCACCATGCCTGGCTCAAACAAAATTTGATTCTATACAATTTGGAATTCTGTATGCCTTAAAACATAAAAAACAAACTTAGACATAATAACTGTACCTTCTAAAGCAGCGTGGGGTCAGAGGCGGACAGACGTGGTGAGTCCATGGCAGGGTCCCCACTCTGGGCCGTCCAGACCAGCCTCCCCTGGACCCACCCATCTCTGTCTTCCAGCTGCCCCCTGCACCTGCCAGGAAATGCTCAGCGCAAGGGCAGAGATGCTCTGTGTTATGGTTTATACATAGTGTCAACTTGAGAAGTCTAGAAGCTTAATTAAGTAACTCCACAGCTCTGCATCCTGGGGTATAGAGCCCAAGCAATTATCTGTTCATTGTGTCAATTTGAGAAGGTCAGAAGTTTAACTGAGAGACTCAGCAGGGAACCAGGTTCTTACTTTGTAACTATCCTCATCCTGTACAAAAGAAGGCAAGGAGATTTTTGATTGCTACACCCATCCTGGGGTAGGCGGGGGGAGGGGGTGGAGTCCTGTGTACAATATAAGAGAGAAAAAGAGGCTTGCTCTTACCCCTTTTTTGCTCTGGCTGCTGCCGTGAAGTGCTGCCCTGGTGTCACACCACCCTGCCTTGGAACCAGCTGAATATGAACTGAAACCTCCAAGAACTGTAAGAAATAAACCTTTCCTTCCCTAATTTTGGGTGTCAGGTGTTTTGTCCCAGCAATGAGTGAAAAGTAACTAAGACACTCTGCTCAGCCTTTCCTTTAGGAAGACCAAGCAGCCAGTTTGAAAGAGAAAATACAAATCTGGAACACAGTCAGACTGCAACACATTCATGGATCTGACCCATGGCCAGGACAGAGCAGAAAACTAAAACAGACATCTGGAAGAAAATCCTACAGTCTAGTGAGGGGTGCAAGGACTGGGAGACAGCAAAGTCCCCCTGCACAGCCTGCCACGCGGCCACCTGAACCTTGGAGAGACCTCTGTGTGATAAGGAGAGACCAGTAGCCAGAGCTCTGACTGCTGAGGATCCAGAGATGTGGTGTGGGAAACCTTTTCAGGAAACCTTCACAAAGCCATGGAGATGCCTGCTGCTGGCCAGTCAGAGGGCAGAGTTCCGTGGAGGTCCAGGCATGAGGCAGACTGTGATGGTTTGTGTTCAGATGCCCTCACCAAGCCTCATGCAATCATGGAGGCGGCTGAATCTGGCATTTGGTACCAGAGAAGTGGGGTTGTTGCTGTGACTGTACCTGACCATGTGGTTCAAGAGCCTTTGGGAGTGGCTTGTGAGTTTGGAAAGGTTCGGAGATGTCACCTGAAAGAGTAGCCCTGGAATGCCTTAGGCTGTTCTGTATGGGAGATTCTGATCAGATCTCAGAAGACCAGAAGGCTGATAGAAAGCCCACCAGTAAAGGCCAGGCTCAGGAGGTTCCTGCTGGGAAGAAGAACTGCACTGGCTCTTGGATTCCAGATGATTTGTGTTATGGCTTGGCAGAAAATTTGTCTGCATTTTACTCATGTCCAGAGACTTTGCCTGAGACTAAGAGTAAGGGCAATGGACTAATTAATCTGGCAAAAGAAATTTTAAGGCAGTCAAATGTTGAGGCAGTGGCATGGCTATTTGTTGGGGGCTTTTAGCCAGATTTATGTTGTGAATCAAGAACAAAGAGCCCAGCAGGATGATTTAAAATGTTGTGAGTTTGACCAGAAAGGAAGCTCCAGTAAAGCTGTGGACTACAAAGATAGAGCTGAGGAGATCTTGACTGCTGAGAAGAAACAGAGAAATAAAAAGGATGGTCTGGGGGCATCCCAGAAATCAGTGGGTCTCCACCCTTTGCAGCCTCAAAACTGCAAAAGTGAAAGACTTTGCTTGGAGGAGAAAGCTGCAGAGTGCCATTTTCCAGAATGGCGCCAGAGGCCACACAAGTTTCCAAAATGGTGACAGCTGCACCAGGTCCCAGAATGGCAGCAACATAGAGAATCTGTTCCTCACAATCAGCTTCAGAGTGCTCAGTGATCCAGGCACTTGAACCTGTAGCCTGGCTACTGCTTCAGCTGGCAGAAGACCTTGGTGGCATCCACATGGCACTGGTTTTAGGTGCATGGAGACTGCATGAGTTCTGAGGTTAAGGCATCTTCCACCCCAATTTCAGAAGGCCTGGGAGGCCAGGGAGTGTGCCCCTGAGAGGACAGCATGTGAAGCTGTGAGTGTGAAGCCAAAGGTTCAATGGAAAACCCAGAAGTTTGTAAAAGCCAGGAGCATGGATCATCTAAGGAAAGCTGCAAGAACTGAGCAAAGTGAGCCTAAGAGAGAAGTTGTGGGAGCTGAAACCCATGGAAGTACCATGGGGGTGGAGTCACTCAAGCATTTTTGGAGCTCACAACCAGCTTGCTTCAGATGTTGAGCATAGAATTCCAGGACTTAATGTTTGCCATGCTAGACTTTGAACTTTCTTTGGTTCCAATGCTTTGTATTCCCATCTGTACCTTTGGGAATGGGAATGTTTACCTTGTGCCATTGTATGTTGGAAGTGTTTAATTTTGTTTTCATTTGTACAGGGGCTTGCAGCTATGAGTTTGCCTTAGATCTCAGCAGAGTTATGGGACTTGAACTTTTCAGCAATGTTGAAACTGTTAGGACTTTGGCAACTCTTGAAGATAGATTAAATATCTTTTGTATAAAGAATGTGTATGAGTCTTTGGGGCACTAGGGGTGCAATGTTATTTGTGTTCAGATGCCCCCTCAAGCCTTATGCAGTCATGGAAGCAGCTGAATCAAACATCTGGGATTGGTTCCTTGTCTAGCACTGGGATTGGTGGTGTGAATGTAGCACCCACCCCGGGACAGAACCCACATATAATGTAAGAGCAAGAAGGAGGTGCAGTTTTCTTCTTCTGCCCTTTCGCTCTTGTTGCTCACAGACGCCATGAGTGACTGCCCCTCAGTCACACCACCCTGCCTTGGAGCCAGCTGAGTATGGACTGAACCATCCAAAAACTGTAAGAAATAAACCTATCCTTCCTGCATTTTGGGTGTCAGGTATTTTGTCCCAACAATGAGAGAAGCGTAACCAAGACAAGGACACAGTCTCTGATCCAGGGCAATGAGATGGAAGCAGCTGTCCTAAAAGCAGCAGGTGTCTGGTTTGCCTGTGATAAGGGGAACCCAGAAATGCTTGATCAAAGAGGTGCAAATTGTGAGTTTGTCGAATGTTTAAAGGTTTTTAATTGCCAGTGGGTGGGGCCAGACACCTATGGATTACAAAAAAATAGAACCAAAAAGTTTACATGATCCTTAATATAAAATATATTATTCACTGAAATAATGAAGACTAGAGGAGAAACTGTTGAGAATATTAACAAATAACTTACTAATGCAGAAATGTGGCTTCCAATTACACAATACAAATGTTTGATTTAAAAATGAAGAAAAAAATAAAAATTAACATGAGAAAAGACATTATATTATCAGCTTAGCCAAGATACGATAAATGTTAAAACTTGATAGTGCAGCTGAATGGGAGAGGGCCTAGATGTTTCAGTAAAAATAAAAACAATGCAATCTTCCTAGCAAAACATGTGACAATAATATAAAACTCCTAAGCATGCTTCTCTCCTTGGGTATAGTAATTTTAAATCTTCAGAGTCAACCAAAAGTCATAGAGATAGAGATGAATATTTACAAAGATGCTTATTGTAACAGCTTTATAATAAAATATTGAAAATAACCTAAATGTACAGAAAATGGTTCAATAATTAAGATAATATAGTAAGCATTACACTGTCATTAAAACAACCTTTTAAAGAAATGTTAGTGACTTTAGTTGCATAATAGCTAATGTTCAACAGAACAACAGCAACAAAAAAAAGCATAGTATGATTACTTACAAGCCATAAAATCACTGAGCTGTACCTCAGGCATTTCCTGAGGCCCTGAAATCATTTTATGGATGAAGAAATTAAGATTCAGGAAAGGAATTAAAAATTGGGAGGATAAATGACTTTTCCAAAGTCACAGAGTTAGGAGCAGAGAAGTAGGATGGGAATTCTAATTCTTCAATGCCCCATTTTATTTCTGGAATTTGTTCACACAGATTTCTTTACTCACAATATGCAGTTTTGAAGAATTTCAATCTCTTAACCATATCACCGACCCCTGCTCTGTCTGTGTGTGTGCACGCACAGGTGTGTGTGTGTGTGTTTGTGTTCATTAGATTTTCCCTTATCAAACTTTTATGTCTGTAGGTCAAACTGCCTTATCTCCAAATGCTTATCTGACTGAGTGCAGGAGACTTTTTTTAAAAACTACTTTGCATCCTCTCTTCTCTAAGTACTTTTGTTCTCCTTATCTGCACTGTACATTAACACTTTAAGAGATACACATTCATGAAGGAAATGTCTCCAGGCCTTCTCAAATTCACAATATGGAAAATGCCACTATTACATATCATTCTGTCCATAAAACATCTTAAAGTATAACTTAAATTTTAAGTGGCCTCTTAGACAATTAATGATTCTGCAAATCAGGTCTAAAGTCTTTTACACAGCTATTAAAATAAACTCCAGCAGAAACGATTGCTGTAATAGTTTCCCAGATTTTTTATGCTGTATCTCAAAAGTACATGATAGTTCTCATGAGTTAAACTCATCATTTGATCCCTAAATTTTCCCTTTTTTTTTATTTGTCTGAGAAATTAACTTCTACCCAAAAATTAATCGTGAGCTCTCCTTTCAAGGTCGTTCTTTAAAAGAAATGTGCTTCAATGCTTTGAGGAGTTTTTTGTTTCTTTGTTTTTAAATCAAGCATAAACAGTGCTGACTATACAGTATTGAAGAAGGAACAAGTCCGTCTACTAAGGAGACAGCATCATAACCCATCCTGGAATTCGAAGTGCAAGTTTGTGAGCTTGGAGAGTTATGGCCTGCTCTCCAATAGCTGACATTTCCACATTATCCACAAATGCCAAGTTAGTTTTGTTTACTTGTAAAGTCTGATTCCCAGTAAGACATTTTATCAACTTGTGTATTTTTAAATGATCTGACACCTGAAGTATCCATCTTCCAATGAGCTCAGGTAGATTTGTGTGTCCCCAAACCCAGGGACATACACTGCTGAACACAGAACAGTTGCTCAGGTCTGACCGGTTTGTCACATGCCGGCTCTGTGGACACAGCCAGCCCTGACTGTCAGTCAGCCAAAGAGGAGGACACTTGGGAAACTCCACAGATCTCAGGAAACCAGGCCTGGCCTGTGTTCTCCCAAAACAAGTGTTTTCATCCATTGCAAGAGTTGGAAATGCACTGTAATCTATCAGGTGTTCTTAACAAAGAAAGTAGAATTTAAAAAAAAGTAAAATACAATGAGAATTGTGTCACATAATGTAAGGATATGAAAATTTGCATTGTGAATGTATAGCTAAGGATTCAAGTCCCACTGTCTCTTATATGAAATAGAGGGATCTTTTTTTAAATTTTTAATTTTTTTTATTTTAAAGAGAATAAAACCAAGCAAAATAAAACAATAAAGCCAACTGAGACAAAACAGTGTAAGTGATACAGGATTTCAAAGCAAGGTAATAGAAAATCGACAATGGCTACCATAATACCTCTTGTTGTCTTCAAAATAACTTCCCATACCAGTGGGCATAGTAAAATCAAACAAAACAGAACAGAATAGAACCAATAAAAACCAAACAATGAATGCAATGCAGGACTTCAAAACAAAATAATAGTAAATCCAAAATGGCTACCTTAATATATCTTGCTGTCTTTGAAGTAGCTGCCCATGCCATTGGATATAATAAAATCAAACAAAATGAAACAGAATAAAACCCAATCCAACTAAACAATGAAAATGATACAGGACTTCAAAACAAGATAACAGAGAATTAACAATGGCTACCACCTTCAGCAGGAGATCCCCCATAGATGCTACATTGCATATTGTTATCCTCTGAACAGATGATCAGACTACCGGTTTTAGGCCTACAAAGTCAGTGAGACACTAAACACTACAAGTATTAAGTTGTATTTTACCTCATTAGCTATCATCTCAGCCTGTGTTTCTCCAGATCATTCAGTCACTTGGGGGCAGGGGAGGCAACTTGGCTCTTCTTTTCTCCCAGCCTGCACCCTGGAAAAGGCTGGTGTCTGGTTCTCCCCTCAGTGAACCATGCACGGTGCCAGTCTTTCTTTCTTTCCTTTTTTCTCTGCCTGCCTGCCTCCCTTCCTCCCTCTCTTCTATTCTTCCTTCCTTCCTTCTTTCCTTCCTTACTTCCTTCACTTCAAGGTACAGTGGATTAAACCCAAGGCTTTCACCATGATCTACATCTTCAGTCCATTTTTTAAAAAATTTATTTTTTTATTTTTATTTTGAGACAGGATCACACAAGTTCTCCAGGCTGGGCTTGGACTTGGGATCCTCCTGCCTCAGCCTCCCAGAATGCTAGGAATACAGGTGTGTGCTCTCACGCCAAAGGACACTCTTAACAGTCGTGTTCTCTTCTTGCTGGTTCAGAGCTATTAGCTGCATGTGACACAGCAGTGCACCCTCACCATGCTGAGGGCGGAGGCGGAGTCCAGGACGAGGTCCCAGAATGAGGCTCTTCTCCCTGTGGCCCTAACGGTGGCCCTGCTGCCTGTTACTGCACACTTAGGACTTGGGACAAGTTGCTCATTCTTCACTGGAACTTAATCATGAATATCTTTCTGGTATAAATTCACTTTGGTGAAGAGAACATTTTAAAGATTGTTTTCTCCATGCTATGACAAAGCGCACCACCTGCTAAGGACTTTTTGAATCCAGTAAATAAATCTCAGTTAGTCTTCAGACAGTGAACGCCACTGTATCGTCCCACAGTTCCAAAACGCACTCATGAGACCACCTCACGACTTCACCTCCTGGACACCTCTCCACCCTCCGGTCCCACACTGCCCTCACCCCCCGACTCTGGCCTTTACAAGTATTTTCCACTCCCACCCCCGACCACAGCTCTGCTTCCTGTTGCAAAGACAGATTGAAAAAATACAAATCTAGTGTCAGGCCTTTGTCTCAAAATGCGTCAAAGACAGGCATAGTGGTGCACACTTGTAATCCCAGCACTCTGGGAAGCTGAGTCAGGAGGATCACACGTTCAAGCCCAGCCTGAGCAACTTTGCTACTTAGTGAGACCTGGTCTCAAATTAAAAAATTAAAAAGGACTGGAGATGGCTTTAGGTTTAATCCTCAGTACACACACACGCACGCGCACACACAGTTTCAAAGACCACCACGTGATGATAATCAGGGCACAGGACAAGAATTCCAAGCCCGCGAAGGCGTCGTGTGGCCCAGCCCTGCACACCTAGCCTGGCTGCAGCCGCGGCCACTTCCCCCGGCCACTCCTCACTGTCACCTTAGACCTTTCACCCCCACTGTGGCTGCTGCAGCTCCCGGGCAGGGAATCCTGGGGCTGGGGACCGGAGGCCGGCGGACCCGCTGCCCTGCCTCGCTGACGTGCAGGCTGTGAGGCTCCTCCCCGTCGCTGCTCTGTGTATTTTTTCTGCTGTTAAGTTATATTCTAGCTAGGATTTAGCGGCACACTCGAGGGGTGCAGTGTGACGCAGCGATGACTCTGCACCCCGCGCTTTGATGGGAGCAGCGGGACCAGCACGTGCACCCCTCAAACGCCCGTGGTTTCTTTGGGGTGAAAGAAACCTCGCTGGCTTCCTGCTGGGTTGAAACAGTTCCCACGGCCAAATCCAGGCGCCCGCCGTGCAGGAGGGCAGAGCCCGGGCCCACTCCCGACCAAGGCGCGCTGAGCCCGCTTGGCCTCTGCCTCACCCCGGCCTCCTGCCCTCGGGCCTGCCCTCCGCTTCCGGAAGAGCCGCTGTCCTGCAGTCCACAGGTTTGGAGTTCTTATGGAAACATACTACCTTTATTTGTAGCCCTTGTTTTTGCTTTTGCTTTTTGGGTTTTTTGTTTTTGTTTTTTGGTGACAGGAATCGAACTCACAACCTTGCGCTTGCCACGCAGGGGCTGTACCGCTGAGCTATATACCCGGCCCCTTCAGTATTTGTCTGCATTTGTGATTTTACACTCGATGGTTTGTTAGAAAGCTTCTTGGGAATGCAGGCTCTGTGTAGCACATGGTGGCTTCTCAGTGATGATGTGTTCAGTAAGTGACTGAAGGACCAGCTGTCACTTGGTGATGATTTGAGTTAAAATATTACCTATGCAATAGTGCATGTTTATTATTATAGAGATTATAATATCCTGTGTCTGGCTGGATAGTAATTCACCAATGGATGTCTTTATTTATTTATTTTTATTTATTGTTTCATTTAACATTGCAATATTTTCTATTATTTGTCCACTAAGAGTATGAAGTATCTTGCACTGGGCATGGTGGCACATGCTTGTAGTCACAGCACTCAGGAGGCTAAGGCAGGAGGATCCTGCGTTTCAGGCCAGCTTGGGGAACATAACAAGATTGTCTTGACAAAGAAACACAAAAGTGGATAAATTATTTTAAAGAAATAATACATGTTTAGAGAGATAAATAAGATGTATACATCAGGAAAAGAAAAAATGCATAAATATTTTAATACTAAATTTACTGAGACATCGTGAGACTCACACTAGTTCCCTTCGGCCTCTGCAATTAGAAGAGGGGCTCACAGTGGTGGCCTTGACCTTTGGGGCATTCCTGACTTCATTGGTATGGTGAACACTGAAATGGTTCTATATTTTTTGACAGTCTCTTTCCCTCTCCCCCTCTCTCTCTCTTTCCCTCTCTCTCTCTTTCCCTCTCTCTCTTTTTCCCTCTCTCTCTCTTTCCCTCTCTCTCTCTCTTTTTCCCTGTTCTCCCTTTCTCTCTCTTTTCCTCTCCCTCTCTCTCTATATATATGTATATATCACATGGTACCCCAAAAATACATATGGTTATGTTTTTATGTATCAGCTGATTAAATTTAAAATGAATAATCTTTCAAAAGTGTTTCTCCAAGTTCTGATTCCTTCCTAAACATACACAGATTACTGAGGCAAAGAAATAAGAATTTTGATACTTTAGCAAGGTACTTTATATTTTCAACAGCAGTATATAAGACAACGTTTTTGCACTCGGGACCAGAAAAACTTCCTTTTATTTTCAAATTGTTTTCAGATATTCACTTTTACCTTTGTCACTAAATATTCATCCTCCTTTCCATTTTTTCAGAGGTGTCTAGTTCTTCTTAAAATTTTACAAGTACTTATGAGTCATCAAAATTTATGCCAATAATTTGGTGTAAAAATGTCTTGCTGGTTTTTATTTTATGATACTTGGGAAATGTAAATTTCTTTACCAGCAAAGAAGTCCATCTTCCTTTTGTAATCTGTTTTTCGTTCCCTTTACAGCTGGAAAGACTTTTCACCTACCAGATCAGGTAAAGAGTGACTGGATTGTCTTTTGGTTTTTAGTTTCTTTCTTTGCCTTGGATATTTACTGGAAATCTCATTTCTCTTGCACAGAACCAAGCTCTGAAGTTCCGGGGAGACAGAGTTCCAAGGGAAGGGCTGAGGCCTGGGGGCAGAAGATGGGCACCTTCCTTCCCGACCAGGTCTTGCTCTTTGAGGAGTTCCCTCACCCATCAGGAACCTCACACCCACCAGCAAGGGCTGGCACCTTGAAGGAGATGGGAAACACTGCACCCCAAAACGTTCCCCTCCTGCCCTTGCACGTGTGCTCGTCTCGCTTCTGAGGACGTGCTCTCCTCTGGAATGACCCTGTCTCCTTCACCCTCTAAATCCCGCCTGCTCCCCGTGACTGTCTTCTCCTTAAAGATAGCACCTGTCCTTGTGACCCTGCTTAGGGCTGTATCTGAAGGTCACCACTAAGTCCTAAGTGCCTCTTGGTGGACTGGCTGCCTTCTGTATGTCTGCCTTCGCTGTACGACTGTCCTTCCACTGAGCTTGTCTGTCACGATGTGCACAGATTTCGCAGGGTGCTGTGGAGGAGACAAAAGAAGGCCAGCGGCTCTCAGCTGACTGGCCTGGTGAATTATCAGAATGAAACCCCCTGCGAACATCTGACTGCCTCCTGTCAAGCCCTCTGTAACCCACAACTCATGCCTTGGAAAGACCAGTGGAAGAGTCGATCTAATCCCAGACGTACACACCAAGCCCTCAGTGGCAGCCCAGCAAATGGTCTGCTGTGGGTTGTGTTGTTTCCTACTGCAGTTCAGAGCCATCGTCCCGTCCCGGGCACCGTCCCGGGTTCTGACTGCAGTCTCTGGAGCTTCCGTGTCCTGCTGAGGGAGCGCCAGTTGAGTTGAGTTCCACCTCCCAGAATCCATGCCTGCCCGGGGGACGGCAGCTCTTCCGGCCTCGCAGGCAGCTTCCCGGGTTGGCAGGTGCTCAGGACAGCTGTCCCCTGTGCGGGACGGAATGCCACTGACCAGGGCCTGCACATTCTCTGCAAGTTCTGCCTTCCCTTCGCTCAGCCCCCACCCCATTTTCCTCCTTAGACCGACGAGGTTGCCTTAGATCAACACGATTTCCAAATCCAACCAGTGGAGTTGGTCAGGGTGGCTTAGGGGGCCACTGGAGACCCCTCACCGACATCAGTGACTGTGATGGACACGGCCCGGAAGGAGGCAGGAGGTCGGACCCCTCCGAGGGGAGGCAGCCTCAGACGCCGCAGCTGCCCCTGCTCAGGCTGAAGGCCCCAGCTCGCAAGGCAGGGGAGCCTTCTGTGAAGCAGGGCAGCTGAGTGACGGGGACACCGAGCCTGGAGTCAGCTCCATGGACTGAGGAGATCAGAGCCCACGAGTGAACCCGTTTCTCTGCACCTCAAATCTTTCATCTCTAGTGTGAAGACACTGACGTCTACTGTGCATTGTCATGATGATTCACTGAGATACTCCGAATAGCCTTCTAACGTGGAAACCTGTGCTCCGTAAGCACCTGTCCTTACTGCTGTTGCTTTACTCAGTGTCCGAAGTTCTGGGCCACCGAGGGCTGGCTACCTGTGAGAGCATATTTGATGCCCCTGGGATCTGTGCATCAGATGGGAGAGGGGTTTTCTGGTGAGAAAGCACATCTGCTTTTCTTTCTTCCCGATCTGGGAAGTAGCCAAGTCGAGAGTGAAAGGCAGCTCAGGAGGGGACCTGGTGCTCCGTGCTGGCTCTGAGGCCTCTCCTCTCCTCTCAGTAGAAATCCACGCATTCCCCTGGGAACAGCAGGCCTCTAAATGACCTGCAGTGCTTTGTTTATTTTATCTCACTCCATCGTCTTGGGTCCAACCAGGCAGTACGACAGCTGAGCAGAGCAGTCCAGCTATCGGGTGTTGTCGATGTGTTTAATGATTCTTTGAGGGCAGGTGATTTCTATTAGCGTGCAAGTGACGGATTGTCCATTAGCTGCAAATGTGCGTTTTTCAGACCAGAAACTCTCAGCAAACAGGGAATTCGAGTTAGCTCCTCTGCCTCCCTAGACGCATGCATGGCCTCCTCTGCCCCAGCACCAAAGCGAAGGAGGCAGCGGTGGTGGCCGAGCCAGGGAATTAGGCTCTGAACGCGTCCATGGCCAACAGCTGCCCGCTCCAGCAGCCGGGAGGGTGGGAGACAGAGCGAGGGTTTGAAGAGTCCGGAACCGAGGGAGGCGCCGGCTTCCTCTCTGCAGGAGGAGGAGGTAGGGAGGCCTGGGTCACACGCGGCCCCAGCACGGGGTACCTGTCCACCGCCTTTGTGTGCGGGCGAGCAGTGGGCACCTCGGATGGGAATGGGGGGAGCCCGATGAAGGCTCCCCTGCCCACGGCTTGATTCCTGGGCGGGACTTAGACTCTTTCATTAGTACCTCTCCTGTGAAGGCATATTTGCGGCAAGAAAAGAAGCTAAAGGAGATATTTTTAGTAAAGAAACAACAAAGCATTTTTTAAAATTTGATTTCCATTAAATTTTTGAATCTAAGGATGGTGATCCAGGGCCAAGGGTTAACTGTGTGAACCTACATCAGGCGTCTCTGACCCAGAAAACTCCGCAGAGGACAGGTAGCCTGGCAACCAGGGACGCGGACGAGAGCGGCGTGCGGGCCCTGAACCCCTGCCCTTCCGGAGTCACCGAGCCTAGCAGAACCTTTGCCAGGCAAGGGGCGGTCAAGGGCTCTCTTTTTACCTCACTGCTTCTAAAGACTGCACTTTCCCCGACTCTGGTCAGGAACCGCAAGGACTCCCCGCCCCATACCCCATGGTGAAAAAACAACTTTTGCTTTTGAAAGGGCGGGGGCGAGTGTCAGAGGGTAAAAGTTGGTCAATACTGCCCTCTGGTGGCAAGACTTGCAAAGATCAACCTTCGCTTTAAAGCAGAGAAATTGGAGACATGTTTGCTGGTGGAGGACGGCTGTTGATGGCTGCTGATTACCGGACGGTACCGGCGACGCAAGGCTTGCTTTCACAGACTTGACCATTCTGGCTTTCTTGAGAGTAAATCGCATCTTGCAACGCATTGCTATCGTTCCCCCTGTCACTCTGCTGAGCAGAAAAGATCCGATCTTTTTCTCTTACGTAGCATTCTCCCAGCCCCGTCGGCTCAATGTTGGTTAGAAGTGAGATTAGAAGATATTTTTAAACACTCAGGAGGCACGAAGATTTTAACAAATATGCTTACTATTCGTCCTGATGACTATTCACCATCTTTCTTCCTCCGAAGTCCAATGCCTTTGGATGGGTCGGGGGTCCCTCCAATCTGCTTTCCCAGATTGTAGAACAGATTCCTCTGCCTGCTTTTCAGTTTCCTCCTATATAAAAGAAATGTGTAGAACTAGGAGCTAAACAGATTCAATGCTCAATAATGTTTGCATCATACTAATGTATGCAGCTTTTCACGTTATATTTCAAACTCCTTTGAGGCTATGCTGAAAAATAAAATATGTGTATTAATACAAATAGATCTATATCACAGGCATTGTATATAAAGATAGTTTGTAAGCAAGTGCAATTAAAATCACAACATGGATGGAGAAAGAATTACCAAAAGAGTTCAGGGAGGATTACCCTTGATAAGAAAAGAAAGACAGACTGACTTAGACGTTCCCCATTCCAAGGTCATTTCCTCTGCCTCATGCATGCAACTTGTATCAGCGCTTGGGTTTTCTTTAAAGTGTGTAGATTAGAATAAATTTTATTTTTGGAAAGTCACTCTGTATCTCTGTCATTTTAGTCTCTCTCATGAGATAACTAGAAAACTACCATGCTGTCTCCAAACCAAAGATGGAGCTAAAGGACAGTTCTTTCATCTCCTGCCAAAGCCTGCCGGGAGACAGGGCCTGGGGAGGCGTACCATGTGAGCACGCCAGTTCTGTGGCAGCTGATACTGCAAACAAGGCTTTCATCTCCTATGCTGTGGGTGACAACTGTTTTTTCACCTAAGCCTCATGTTAGGACTCAAACAAACGCACGGTTCGTGGTAATTAGGATTTTGGAAGCAGACACTCATAGCACACATGGGAATAATGCAACCAGCCACTGGGACAATGCTGGGTGATTCTCTGCAGCCCTTTGATGGTAGACCAGCAGTTCCAAGCAGGAGCAGTTGAGAGAGTGGACCGTGGGGTGGCATAATAATCACAACCCTGGAACCACGGCCAGGCCAGCACCGCTGTGGGCGCTGCCAGTGGTGAAGCTCCACGGCCGGCTGCTGCGGGTGGCCATTATAAGCATTCAGATAAAATCACCAGCTCCGTGTTCAGCTGGGCTGATTGCTGAAGAGACTGATTGCATTATTCACTCTTGTGAAAGGGTTTCTACAACTCGCAAGGTGCCGTAGAGATTATGCTTTTTAAACCTGCGTGGTTATCAACAGTTTAATTTATCCCTCCATTCTTTCCAGAAAAATAGATTCTCAGAGATAAACAGAAAGCACCTGAACAGAAAGCAGGTCCAGGATGAGGCCGCAAGAGTTCAAAGGCCCTGGTGTTGTTACAGGGTGGGGCACTGCTTTCTCCGTTTCTTACTTTCTGCTTTCATTTCCCCTCTCCAGGTGTGTTCCTCCATCTTATTTTTAAAACAACAACAACAAAAACAAAAACAAGACAAAAAAAAAAAAAAGAAGAACCCTTGTTCATCATGTAATTCCCTATGAAACATCTCCATCTACTGGCCAATGAAAGAAAATTCATGACTGCTCTACCAGTCTTGAAGACAATTCTCCAAACACTTAGGATTAGGAACAAGTCAAAACGTTAAATGAATTTAGGAAGTTCTTCCCTTTGCACTAAGCAAATCACCCAAGTAACATTCCATGTCCTCGAGACACCTGGAGACACACAAACGCAACTCAGAAACACCCAGAATGAGGCAAATTCTGCAGTACGGCAAAATGCAAATTAGTGACAAAAATTAGTGAATGAAAACCAGAAGAAAGCCAGGCCTGGTGGTGCACACCTTTAATCCCAGCACTCCAGAGGCTGAGGCAGGAGAATTGTTGTGAGTTCGAGATCAGCCTGGGCTACAAAGTGAGTTCAAGGCCAGCCTGAACTCCATAGTGAGACCCTGGCTCAAAAAAACAGGGCTGGGGATTTAGCTCAGTGGCATAAGCACCTGCCTGGCAGGCACAAGGTTGTGAGTTTGATCCCTGGTACCAAAAGAAAAAAAGAAAAGAAAAAAAAAAAACAGAAAAAATGCTATCTATCTATCTATCTATCTACCTATGTATCATGTATTGATAGAGAAGGAAGAATAATTTCTCTGGCAAACTAGATCAGATCACATCAGGAAAGAGGCTCTGGACTCAGACCTGGAACCAGAGACAGGGGCTCAGGTAACCATGCTCCTTCTGTGAGAACAGTTATATCTGAAGATACGACTCAAAAGAAATCAAATTACATTCCAGACTACTTCATTGACGCCTCCTCAATTTAAAAAGTTGCTCAGAAATGATACTTCTTCCTTATTTGCTCATTTTTAACACAAACTATTTGGGAAATGAAATCAGACCCTGGAATATGATAATAAGTTTACTGTTTATTAAAGGAACAACTAGAACTGTAAAGAATTCCTGGCATGGGGCTGCTGGGAACATTGAAAACGCCGATCTGACCCCCTCAATTTACTGATGGAGCATAAGAAACTAGTCCAAAGGGCCAACCCTTCAAAAGCATGCCAACAAATTTTACCAAAAAGCATGGATTTTAAATACAGTTATTAAGTTTGTGAGAGCTATTAGTTTCTAAAAACAAATCTGCAGTGACACAGAGATGCACTTTTGTAGACAGCCAGCTACTGGACTAAAATTTCTGCATTTGCTTGTGGTCTGTCCAGTTAGAATGACCCCAGGGAACAGTTTAGGATACAGCACAGTGGCTTTTTCAAAGAGGGGCTATAAATAGGTCATAGATCTAAATAATCACGCATAGATCACATTCCCTCAAAAGCAAACTCTCTCCAAAAGGAATGACAATGCTATTGTCATGTTGATGAAACTGTAAGAGTTCAATTCGACCAAAAATAAAATTTAAGAAGTCATAAGGTGAAGCTGTAGTAACTAAAATGGTTCCACACACAATCTTGGGAACCTGAGGCTCTGATCTGTAAGCAGCATTTCCAAAGGGATGAATGCACTCCAGCCACAGGGACGGGACACGGCTGGTGTGAGGTGTGTCACCAAGGCTCCCTGCTCTGGGGAATTACGAGGCCCTCAGCCTTGACTTCCCACCTATTCTGTTGGTGACTGGTGTGTATTTGTAGACTAGTTTGTAGACCATGGTGTGGATCATGTTTGAGGATAGGAAATAAGCCACAGCTCATGAGTACAAGAAGGAAGGGTTGTAATATTAAGTCTATGGATTTATGTCCTTAAAGGCAACATTGTAATATAATTTATTGCTTTTAAAAGCAGGATAAATACATACATACGCAAACACATGTTTGTGAGTGCTATTGTATGCGTATATATAAATAAAGATCGTAATTTTCTCCCTCAAATACAGCACACTTCACGAAGAGCAACAGACAGAGACACAGTCACATACACAAATACACAAACAAAATGAACTGTGCATACATATGCAGTAGATGGTGACACCTTCAGAAGAACAATTTGCAGCAAGAAGTGGGAAATATAGTAGTTTGGAGTGGCATCACACACCTGTAATCCCAGCATTTGGGAGGCTGAGGCAGGAGGATCACCATGAGCTCACTGAAGTCAGCGTGGGCTACATAGTGAGTTCAAGGCCAGCATGGAATACATAGCAAGACCCTGTCTCAAAACACAAAGAAATGGGCAATACAGAAACAAGAATTGTGGCTGACTTGGGTTAATTTGTTCACTCAGTCGTGAACTACTTAAGTTGGTGTCATTTGCCAAGTATGAGCGGGGTTCTGTGGACAGGAGAGATAAGCTTCAGGAAACGGAGTTTAACAGTGGCAGCAGTCCCGGAGAACACCTCCGCTGTCTTCCAGCCACATGGAGCAGAGATCGTCAGGCTCCCAAGAGCCGCGCGATTTCCCATGTCCTTGTCACCTCGTGATGGGCTTTTTCCGCAGTAGACGGGTAAGCCAGGCCCTCCGCTGGCTTCCAAACTGTCCCCTGCCGCCTGCTCCTGTGCTAGAAGACATCAGAGAGAATAAATGTCTCTCAGGCCGCACTTTGCCTCTGCTGGGCCAGATGATGTGGGGTCTGGGCAGGGATGAAAGCACAGAAGGACAAGTCCCAGCCAGCAGGGGTCAAGCGAGCAGCCCAAGGTCACAGCGGCAGGCAGCCGCGATCACAGTGCCGAGACGCCTCTGCGGCCACTTTCCATGAGACGCCTTTCTCATTTCAAGGGAAGCGGAAGTATTTTTTTCTATTTCAAGGTATTGTTTTTTAAAACCAAATAAGGAAAACAGCTTGATGTTCTGATGTATTCAGAAATCATGAAGTGGTTACTGTAGTCCAGTTAGCACACCTGTCGTCTCAGTTACCTGTGCGTGTGCGGGTGTGTATACATGCGTGTGTTTGTGTGAGTGTGGCTAGCGCACCTGGAATCCACTCTTCAAAAATTCACAAGACACAGCACAACTAACTAGGCTTCATGTCGTACATTAGATATTTAGATGAACTTCTCCTATATATCTACAACTTCGTTTATTTTGATAAACAAAACCCTTGCCCTATTTGCCTTGCATCCGCCTGAGGCTGCACTGCCCCCTGGGATCCGGAATTCACCCAGTCCCACACAAATCGGTTTGATGTCAACTCACCCCAAGAGCTGCCTTGAAGTTGTCTGACTGAACAAGCCAGAGAGGCAGCCAGAGGCCACAGCCTCAGCGGACGTGGTTTCTCTGAGATCGCGGGGAAAGTCAGCAATCACTGGATCAGAATTCTCTTGGGGCCGTCTGCACTGTGGGTGCCGCCCCTCTCCAGCTGCGGATTAATGTGCACCTCGTGAGTCAGCACACCGTGGCTGACAGTTCGTGTTCCTGGGTTATCACCGTGGCATTGGGACGCTGGAATGAATCCAAGGGACCTTACATCCCGGAACCGTTACCATGCCGTCATGACGTCATAGAATAGCCTCACCATTCTGTCGCCTGCTGCTTTGAGCTAAGCCACAGGAGGGCAGTGGGAGAGCATTGCGAAAATGGGCTGCAGGACGGAAATTCAAGCAGCCTTTCTTCTCTCCTCCTTCGTGACCTTCTTCAGTGGACTCGTCATCTTGTCCCTCTTCAGGTTAAGCTGGCGAGTCATCAAAATCGGACGCCGCATCAAGGGAGCAGGAACTGTCTTGGTCAGTTGCTTTATTTGGTACCCCTCGTTGTGAAGAGCAGAGATCGGCCTGCCATATGTTTGTGTTTACCAAACCATTTAGGCTTCCCTGGATTTTTTCAGGCTTTGTTTGGCATTCCTGAAAGGGTGGGTGCCGGGGCTGCCATCCTAAAGCTGCCAGGTGTGAGGCCGGGGTTCCCACCACTGTGGGGTCACGGTCTAGGGATGGCAATGAATGTCAGTCTGGAAACCCAGGTCACTGAAAACAGAAACGTTCACAGACATGATGGCTGCCATCGACAGTCATATGGGATGCTGTAAGGAGGGGAAAAGAAGAAACGTTATCTTCCCACACAAGCACAGTGTACCCATACCAGCCGCAGATGCTGAGGCACTCTCTGTCCTGAACCGGCTCCGTAAGGGTTGTTGATGGTGACCCAGCAAGACAAGGACAAGTGACCGTGATCGCGGGCCCAGATGTGGCACTGCTCAAGAGCGGGAAATAAATGTCTCAGATGCTAATGACTACGCGGGGAGATCAAAGGCGAAGGGTTTTAACATGCCCTGTGTAAATGTTCCCATTTTTGTTTTGTAATTTTGTGAGTTTTTTAAATCAAATAGATGACAGTAATTTCCATAATAGAACATGTTTTACCTGTCATCATCATTAATATGGAAAATTTTCTTAAAAGGTTTCTCTTCACATGAAGGAGGGACGTAAGTAACCTAATTGACAACAACTTGGTACATTTTTAAGGTTGTTGGTCATAAGCAATTTAGTTTTGGCTGTAAAAAGTACCCAGTTTTGAAGCTCATGGGTTTTGTTTCTGAATGCACGCTATTAATAATTATTTCTGCATTAAAGACTTTAAGAAACATAAATTTTAGGAAAAGAATTCAAAGACACTTATGAATGAATGACTATGATAAATCTGACTCTGGGTTTTTACCTCTTTTCATTTTCAAATGTATGATGGAATTTATAGAAATTCTTCGGCTCCAGAAAGTGTTTCTTCGTCCCCACTGTAGACATTGTATGTGGTCACAAAAATACAAGAGTATGCTTGTCAACTCACACTTCCTCTGAGTGTAATTCTTATCTACATTTCAGTGCAGAGGTGCCTTCTAATTTCAAGTATTAAGTAAACGTAACAAAGTGTTAAGTGGTGGGATCCAGGCATTCAGCATGCTGTAGGGTTCTGCGCTTGGAATGGTGAGGAGTTTGATGAATGCTGAATGACTTCTCAATAGTTAGCAATATTTAAATAAATTGAGTGTTCTATTTCTCACTAAGCCTCTAGAAAAGTTGACCAAATCCCAAAGTGTCATAAATTCAGATACTGTGAAAATACCTTTTGAAAATTATTTGGAGAGCTATAATTTCTCCATTAACGCACATTTTAAAGAGTTCTACAACCACAAGTAAGATTTTCTTATTTCTTAGAGCCGATTTGTTTTTGCACAGAAGTTACCTCTAATTATAACATGAAATTCAAATGAGGGGCCCATATTAATGCCATGCTAAATGTTTTTTTTTTTTAATTATTCTTAGACCTCTCAGAAATGCTCATGCTGAGTCATGTGTATAAGAGGCCAAATCATTAATCAGAATATAAATTCTATCCAAGAGTCTTCTAGCAAGACTTGCTTTTCTACAACTCAGTAAATAATAATACAAAGATTAAGTCTGAGTGAAACTAGGCAGCCCACTGCACCTGCAGTCCCAGCTATTCAGGAGGCAGAGGCAACAGGATCCCAAGTTTGAGGCTCACCTGGGCAACTTCAAGAAACCCTATCTTGAAGTAAAAAATAAAAAGGGCTGCGGGTGCAATTAAGTGGCAGAGAGACCCTGGGTTTGATCTCCAGCACCACAAATGAAAGAGAGAGGAGAAATGGACAGAAAGAGAAATGGAAGGAGGAAGAGAGGAAGGGAATGAGGGAGAGAGGGAAGAAAAGAGACAGGGAGAGAGAGGGTGGAAGGGATGGAGGGAGGGAGGGAGGGAGAGAGAGAGAGAGAGTATTCCAAAGGACTCAGGATGACAACCCTAAATCAGTATCTGTCTCCCCAAAGGTTCTAGACTTTACTGAGGCAGATGGATGCTCTCTTAGGCTCCTGTCTTCCTTCATTTTTTGAACCTGGGCAAGGCATTTAATTTCTCTTTTCTTGGTCTCTTTCTCAATATGGAACTGATTTAATCACAGCTGCTTTACCTGCCACATAGGATTACTATACATTTCACCAGGTAAAGCCAGTCTATACCTCTGAGGGAAGATTATAAATTCAGGAGACTGTGGTACCAGACAGGGAAGCAAAAGCAACATAAAATTGTTGAAACTTTCCTTCCCACTTCCTTTTAAAAAGTCAGATACTTGAGTAATCCCCTAAAACTCACTATGTAAGCTTTTGGGGTTTGCTCAAGCATCTTGTTGGAATAATGTGGAAACACTCATTCCTGGAGCAAAAAGAAGTGCTGTACTCCTCGCTTTGAACGCTACAGTGATGTCAGTTTCAAGGGTCTGGGGCTGAGGATAAGCAAGAAAACCATGGGAAAATACTGCAGAATTAAAATTCAGTGCAGAAAAAATATACAAAACCAATAAAATCCATTCTATGCTCTACTGGGCAAGGACTCCCGCTGTTCCCTGGGTCAGGCGAGGGAGGGGATTTCTGGCCAACACCATGACAAGCGCTTTCCCCGAGCCGCAGCTCACCCTGTCCATCCCTTTCTCTTGCTTGCAGGAACTCTTCTCATCAAATGTCATTACTTACAACCCTTTAAAAAGACTTTATTGTTATGGAGTGTTTCGCAAACAAATAGAAATGTTGCTTTCCGCCCAGACCTTCGTGGGGCAAGTACTGGTAAGTGCATTTTCCTCTCTAGCTTGCCAAGGCATTCCTCCCAGGAACTGGGTCATGCCCACTAGGTACTGCGGTAACAGAAGGAAGCACTGCAGGGTCGCTGGTGGTCTCACCCACCTGTTGGTCCCAATCTTCCCGTCTGCTGCCCTCAAGCATTCTTCGCTTTTCTCTAGAATGAATGCTATTACTGAGCATTAGATTTTTATATTTATTGTCAGCTTGTCTGTGAGAAGGACGGCATTTTTTTTAAAAGCAAAGGCTGTGGGCATTTTGTTTTCTTGTTATGTAGAAGGCTGTCGGGAACATAAATCATCAAAAACCCCTTGGTATTCAATGACCTGCTCTGACCTGCAGCACACAGCCACTTTCTCCTCCTTTGATTCCATACACCTCTTCTTTTCTTCATTATGTAACTAACCTTTTACCCATCTGCGGTATGCATTGCTTTACTCGGTAGTTTAAGCATATGAAAACTTAGTGGAGGCGCCACGTCCCTGGGGAATCCTATCCTACCTTGGTGTTAGAGGGCAAGCCCCCCCTCTCTCTCACTCTGTGGAATCTTTTGAACACTGTTGTTGAAATGGTGTGTGCGTGTGCCTGCCTCTCCGGGTACACTACAAGCTCCTGGAGAGAACGGGCGACCTCCTCACGGGAGTATTTGATCCGCTGTCAGAGTAGCAGAGGTCCTAGAAATGAACCCCATGCTGATACCACATCACTAGTATAGTTTGATCTAAAACACCACGAAATAAATTTTTAGGGTATGCTGCTCTCTCGTGGTGGTACAGTAGAAGTAAGTTTATATTGACTATGGGTTACCCTTTGCACTTTATAATTAGCAAAACTGTGGCCCCTGTTTAGTTAATATTGTTTAATTCAGTTGCTAAAGTTCGCTTGGAAATATATAAATAAAATTGCTTTCATAAAAACTGCAGGGAACATTAAATCATCTGAAAATGTGCATTTCCTTTATCTTTTAAATGTTTTTTTGCCTTTTTTCCTCAAGTCCCTGTGGATATGATTTACGACAAAAGATTCTGTGATCCTCTCTGAGTGTATGAAGGATTTCTTGGTAGGGATGTCTTCAAATATTAAAATTATATTTGACTGTGTGAGGATAATATCGGGAATAACATTAAAGGACTTAAGGTAAAGTAGAAAGGAGCTTATAACATCCACCACAAGTATTGCTTAAGAAGAGTGGGGGAAATGAATAATTATTGATTATAATCTAGTAAAAATTATCTTATTTTTTTTACTTTATGAAAGAAAAGTAAAACAAAGTTTCAAAACAAAATAACAGGAGAATAGCAATAGTTAATACACTGAGTATTATTATCATTAAAGTAATCAGTGTACAAGATATAGGCTCAAAAAATTCTCCAAATGAAATTAGCACAAATCTTTCTTTCCAATAAACTCAGAGAAACAAGTAGTATAACTATCTTGTATTTTGTTTTTTTATCAAACTTATCAGAATGATGGAAAAAATGTTCTTTCTACCTGCAACAGCAGCAGGAACCACAGGGTAAATGTCAAATTAGAATAACTGCTTTACTAACTGAAAGACATTAACTGCAATTCTAAGGGACCCCAAGCAAGCGCTTCTGCAAGAGTGAGAAGAGAACAACATCGCATATGCGTTCCTTTCTTTCTATCCTTCTTTCTTTCCTTTACGTATTGATTACCTTAATTCCTTAAAAAATTGTTGTCGTTTGCCAACTCCATGCTAGGCGGTTTCTCTATGCATCACGAAAAATGCAGGCAAAACCCTTGCATTTGCACAACTTTAATTCTGGTGGTGGCAGAACCCAAATAAATGAGAAAAATTCAATCAAAGGTGTGAAGGTGCTGGGAATTATGGGTTGGCATGTTTTCATGGTTGAGGAGTCAGATCACACTGGATACAGTCGTCAGAGAAGAAATCTCTGAAAAGGTCAGATTTGAACTGAGACACAAAAACCAAAGGGAGAAAGCAACTGAGGAGCTGGGGGAACAGAGTTACAGATACAGAGAATAGATTTGTGGTGACCGAGAGCCCAGGGTACTGCAAGGATCAAAGGAAAGCTCACGGGCTGTAGAGCCTGGTGGCTAGGAAAGAGATCTGGGAAAAGGCTGGAGGACAGTGTGAGGTCTTGTGCTTCACAGAAGGAGCCAAACTACTCAAATAGAATCATTTTATTCTGCAAAGGGAAGCCATTGGGGTCTTGAAGCATGGGTTGTCATGATATTCTTCTGATTTTGAAGTTCAGGGCATATTAAAGTCTGATAAGGAACCATCTAAGATATACCAAGCAAATGGCAATAGAAATTGATAATACAATTTTAATATAATTAAAACATTTAATTTCAATATCATTAAAAATATTAAATGAGGTCAAATAACCTGCATTGTTTCCCTAGAGCTCCCCAATGAAATACCGAAATGTGAGTGGCTTAAACCACGGGAATGTATTGCCTCACAGTTTTGCTCTCGATGTCGAAGACCAAGGCATTGGCAGAGTTGGTTGCTTGTGAGGTTGAAAGGAAGAATGTTCCATACCTGTGCCCTGGGTTCTAGCATCTGCTGGAGATCTTGACCACTCCTTGGTTTAAAAGCACGTCACCGAGCTCTCCGTCATGGTTTTCATGTGGTGTTCTCTGGGTCGTTTGACTGTGTCTCCATTTTCCCCCTGTGCAAAGTCTCTCATCATAATGGGGAGAGCCCACTCTCATGACCAAATTTAACTTGAGTACATATGCAAAAATGTCACTTCCAAACAAGGGCACATTCTGAGGAGCTGGGGGCTAGGACTTCAGCACTGTCTATTCTGGGGGGACAAACTTCAGCATGGATCCTTTCTAATAGTAAATGCAAAAAAAAAAAAAACCACAAAAACTCCAGGATATGGCATCATGTATATCACCACACCAAAATTATAATTCAAAATAATTAATGAAAATTACCAGAATTAAAAGTTAATATAAAATAATACCTTGGTAGTATTGGATTTTAGCTCACCTATCCAGTATGAGATAGGTGAACCTAAAAAAAAAAAGCCCCAACAGATACAAATGTCCACATTTCTCTTTCTTAAATGACTCTTGGGAAACTGGAGAATATTGAAAGAATACAGATAATGAAAGTATCATTATCACATACCCCTTTGTAGAAGATAAAAGATAATTTAATGCAAAATTTTTTAAAATTATCTTGATAAATATAGTTAAAATTATCAACAAGCTTACAAAGATAAAGAAAATAGATGAAATCAAAGCAGAAAAGTTTAAAATGTAGTCAGAAAATGCTATCTTATAAAACAGTTAATGATTTGAAGTAAGCAATGACATAGAGAAATCAACAAAAAGCTAGTCTAAACAAGGAAAAATTATAAGTATATGAAATAATACATGAAAATGATAAAATCAGCACAGATAAAAAGGAAATTGAAAGACATATAAAATTAAAGTTGAAAAGTGGATTATTCCTTGTGATAAGTTGTTGAAACTATCCATAAAAGAAAATTAGACCAAATATCTGGAAATATCAGGCTTCCAAAAACTTATAATCATCATCACCACCTACTTCTCCTCATGCTTCTATAAGATAACCATATGTTTTCAGGGTTCATTCTACCAAACCTTCAAGAACTGGATCTCTCTAATGCTAATTAAACAATTTTACTACAAACAAAATAAAAGAAAGAAAAGGGCTAGTTTTCTTTTTTCAATGAATGTGCAATGTCAATATCAAAGCCACTAAAAGTAACAAATAAAAAAATGCAGACTAACGTCATTAATATTTTGGCAAATGAAGCATGATGATGAAAAAAATGAAACATGATGACAGTTCCAGGATAATAAGAAGAAACGGAAGGAGGAGGTAAAGAAGAGATGAAGGTGAAAAGAGAAGGAAAGGAAAGAAGAACATAAGAAAGAGGAGGATACATCTATCAATCAATAAAAAAGAAAAGAAATTCTCTTCAAAACAGCATGCTTTCCAGGGATCTCTCTAGGTTAGAACATAAGAAGGCATCAACCAACTCTGCAATGTCTATGGGTTTGAAGTTACAGTGTATCAAAAAGGATGTTTGTGACCATTAATTCTGCTATATCAACTTCTTTGGATTAAGAAATGCACAGATGAGTACATTCCAGAACGTGTCTGGGTAGGACATGGAGTTGTAGCCTTGGAGTATATATCTATATCTATATCTATATCTATATCTATATCTATATCTATATATCTATATATTCTCTCCTCCATTTCTTTCTTGTCCTGTTTCCCTGATCTGGCCACCACACATTGGACAGCTAATCTCCACCATGCCCTTCTCCCTTGATGTCCGTGTCTTGGAGCCAGCTGATAATGGACTGGATCCCCTAAACCATGAAATAAATTCAGTCTTTCCTCCATTAACTTGTGAGTGTCAGCTTTTGTGTCTAACAATGGGAAAGCTGACCAGTCTAGGAAATTGGCACCAGAAATGGGGTCATTACTGCTGCTATATCTGATCATGTGGCTTAGAAGCTTTTGGATCTGGTTTGCAGGGGAAATTAGGAAATATTTGGAGATACAACACAGTAAAGGCCAGGCTCAGAGAGTTTCAGTTTATGACAAAAACACCACTGGCAGTTGGACTAGAGGCCATGTGTTCTACATTCTGCAAAAATATTGTCTACATTTTGCCAGTATCCTAAAACCTTGTGGTAGATTGAAATTATGGGTGGTAGATGAATTAATCTGGTGAAGGAAATTTTAAGACAGTCCAATATTCAGGATGTGGCCTGGGTACCGCTGGCTGCTTTTACCTAGACTTGCACTGTTCCTCTCAGGTGTTCTTTCACCTGCTTTCCTCCCTGCCTGCTGTGAACTGGGAAGCTTTGCTCCACCACACCTTCTGCCATGATATTTCTGCCTTGGAACCAGCTGACTATGAACTGAATCCTCCTAAACCATGAGCTGAATTAAATATTTGCTCCTTTACATTGTGAATGTCAAATATTGTATCCAGCAATGAGTAAGATGATTGACATAATCTTTTTATATCAATTACCCATGGAAGAAATTTTCTTTAGAATTCACTTCCCAAAATGGTCAGGTTTTTAAGCGATTGTTCTTTTAGTAGGATTATTTTTTGGTTAGTTTTGGTTTAAAGTTGTTGTTAATCATGTGAGTGACTGTTTCTCTGTTGCTTTAAGGCTAGAAAATTTAGAATCAAAATTATGCTTCCATAGTGACAAGTGTATCTATTTTAGCATAATTCTTGCCACGACTTTATGTCTCAATGTAATCTTTTCATCTTCTCTGGATTCAATTTTTTTAGGCAATCTGGGATTTTGTAGTCTCCTTTATGTCTATCCTGCACAAAGTTGTTGAAACTATCCATAAAAGTTGTCGAAACTATCCATAATCTTTCTGTATATGTATAATCCTCTCAGTAGATGAATAAATTTGTAGCAATATCAGCATCTTCCATTGTTAACCTCAGTATACAAACCAACAAACGGAGCATCAAAATTCATTCAGAAAAAATACTTAAAACAGAAACATAAAATCTGCTGGAAGACAGAATAGGTAAAACTCTTGAAGACATTGGTGTAGGCAAAGGCTTTATGAATAAAACCTCGATTGCACAGGAGCTATCACAAAGAATCAACCACTGAGGTCTCATCTTATTAAAATGCTTTTGCACAGCAAGAGAAACCACCAACAGAGTAAAGAGACAACGCACAATGTGGGAAAAAATGTTTGCTAACTGCTCCTCAGACAAAGGATTACTTGTGAGTTTGAGGCCCGCTTGGGCTACAATGCGAGCGCAAGGCTGGCCTGAGCTACATAGTGCGACCCTGCCTCAAAAAACCAGGGCCAGGAGTTTGGCTCAGTGGCTTAAGCGCCTGCCCTGGCAGGCGTGAGGCTGTGAGTTCGATCCCCGGTGCCACAAAAAAAAAAAAAAAAAAAAAAAAAAAAAAAAAAAAAAAAAAAAAAAAAAAAAAAAAAAAAAAAAAAAAAAAAAAAAAAAAAAGAATATATGAAGAACTAAAAGAAAATCAGACTCCCAAATTTAAAGGCCCAATCCAAAAATGGTTGTCTGAGATGAATACACACTTCTCAGATGAAGAACAACAAACAGCAAATAAATATATGAAAAAAATGTTCAACATCACTGGTCATTCAAAAGATGCAAATTAAAACAACACTGAAATTTCACCTCACTCTGGGAAAGAATGGCTATTATCAAGAAATCAACCAATAACAAAGGCCGGCAGGGCTATGGGGAAAAAGGAACTCTTCTCCACTGTTGGAGAGCATGTAGACAGGTGCAACCATTGTGGACACCAGTGTGGAGATTCCTTTAAAAACTAGGATTGGAGTTTCCATTTGACCGAGTCATTCTCCTGCTGGGTATCTTCCCAGAAGAATTAAAAACATTGTACCACAATGATATATGTGCACCCATGTTTATAGCAGCACAATTGTAATAGATCTTGGAAACAACCCAAATGCCCATCAACTGAAGATTGCATAAAAAAGATATGGTGTTTTATACAATGGACTACTACTCAGTCATAAAGAAAGATAAACTTGAGGTTTTTGTAGGTAAATGGATGCAACTTGAGACTATACTCATAAGTGGAATAAATCAGACTTGCGTGTATAAACATTGTGTTATCTCCCTACTGTGAGAAACTGAAGGAAATTATAGATAGATAGATAGATAGATAAGACAGTTATACTACTAATTTCTCTTTGTTCATTGAAAAGAAAGATTTGTGTTAATATTGTTTGGATAATTAAATGCTGATCTTTCACACTCTGACTAACTAATTTAAAGATAACAATATGTAATGTATTAATAATTGTTACCCTCTAATTATCTTGTTTTGAAATTTTGGATTTTTTTCTCTATAAAATGAAAAAATTCATTCAGAAAAAAGAAAGACTTTTAAATATGATTTTGGAGATATGGAGTAAACAAAAACTTATTTCTCCCTTTTTTTGTTGTTTTCCTAATGCAATTCCACTTCCTAAAAAGGGAAAAATGTATTACAATAGATGTTTCTTACTACCTGCCTTAGATGCATTGCTTATGTTAAAATAAAATAAACCTCATCCCCCACTTCAGATGAACTGTACAGTGGTACCTTGTTCCATGAACTTATTTCATTCCATGATTCTAGGAAAATGACCACATTTGTGTTCATGCGGGAAAGATGGCCACAGTCACATTAGCCCCTCAAAGCAGAGTTCCACAAACAAAAGCAAAACTCCACCGAACACTTCGGTTTGCAAACAAAATTCTTCCCAAACCAAAGCTTTTGTGAACTGATGTAACACTATATCTATGTTTCTGTGCATCTCCTTTCCTTATTCTGCATTTTTTGTTCAATGTGCCTCCAAAGACAAAGAATTTGTTTATGTACAGGAATGCTATTGATTTTTGAGTGTTCACCTTGTATCCAGCTACATTACTGAATTTGGTTATTATTTCTAGAAGTCTTCTAATGGATTTTGGGGGGTCTTCAATGTAAAGTATCTTATCGTCTGCAAATAATGATAATTTTACTTCTTCCTTTCCTATCCTTATTCCCTTTACTTCTTTCTCTTGTCTAATTGCTCTGGCTAATATTTCCAGAACTATATTGAATAGGAGTGGTGATAATGGACATCCTTGTCTTATTCCTGATTTTAGGTTTAAAGTTTTCAGTTTTTGTCCATTTAGTAAGATGTTGGCTGTTAGTTTATGATATATGGCTTTTATCAGATTGAGGTAGAGACCATCTATTCTGATTTTCTGTAAAGTTTTTATCATGAATGGGTGTTGAATTTTGTCAAAAGCTTTTTCTGCATCTATTGAGATAATCATGTGGTTCTTGTCCTTGACCCTGTTGATATGGTGTATTACATTTATTGATTTGCATATGTTGAACCATCCCTGCATTCCTGGGATGAATCTCACTTGATCATGATGTATAATCTTTCTGATAATTTGCTGTATTCTATTTGCCAGTATTTTATTGAGGATTTTTGCATCTGTGTTCATTAGGGAGATTGGCCTGTAATTTTGGGCATTTTCCCAGAAGAATTGAAAATATCATACCATAGTGTTGTCTGTGCACCCATGTTTGTAGCAACACAATTTGTAATAGCCAGATCTTGGAAACAACCCAAGTGCCCATCAATTAAAGACTGGATAAAAAAGATGTGATATTTTTATACAATGGAGTACTACTCAGCTATTAAGAAAGATTGCATTGAGACTTTTATAAGTAAATGGTCACAACTTGAGACCATACTCATAAGTGAGATAAATCAAACCCACATGTGTAAATACCATATTGTCTCCCTAGTGTAAGAAACTGAAATTGTATATATGATCCAAAATCTATAAAAAATACTGTATAAGGGTAACAAACAGCTCGAAGAGCAAAATTAATTGGGAAGGGAAAAGGGGGAAAGAGGGCAGGGAAAAAGAAAAGATATAGATCTGTATATATGTATATGTAAGATAACTAAAGCGAACATACTGCTGAATGTATTAGTTATTTAGAGAGAACAATTGATACTCATATGGTTAGATCAATTTTACATGTCTATATCTGTTAACATAAACAACCATTTAAAAGACAACGATACGCAATATTGCAACCATTGTCAAGTTTCCATCATCCTGTTTTGTAAACCTGTAATGTTACTGTTGTGCATTTACTCTAGTCATTTGTTTGTCTCTTTTGCTTTTTGTCTTTCTTATATGTGTCTTTTTTCTTTCTCTTAAATAAAAAAAAAGACAGTGAATTTGTTTTGCTATATAGTATGGAATATACTTTAGTTTAGAAATCTTTATCAGACAAAGAAAGAAAAGACTAGTATGAGATACTCCACTATGGTCAAATTGAATTTTTGTGAATTATTATTTCTTTATGCACTGAGCATTTGTGGAAAACTACATTGTTTTATCTTTTTATGCACATGGCATAAAGTTCAAAAACACAAAGTGAAAGTTCAACATCTTCCTCTCCCCAACTGCCGGAAGCAGCCATGAGTGAATTTCTTCCTTCGAATCTGAGCGTGCTCAATAACATTATCAAATTTATTTTCTTCAGGTTTTTATCCTGTGCACTTAAAGTAACTCTTCTCCTCCCTCAAATCATATCTATAAAAATATAAAATCTGTAATAGTAAGCGATGTTTCCCCTTGCAACAGTTCTTTATAGAGAGCAAACAGTGAAGCGAATGGCCTGTGGGGCCAGTGGTGGTGAATTGAGATCCGAATTCCAGTCGGTCCATCCGTCCTGGGTCTTTCACACAAATCTACCGCAAGGAAGGGGCTGAGGGCAATCAACAGACTCCCAGAGCATCAGCGGGAGTGGGCCCTGCTCCGCCTCCTCTGCTGCCGTTTCCTAAAGTCGACCTGCTTGGGCGCCCCTTGCCCCAGTTCTCCCCTCCCAATCTCGCTTCGTGGTCCATTTTACAAAAGAGAAGCATTGCTATTACATCCTTTCCATGAGTGGAAACTGTGAAATGGAGAGGAAAAATGCTATTGATAGATTTCAATGAATAAATGAGCCAGGATGTGAGACTTGGTTAACATATTAAAGTCATTCCATGAGTTAATACGTGTAAAAATATTTATGCATGTATATGCTTGGCATATGATAAGCATATATAAGTATTTATCATTAATATTTTTGTGAACAGTGTATCTCAGTATTTGTAGCTATAAAAATAAAAACAACTAACATTGATGCTGAACCCTATCCCGTTCTAGCTATAAATAGTGTCTATAACTAAGTACATGAATGGAAAAAAAATCCATCTCATTAGATGGATTTCCCATAAAATTAAGTTTTGTCTGATAATTATCCATTTTTAATATATTTTTGCTGGTTTAATCAATTGTCTAAATAGCAAATGTTATGAAGATTCAATGCAGAAGAAACATGAAGTAATACTTAGAGACAGATGTCAGGAAATTTCAGTTCCCTTTTAGTTTTTTGTATCTATCTAGAGATTTCCAGGCTATCCCCGCATTTCTTCCTTTGATTACTATTTATAAGAGGTACAAAGGAGTAATTACAAAATCAACACAGCATTCTCTGTTAAAACCGGGATGATCATAAATCCAGGTTTTGCTGGCTTTCTCCGTGTGATTGTTATTAGCATCTTTCATTTTTAAAAGTGTATGTTTACAGCCAAGTGTGATGGTCCATGCTTACAATCCCAGCACTCTGGGAGACTCAGAGAAGACTGAAAGTTCCAGTCCACCCTGCACAATGCAGTGGCATTCTTGTGTCTGTCCAAGATAAAAAAATAAATAAAAGAAAGGACTGGGGGCACAGCTCCATGCAAAGGCCTGGGAACAAACCTCTGTACCCCAAATAAGGTTTGTGCTTGGACACTAAACAATATAGCTACCTTAGTTTTAAAGGAATGTTTTGTTTTTCAAAGCCATAAGGCATTTTTCAAGGAGAGGAAACCATAGAAAAAAATGCTACCTTGAAAGTGTCCTTTGTAGATTATAGTTCACTTTTGGTTAGAAGAACCTTCTTATTCCTTCTGCCTACTTAATGTGTACCTGTTTTCCTCTCTTCCGATATTTCTGACCTGCCATTTTCCTGGCTTTCGCTCGCATTTAGTTTTTTCTGAAGTTGTACATATTTCATGAGCCTCATTAAAAAATAGCTTTATTCATCAATTCCATATACTTTATACACATACGCCAAAATGTGTGTGAAAGATGCGCATCATCACTATCTTCCATTTCCTTCATCTCGGTATCCTGTTTTTCTGGTTTATTCTTTCTTTTCTTTCTTTTTCTCACTCTTTCCATTTTCATATACTGCACCACTAGTTCAGGGTGAGAACTTTCTGATAAACGTTTTCTGTTACCAAAACCGCGTCCACAAGCTAAGGGAAGGGAAAGCCAAACAGCCCCTGGGTGTTTTTAGAGAGCTCTCTAAGTGGACCGGCTTCCTCGCGACCAGGAGACGAGTGGGTCTGGACTGGCTTGGACCCCCAGGAAGAAGCTGAGTGAACCGTCTGCGCGCGGCTCCGGCCTGCTGCGGCGCCCGCCTTGGAAAGGAAGCATGCTTGGCCCGGCAGCGGCTCAGCGGCAGGCCCGGGCTCTTCCTGGCCTGTGGGGCTCACCGTCTCCATCTCCCGGGCTGCTGCTTCCTCCTGATCCCGGTCCAGGCCGCAGAGCAGCGCAGGCGCCGGCTTCTCCGGCATCAGCATCCACCCGGTGCTTAGTAGCGCGCCCCAGGCTGCCTGCAGCTGTGGTTTCTGGGTGTGCAGAGACCCAGTTAGTGCTTTCTCCTTGCCTGGCGACGACCACCCAAAAGGCCTAATTACCCACTTTCCTGAGCTGTGTTTGATTTATGAGACTCTTCTCTCTGAGCGCTTCTTTGAGTATATCCAACTTTGACAAGTAACGCTCTTATTTTTATTAATACCTAATTTTTGTTCTGTTTTAAATTTTAATTTTGAGTTCTTGTTTGATTCATGATCTAGTTAGAGGAAGGCGATATGCTTTTATTTTCCCGCAGAAAGACTTAGGTTGGAGATAAGGGGCGATCTTTTCTACTTTGGTGGAAATTTATGGTGCAAGGATGACACCGCTTTTATGATTTCTGCTTTGTGGAGTTTATGAGAAATTCTTTGTCGCCTAGTGCAAGATCAATTTTTACTACTACTTAATGGACGTTTGAAAGAGTATGTATTTGTCTGTTTGATATACAGTATAAGCAATGTTAATTATGTTTATGTGTTTTCCGTAACCTTAATCATTTGTTGAGTGACCGAGAGGGGCATGTCAAAAATCTCCATTTACGATATTTTAGCTTTAACTGGATGTCCTGTATTTCCAACAGATTTTGGATGATATATTCTCCTACCAATTGTTGCACAAAGTTACTTGTTATACCTTCTGGGTTGCTAGTGCCTTTTACCAATAGAAAATGTCAAATGTCTATTTTTGTGGTGTTCCAAGTTGCTCTTGTTTTTTTCTAGAATACTGTAGAACATGATATTACCCTGTAACAGTGATTTTCCTGCTTTTATTTTATGCAGACATGATTGGGATATCTTTGCACACAGCTCTCTTCCTGTCTTTTTTCATTTCCTTTTAAGTGTATCCCTTGTAAATGTCATGTAGCTGGATTTTTGTCCTTTAATTGATTGACGATTGCATTTGCTTCTTAATTTACCAGGGGAATTTAATCATTCTCCTTTATTATGATCTCTTTTATTGGTCTTTGGCATATTTAGAAATTGAATTTGCTGGCTAATAGAATATGCAAATATCAGTAGTTTAAATAAACAGCTATAAGATCCATTAGTAAAGAAAGGGAGAACAGGTATTGGAAACACAGCCAACGACCCTGCCATCGTCTTAATTTCTCATTCTACTGAAGAGGCCAAATGATTGTGCATTTTGGGAAATATAGGCTTACACATTAGCCCCTCCACTTACGAGTGTATAATTCTGGGCAAGATAAGTTTTCTAAGCTGGATTTCATTCATATATCATGAATATAAAGGAGATTACAAAGACCTCACTAAAATACTGAAGAGAACTGTAAAATACATATAAAACACTCAATACATACCAAGTACTTGCAATTGCCTGAAATTTATAGTTTTAGTTTACAGTTTTTAAATTAGTTTTATTTATTTTTTGGTATATTTTAAAGGGGATAATTCTATTTTAATAGAATAATGTAAAAGTTATGTAAATCAAATTCATTCTGTCTCTGTATTTCTGGGTGGCACTGTATATTTTATATTGACATTCTCCTGAATGACACCATGAGTATAATTTCCCTCTGTGTCACCCCTCTTCCTTCCAGAAATGGTGGCACTAATTTGAACATTAGTTCCCAATGGCCATCGGGTGAGCGATGGGTATGCGTGCTGAGTGGTGATGGCTGAGCTGGGGCAGAGTAGCAGATGTATAATGTTTGATAAGTTCCCTTCTTAATATTTGTAAATCTAAAAGTTTTATTGATCCCCCGTTTTACCAGTTTCATTATACAACCTTTGTTTCTTACATCTTTCATGTTTCTGAATTTTTCTCCTCTTTTTCTTTTTCTTGAGAATTTCTCATGTTCATTTGCCAAGGGATATGTGGACAGTATACTTTCTGAATCCTTGAATGTCCCAAATGTTTCCTGCTTACTTTTACAAGTGAACAATGACTTCTTTGGGTTTAGAATTCCTGGTTTGCCCTTCTTTTTCCCAAAGTCTTTATAAATGTTATTTCAATGAGTTCTAGCACTGAAGGTCACACATTAGCACCTGAACTATTTTCTAGGCTCCAATCCACCCTCTCTCCTTTGCTTTGTGGTATTGGGCCAGGACTAATATGTGTTTTTGTTTGTTTGTTTGCTTTGGTTGTTAAAAAAATTTTATTAGGAATATTAACTACAGAAATAAATGGATTTCATTTTGGCAGATCCACATACGCATAT
Organism: Dasyprocta punctata; assembly: GCA_004363535.1. Classification (NCBI taxonomy): domain Eukaryota; kingdom Metazoa; phylum Chordata; class Mammalia; order Rodentia; family Dasyproctidae; genus Dasyprocta; species Dasyprocta punctata. The sequence continues at coordinate 153,046 of RJWM01000717.1, forward strand.
AAACTATTTTTATCATTTTCCCCTCCATTAGCCCTCCGCTCTTTACTCTCCCTCCCCTTGCTTCCTCTCTCTCACCTCCCAGTCTCCCAAACGTATATGTTTTCTCACTGTCAGCCGGCTCACAGTTAGACTTTGTCAACGGGTGGTAGGTACAGCAGCCGACAGGAGGCTCAGGAGAGGGGAGGAGCGGGTCTTTCTGTGTTTGGAGCCTATTCTTCCCAGATTACCCTACTCAGTTTTAGTACAGTACTAATAGTCAGCTCCAGATCTGGCTGATTACATTTTGTTTATTTTTTACTCACAGTGCCAGAAACAGGGTCATCGCTTCTCCTTGCAGGCCCACTACCCCTCCTCCAAGCCTGCATCCCAACCCCAAAAGCCACCTTTTACTAACTTTTCATATTTCACTTGTATTGATCTCCCACTTACTGGGTACAACATTTTGTAATTTCCACTACTGTATTATTCTCTTTTCTAGTCTCCAATCCTATGCAAACTTTTAACAGAAAACTATTTTAAAATGATCGATGGTATTTCTGCTTTCCTTGTTGGATCTTGAGCGATACTGATTACAAATGAGAATCATGAAATCATTCTTATTCCATGTCATTTGTTGATGACCTGCTGTTTTGTATTTTCTAATATTGAAGAGTACCCTATAGGAAGTTTTTCTAAATCAGAAATGTCATTGTGATGTGTGTGTATGTAAGTCTTCTTTCCCTGCTTGACAAGGTTTGTTGAGTTTCTTCAACAGCTTACATCAGTCTTCTATTCAGGGATGTGTGTTTTATTTTTCTAGGATGCCAGTTATATTTTATTTCTTGCAGTTAACTTCCCATGCCCTCATTAATCATAATTTTCATTTCTATTATTGCCTTTCGGTATTGAAGAATTACTTTATTCGTTCCCTTTTGCTTTCACCAACTTCCTCCTGCTATTCAGCACCCCAATGAGAGTTTAATGTTGTCAGTTTCATTCTCTCCTGACAGTGTTCTAGCAAATGTCACTGGAGACACTAATTGTAATTTTAAAGCTATTTGCCATGTATTTTGTGTTTGCTTTTCTGGTCAGTCACTTCACGCGTTTTCTCTGCATGTGCTTCCTGTTGTCTTGGACTTCCCCTGAACTGCAGTGTGCATGGCCTGCTGATGTTCACCAGTGAAAGTTCAGAATATTCAGTGTCCCTTTTCAACTGCACTTGTCATTGTCTTCTGAAGGCACCTTCTACTAACTATCCACTAACTAACTAACTAACTAAATGGGATTTTTAAATCACACTGTCCGTGTCAAAGCCCCAATTTCCTGTGACAAACATGGGGGTAAGACTGTGATCAACAACTACAAATGAGGCTCTTTGGACCAGGCCTCAAATCTTCGTACTGTGTTTCTCTAGGGGTGCTCCTGAGAAGGGGCTGCTGCTAGCCAAGATGGTCTCCTCCCTGACCACTGTTCCGAGGGTTTCTCCTCAGGCTGGCTCTGACTGTGGTCCCATCCCCGGTGCACAGCGCCGTGCCTCAGAATCAGGGCTCTCTACCCTCCTGAGTAGCTAGATCTTCCAAATTTTGCACCTCTAACCCAAAAACATTTGTAGGTGCTCTCAGAATTGCCTTGCATTTCTCCTGATTCACTGAATCCTATCCACAAGCCAGTAGTGGCCAGGGTCGTCTTGTAGTCTCACGTGCCTTGTCCTGTCTCTTACAGATTATTGCCGGGTAACTTTCTTCGCGTTTGTGGCACGAGGTTGAGTCACTAAAACTAATTTTTTCTTCTTTTACTTATTTACCTTTTCGTCACATTTGTAAACATAGGGCCCTGCCACCATCTTTGCAGAATTCTGTCAATATATGATTTTATACTTGAATCTCTTATGCAATTTAGTAGGAGAGAAAAAACTATATCCTATGTACAGATAAGAAAATAAGATTTCATGAAAAGTATTAGTAATTATCGATGTGTTGACATTAATTATATGTGGGTGTATCTCCATTCCAACTAACTTCTCTGAACTTCAGGCCGCATTTCTAACTGAACATCTGTGCAAGATATTCAAACTTAGTATTGGCTCAAACACACCACTTAATTAAAATCTAAAATGGGACTCATGGTGAGATTTCAGAGTCCAAGCAAACAGATGCAGGCGCTTATCCTGTTTTGAATGAGCTGCAACACTGCAACCTAAAAACAGGTTGGGAAACAAAAAAGCAGACTCTCAGTGTCTCACCCAGTCGTGTGTAAATTAGAGAGAGATGGAGTTAGAGGAGGACTTCTGAACAAGATACGCTGCGGCAGGGGTGTGGCGGTGCCTGAGACAGTCTGTCTGTAGGGTGTTCCTTGGGGCAAATGGTGCTCATGTGTTTCCATGGGCTCCCTATGGGTTGTGGGACAGAGCCTGAGGTGAGCCTGAGGTCACCTCCTTACGTAGGTGTCTGGGTGGGAAAAGCTTCCAGCAGAGAAAGGCGGTGAGAGGAGCACCGAGAAGAGCCATGTGCACCGGTGAAGGAAATCCCAGTGTGCACCAGTCAAATCAAGAAACACACAAATGGAACTCTGAACTATTAAGTATTAGCAGGACTGCAACCACCAACCCATTTTTCTTGAATGGATGACTGAATGACAGCACTAATTAATGTGCGAATAAGTGGCTATGCACATGGAGGCAAAGTAAAAAGGGAAAATACATTTCTCTTCCCTCCTCCCTTCCCATAGAAATAAATATCATGATAAAATGTATTTCAATTTATTTTAAATAGAGAGAAAACGCAGTTTCGTTGGTGTGCTTATTTTCCATGACAATAAAGTGGCTTTGCCCATTCATCCCTGTTTTGGTTTGTTTCCAGGTGATCCTTGTCTTCGTACTAAGCATTGGGTCTCTTATAATCTATTTCATCAACTCTGCTAAGTGAGTAAATTCCCACCTTGTTTTTGTCTCCCATATCAGTGACTCACCCAGCTACTTTGAGATTTTCTCCCCAGGGTATTGTTTAATGAAACTTCACACAACACCCACACAGGCTTACGAAAACACGAGTGTTTAGTTGCCCCCCACCCCGAGAAGAGATGCATGTGTTTCCCTCGCATCACGCCATCCTATGCTGCTGGAGTCAGGTGGGGTGCACGGGTCTGCCTCAGAAGTTCTGGGACTCCCTGCCTTGGGCTCTCAGCTCCCCACAGGCCGCTTCAGAAGGCTTTCAGGTCCCTCGGGTGCTGAAGGCGAAGTTCTGCCTTCATACCCAAGCTTCTCGTGAGCCTCCGAGAACTCTGGAGGGAGGTGAGAACAGACGAAGCCGAACCTCACCTGCAGGAAGGGAGCGGGCTGCCCCTGCTGTCCTCCGAAGGCGCCCCCTCTTCCAGCGCAGCTTGGGATGGGGCTTTGGGATGAAAATCACTCAATGTGAAGCTTCATGGCAACTGTCTGGGAATTCGACTGCATTTCCAGCTGAGGTGCATTTAGGCAACTAAACTAGGTGTCGTGATGCAGGCTTGTAATCCCAGCTGCTGGAGAGGATGAGGCAGGAGGATCACAAGTTCAAATCCAGCCTGGTCAATTCAGAGACACTGTCACACACACAAAAGTGATGTACCGGGCACTGCGAATGTAGCTCAGGTACCGTGGATAGCCTAAGGAAACTAGCAGGCTCGTTTTGTAAACTCCTGATCTTTTAGGAAATTTTTTTTGATTTGGCCAAATCAGTCCATCTGACCTAGAGCAAAATGCTGCAGAAGCTAAAATATTGACTCGATAGATGAACTTGCAAACCAAGGAGAGCTGTGTAATCTCTACAGCGCCAAATACCCGCTGGAAAAAAATGGAAATGGAACTGGTAAACCCTGTGACAGTGATGATGGGGAATTTTCTGTGATTTTTAAGCTCCATGGTGGTCCAAGGGCTTTGTTTATGCAGAGCTGGACTCCCAAGAGAAAGGTAATTTCCTTCACATCTCAATTTAAGCATCCGAATTGACCATTCATACAGAATAAGTAGAAAATTGCCTACCTTCTCCCTATATTTGTTCTTTATAGACATGGCATTAAATGTTCACCTTTGAACACTGTACTTATTTCTTTTGCAGCCCTGTTGGAAGCTGTTCTTCACATGGCGACAAAACCATCCCTATTGATTTGTCTTTCAATGCTTTCTTTAGTTTCTATTTTGGGTTGAGAGTAAGTACTGATGGCAAGCGGGAGGGAACACATGAACTGGAGCAGCACAAGGGGACCAGGGGCCCCTCAGGCTCCTAATCTGCCTGGATTCGCAGGCGTCAGGGCAGAGGGTCTGTGCTGCCAGCAAAACCTTCTGTCTCTCCGTCTCTGTCCCTGTCTCTGTCTCTGTTTCTCTGTCTGTCTGCCTGTCTGTCTCTCTTTCTCTCTCCCTCCCTCTCTCTCCCTCTCTTTCCAACCCCCTGCACTAGAAGCTATAAATCAATGCCAACATGAATACGTGAATGAAACCTATCTTTTTTAAAGAAATACCCTGTCACAATATCTTCCTTATTGGCTTACCAAGGACCACAAAGCTAGCTTACTAATAATCACAAGGTGTAGAACTGGAAAAGCAAATCTCTGAAGATGTCACTGGTTCTACTGACAGCATGTGTAACATCTACCTGTGTGAAGTAGGTTTTTGTTTTTATTTAATTTTTCTTACAATCACTTATTAGTGAGTTCTCTTATTCCAATGGCATTTAGTGAGTACTTATTTTAAATCTATGTTTTAGTGTATTAATCCATTCCATCTTTGTGGGGGACTGTATTATTTATTTATGTATCTACTCATATTTTATATAGAGGAACATATCTTATATACATCTCGTGTACATATATGTATATATATATAAGCACACATGCATGTATGGTATATATTTCTATGATCTCCCTTCAAAATTAACCGTACTACACTGACCACCAAGGTCTTTTTACAGTAGTAGACTCTCCTTCCTGAAAATCTGGCTTTCTTAATCGGTAGGGAAGCTCATAAACACAGGCCACTAGAGAAGCTCTGCCTTTTTCATTGGAGTTCTTCTTAAATCATGTACCTTCTTTGCTCACAAATAAAGACATCTATACACACACATGCATACATACATACATATCTCTGTTCTAGGAACAGAAAAGTCAAAGACTTTAATTCTACAGGGAGAGAATTAGCATCCTGTATGAATTGAACACTCATTAAAGCTATGATATCTGTATCTCTATTTTTGTATGATTGCATGTTTATATATGCATAAAAGAGACCAAAAGCAAATCATGACGTAATGAATGAAATGTAGCTACAAAATGCCATCTCATGTGTTCACCCCAAATACTTGAGGGTGAAATTTCAGCGTTTCATTTTCATTTTTATAGTTTTTGGCAGCTGATGACAAGATCAAGTTCTGGCTGGAGATGAATTCTATTGTAGACATCTTTACCATCCCCCCAACATTTGTTTCTTATTACTTGCAGAGTAATTGGCTAGGTAAGTGTGTGTGCAAAATCTATAGCAGTATGTAAAACAAAATGTAAAACACTCAATGTACATTTATAAGTGCTTTTCATTTTTCCTCAGTGCCTGGCTGCCACTTTAAAAATTCCTTCCTTTGGTTATTTTTTTACCACATCAAAAACCATTTTTTTTTAGCTCAATACCAGATGCTGCATCTGGTACACAGTACGCGCCCAATAGCTGTTGATGAAAAAGCAGTAGGACTACCTGGGGGGCGAGGCCCCAGCATCCGATGCCCTTGGCATCTTTGTGCTGGGATCCCGCATGGACAGGGATGAGAGATTTCTCATGTTTTAAAAAAAAAAAGCTGATCATCATGTCTACACATGCTCAGATGTTAGGGAAAAGTTTAGTTGTTTTGTGTTTTAGATGGGTATGTTGACAGTGCACTGGCATTGGGTAGCTGTCCTAGTCTCTTCTCCCTGAAACATGATCCCCAAAAGCCACAACCTAAAGGAGGACAGGTGTATTTCAGCTCATAGTAGTTAGAGGAGTCAGACTATAGTTGACTGGGCTCGGTGAAAGAGTCTCACAGAGGAGAACTGCTCAAGTCATGGTGACAGGAAGCAGAGGGTGCAGGAAAGAGCCACACTCCCAGGTCACACCCCAGGGGCTGACCCGAGTGCTGAGCTCACTAGAGGATGAACCAGCTGATGCATGTGGTGCCCCCCAGCCCAGTCCCCTTCCGCACACAGGAGCATTCCGGGAGACATTTTAGAGCCAAACCGTAACACTAGCAATTAGCATCTTTTCTGTAATTGTATATTTTTGCTTCTGTCTATAAAGTACATAGCAGTTCTATTCCTAACTACTATTAATGACAAAATAACTAAATATTGAGGAACAACATATCCTAGAGATTGGATGATCAGGAGTTTAGGTGGTTTGTGGAAAATTTGGTTTAAAGGAAGAGTTGGACAGAATAGCCAAATACTTATTATGTGCAAGGCATGCTTCACATGTGTTAGACAAACACTGCAATTGTTTAAGAGAAGTATGATTATAATTCTCACCTCACAAACGAGGAACTATACAAGTAATGGAACCGTCCCAAGTGGCAATGGCTCGTAACTGTTAAGGGCAGCATTCGAACTCAACTCACGCTCTTAAAGCTATGTCCTTATGCCATTAGAACATACTAGATTAGAACACTCTGGGGAGAAAAGAATACCTGCAACCCAGCTGCACCATGATTCAGGCCATTCTTTAGAGTGACTCTTCTCTTTTGGCAGCTTTCTCCTTTTGATTCTTCTATAGGTTTAAGGTTCCTAAGAGCTTTGCGGCTACTAGAACTCCCTCGAATATTGCAAATTCTACAAGCCATCAAGACTAGGTAAGTGCCAGCATTTCCTACTTGCTTAGTAGTTGAGATTAAGAAATGAAAACATTAGCTGGACACAAGCTCCACTCATGTCTCATCAGAATTTCCCTGCCACAAGTGTAGAATCCCTCAACATCACTGATGTTCTTCACTTATTCTCCCTTCGTATTTCCTTACATGCTGGTCAGAATCTAATCATCTCAAAGACACTGTTGATCATTGTTTTATAAAGCCACAGGGTGTGAGTTCATTTGGGCTTTAATTCTAGGACCCTCAACCAATATGCACATAAACACACACACACACACACACACACACACATATACCTCAAATCAGTCAGTCAGTTCAAAGGCTTTGTTTCTCCACATTCTTTTTTATCATCGTGTCTCTCCTGGCTCATAAGAAACTTGTCCTCAGGTTTGGGGGTGCAACACAATTACTGTGAGTACAAGAGGTTCCCATGACATAAATTGAACCATAGCCTAAAGGTGTAGAGCAGTGGTAGAGCCTAGTGAGTAGAAGATGCTAGCCTCAACCCTAGCCCCCCTCCAAAAAAATATCATTTCAGCATCACCAAAAGGCAACAACAAAGTTCCAACTATGTTTGGGCACCAGTACATCTACAGTTTGAAACAGTTTGCTCTATTATCCACTCAAATTCTTTACACCTCTGCATTATCATTAGAAATATCAAACATCTCCAGGTGGATTTCATCATGGAGAAATCAAGGTACAAAAGGTCATCATGGCTTCAGAGGTGGCCTTGCTTGGAAGCTCCAAACATGTCAGCTAAACTCTTACAACTCTCTGTCAGGAACAAGAGCGCTTCTGAAGGTTTCGAATCCTTAAAACCATGTTATGAGGTCAGCAATCTGAATGACTCCACTCAGAGTTGTTTTCCAAGCTACTCCCTGGACCCCTGGCATGGTGCATTTTGTGTAATCACCTAAGACAACATGATGGCTCATTAAATTTATCTTATGCTGACCTACGTATTGTGGATTTTTAAAGCAATGTCATACTAGGCTAGTGAATGTCACAGCAAAATCCACAACTCTCGAAGAAGTGTGGGCAGTCAGGTGAGTTTCAGAGCTGTGCCTCTCACCCTGATGCATGTAAGAATCAGGCAGTGGACCCTGCAGACGGGCAGGTGAGGGTGAGGTTGGGGATCACCTGTCTCATAACCTCCCCGGAACACCATACCTCTGGTCTATGAACCACTCTTTGTGTAGCGAGCAAGATCTTAGAAGGTGAGCTGTCTATGTAGTTTTGGAACCTGCTTGAGGAGACTCATAGGTGCTTTTTTTTTTATCCTTTCTTCTTTTAGTAATTCAGTGAAGTTCTCCAAACTGTTATCAATATTTCTCAGTACCTGGTTCACTGCAGCAGGATTCATTCACTTGGTAAGTATCACATCACCATCCCTAATGAGTGAATTCCTGAGAAGGGATCAGTGGAGACCAGAAATCTATCTTTTCCCTTTCTCATTCTTCCATTTTTCTTCCATCATCATCTTTATGGTAAGTATGTGTCTTCTGTCACATCAAAGGATCTTCGTTCCTCTTCCAACTTTCAAAATTTGCTCTTAGGGAAAGACCTAATAAGGTGGAAGGCATCAGCAATGGGCAGAATCTACTGACAAAGCCCCGTGGAGGTTTGGGGATTCTGGAGCTGAAGTGTGTATTTATATAATGAGACACTAAGTCAAGCCAGACTATGGGTGTGGCTCATGGTAGAGCACTCGCCCTCCATGCACAGACCCTGAATTCAACCCCCAGTACTGCAGAAAAGAAAAGGAAAACAAATGCCAATTAGAGAATTTCAGACTCAGAGAAAGCTGGCTGGCTGTGGGAGCGGAGATGCTGCTGGAAAAGCGAGCTCTGGTCCCTGACTCTCCAGAAATTGTATCCCTCGCTGCCTCCTTTGCTTACGGGGTAGGCTCGTTCCTACCTCACAAAATCAGCAACATAGTAAATGGCTTCAGCAACAGGAAAGAAACTCCCGGGTTTCCTGCTGTGGATGGTTGAGGACCAGGCATGAGAAATCACAGAAACTGAAGCAGGATATTAAAAATCTGCAGAATCCTTCGAGAATAAAACCAAACAAAACAGAAAATAGAGCAGATGTTCCTTTGACTTCTATCTCTCAAGATTAATTAAAACAATAATAATAAAAAAGAAAAGAAAAACCTAACCGTCCTCAGTCTATCATGAAAAATGTCAAATACCATATGAAATTAGGGTGAGGGCTTCAAAGAATAAGAAACCCGCCGGTTCCCTCTTCCACGTTTCCAGCAGGAGAGAAACTTCTCTTCTGAAGAGGTGTCAGAGATGAGAGCAGATCCGAGTTCAGAGGCTGCACCATGAGTCCTGAGGTATCAAAGAGAAGAAGGAATCAGCAGCGGCCCTGTGGGGACTGTTGGCCCCGGCCCTGGTGCTAGGAGAGAAACCACTACGCCCCCTTCTGCCTTCCACAGCAGTTCGAATGAGAGGCTCTCGGGCCTACTGTCATATTTTATTTGACCTCTTTAATTTTTTCTATTATTTAATTGGTTGCTAAGTTTTATGCCCAGTCATGTAAAAACCTGGATTTCTGAATTCTTTGGGAGAGCACAAGCATCTGGCATCTCTATTCTCCCAAGGCCTCTCAGAGTCATCGCGAAAGAACAGCTGCTTCCCATGGACGGATGGCAGATGCTCAGGGGCTGGGCCTGGCCCCGCCCACTCCACGGACTCTTGCTCAGCCTGTGTCCTGCTGGACGTGCAGGGTCCTGAACAAGGCCGCCCCAGCAAGGATGCCTGCAGGAAGGGAGCCGCAGTCAGATGGGTCGCAAACCAATGGGCTCTGCTTTGAGCCACACTAATTTCCACAGTATAAAGAAACCTACAGAAGCTACATCTCAGTCAGAGAAAGGGTAAACCTTGCTGAAAGCATATTGGAAATGCAAATAAATATAAAAGCTATGATTGTCCCAACTCACCATCTTCCCACACTCACAGTAATCTTTAGCTAAAAGTTGATATGACTTAAAGATTGGTATTAACTAGCAAAAAAAAAATCAATATGGTGCCTAACCATGAATTCTGTCCCAAATAAGAAGGCCATGTGGTGGAGGGTAGAGAGATGCCAGTCTAACAGTAGTCACATAATATAATAACTATAAAACCGACAACCACATTCTAATTTGCCCAAGGGAACAAAGGAGAAGTTAAGAAAAAGCTTTCCATATTGGAAGAATGCAGATAAGTTGTTTTTAAAAACTGACAATGGTTCTCCTAAGATTAAATATTCCCAAATAAAAGGACACAAAGATAGCACCAGAAAGATGTTTGAAGATAAAGTTTTGGATCTGTCAATCAATAGGTAGACCGTATTCCATGTAAAATGGCCCTGTATTCTTAATCCCAGCTGTCTTATAGAGCAGTTACTGACCTTCAAGGATAACAATGAGAATTCAAGAAGAACAAACTAAGGCCCATAGAAGGGGGGAAAAGAAAGTAGCCTTGATCTTCCTGGGCATATTGATCTATATCTGAAGATGATAGAGAGGTGTCTATCTGGTGTCTCTCTGTGAAAGGAAATATAACCAGTCTTGTCACAACAAGCATATAAACCACAACAGAACCCACCAGCCCCTTTTAGAAAACATAGCTTGATAAAATCCAGCCACAAAGGAAATGAAACAAAACTAAGAATTCAAAATGGACAAGCCAAGACCAAAACTAATGAATGAACTTACAACACAGATGACATAAGCAGGGGCATTATGGTTACAGACTGAGTGTGTGCCATATCTTTCATTTATTGCCCCATTTAGGAGCAATGGTTAGATTTTGGCGTGGTTCAGAGCAAGAGCTGAGGGAAAAGGTGGGCCAGATGGAGACTGGCTACTTGCTTCCCCTAGGAGCTGTGAGGGCAGTTTAGAGAGATGCTGGGCAAGCTGCAAGGAATTCAGAGTGCTGAAACTGTTAAGCAACTCCCCAAAATAGTGAGTTAAACCTTAAAACTTTTCTCGAATTATTGAGGAGGAGATTTCCAGGCTAAAATCAATTTAATTTTAGTCTTTACAACGTCTTATTCAAGGAGATTATTGAAGACCTGCACTAAGATGTTCTAAAAAGAAGCTATGGGGTTTTAGCCTCAAGGAAACTGTCCCAAAGTATTATGAGATTTAAAATCTGTGTGATATGAACTTGTTTTTTTTTAATGATATGTTATTGTCTTAAAATACAGCAACAACCCTGAAGTTAGTGGAAGCAGATTAGTATACTTTATAAAAATATTTACTGCTAGCTTTTGAAGTAAAAAGTACAAGTGTGCACAGTCCTCCTTACTTTGGAGGGAAGGATTATAGAAATCTACACACTCAAACCACCCAGCAAATTTAGGAAACAGTTTGCACTTGGTACATCACTTTTAAAAAGGGATCAAACCCATTGCTAATTCCCATACCAGTTCTTAACAACACAAAAAGCCTCCTTTCCCCCAGAAACCCCCAGCAGCATCGAGAAAACACAGAAGCCATGGGCAAAAATCTCTAAAAATGGGAAGAAAAGAAAATTATATGTAAATATATACAAGTATGTTGTAAGTATCCTTTTTTATTATACATGACACAATGTATTATAGAATATTTTCTATGTAACAAATTTATATATAATTTGAGTGTAAATAACTATTATTTCATTTATTCAATATGAAATTGATAATATATGATAAATACAATTTCTTTAAAATGTGAAGACTTGGAAAAGCCTCAAGAAAAGTATTTTTCAGGTTTGTTTTAATTATGAAAGGTTTTTGCATGGTTGAGAGAAAAAGCTTGGAAAGCTTGTTTGGTTTTCCTCGGAGACTAGTATTCATCTGCTTTAGCTCACTGAAATACAGTGCTGGGCTTCTTTCCTTAGTGATGTTCCTGTTCTGGTCAGGAAATGAGAATGAATGCTGACCGCTGGGTCTGAGAGCTGTGGGAGTCGCTGGAGGTTTCAGAGGCAACACTGTACTTCCTGCAAAGAGAGAAGCGGGTGGCCAGCCCCTGCGGGGTGATCTCAACACTGGGCACAGACGTGTGCCCCTCACATTTCAGCAAGAATCATAATTAAGGAAAACGAGACTTTCCAACCACAACTTGTAATTCGCAAAACCTTTGCAGCTGCCTGAGAACCATTTTGCTTTGAATCGAATGCAGTGAAGTTAAGCCAACCGTTAGCCTATTCTTTGTAAACAATCCCTTGTGTTCCACTCAGAGGTCCTTCCTTTCTCTCTTTGGGCAGGTGGAAAATTCTGGTGATCCCTGGCTCAAAGGTAGAAACGCACAAAATATATCCTATTTCGATTCCATTTACCTGGTCATAGCAACAATGTCGACTGTTGGCTTCGGAGACGTGGTGGCCAGGACGTCCCTTGGGCGGACGTTCATCATGTTCTTCACCCTGGCGAGTCTGGTAAAGAGCACTTCGATATCTTTTGAATACAGCCGCATAAGCCAAAACATTTGATTAATGGGGAGAGATAAAACAGTTTAGGTTTAGGGTTGAAGTTGCCTCATTCAGAGTAAGCACCTCATGAAAATGTAAAGGTGAGTGGGGCCCCTATTTCCCAAGCTGCGCTCCCTAGAGCCCGTGGCCAGGTTCTTGGTGTTCACGGATGAAAGGTGGTAGACAGAAGGAGCAGCCTTGCCTTATCAGCCTCTGCGGTGATGCCTGCAAACTTACCTTCCTCTGTATTTATCCATCAAATTGGCTTTTCTTCTAAAGAGAAAGAACATTCAAAATTGGGGAAGAAAGTTCCATCTTGTCCACCACAAAAGGGTAAGCGCTGGGCATGAGTTTATGATTCCAGATAAATGAGAGCCCTGCTGGATTGAGGAGCACAGCAAGGGTAAAGGAAGCCTCCTTGCCTTAGGTGATTTTTATTTCATTCCTTTGTGAGCCATAATAGTTTCCTATCTCCCTTTCTTCTAGTCTCCTGTCCACTGTGTTATGTTTTCATTTCAGTCACTGCTTTTCTTGCACACTAGAATGTCCCAAGGTGCAAATGGTGTAAAGTCAGAGGCAGAAGGAAGACAGAAGTCACTAAGTGACAGAACTGGGAGGGAAGCCACCTTCTCCCTTGTCTTTGGCTTTGTCAGTTGAATACTGAAGGACATTTTGTTAAGTTTTTTACACAATTGAGATACTAAAGTAAGGAAGAAACATGACCTCCCTTCTAAATTCAGTTCACAAATTGTGCTCAGTGAAAGTTATATGCACCTTCTTTCCTCATTTAATCTGGAAATTTGGGGATATCTTCTGTCAAAATAACAGAATCTAGGGTTTGCTGATCATTTTAGGTCCTATTTGCAAACTACGTCCCTGAAATGGTGGAATTTTTTGCTAACAAGAGGAAATACACCAATTCCTATGAAGTGGTCAAGGGAAAGAAGTAAGTAACTTTTAAAACACAATTTCAGCAGCTTAAACTATGCTATCAGTCACATTTCTCATTCCAGGTGCCTGTTGCCCAGCCAAGTTATGGAACCCAAGGTTTATTGCTGGAAAGCTCCTTCATTTACGAAAGAATTCTGTGTTAGAATAAACACCATGCAAATATATATTCTACTTAATACAAAGTACTATATAGGTATTTGTAAGAGCATTAAATCAAGTATTTCAACCTAAAGAACAAGGAGAGAGAGAGAGAGTAGGGAGAGAGAGATTGGTTCTCTAAAAGCTAACACTTAAATGAGAATTCCAGAGCTTTGCAAGGGGAATACGTGCCATAGTAAACTACAAGCACATTCAAATGGAAGCTGGTCACAGTGGCAGGTTCCTGTAGTCCCAGCTACTCAGGAGGCTGAGACGGGGTTCTCTTGAGCCCAGGAGTTCAAGGCCATCCTACCTGGTGAGCAATTCTTAAATAAATAAAGAAACAAATAAATAAATAAAATTTGAAGAATTGCATAAGATATTTTAAGGCAATAACCCTTGACTGCAAGGTGGCATCAGTGTGAGAGTGAGTAGACTGTTGCTGGGCAAACATCCGTGCATAAGTGTGTGTCTGTGTGTGTGTGTGTGTGTGTGTGTGTGTGTGTGGACAGTGGCAGTGGCCTTTGTGCAAGCTGTGGTCGGGCAGTGTCCTCTGTGATCCTTATTGTCATTCATTCATACATGAGAAACCCTTCCTACTTCACTTTCAGACTGGCTTTCTTGCTTGCTTGCCTCTTTTTCTTTCTCTAATAGACACTTGTGACTTCATTTCAATTCTAATAACACTCAGGATTAAAATGACAGATAATGTTATAACTCACTGTCGATAAATACTATCGGGGATGGCAGTATTTCTACATCCCTTGTCACTAGCTATTCTCATATCTATTACTAACTGTCTTACTCATTTTCACCACGAGGGTAACACTGATAACATTTCATCATGGATTAAATTAAGCCATGATTCAAGTTTAAAATAATTAATGTAGTGAAGCTGTCTTAGGTTAAATTGCCCTAACCAGTTGGGGCTCAGTTTTTGGTCAAAGATTTGCTACAATGGGGAGCAATTTCTGCCTTCTACAGTGCTTCTTAGGTGATTGGTTTTGCCCAAGCTGCAGCCATTTAGTCCCAGAAGGGAAATGGAGGTGGAGTTGTTCTTATCCTATTTCCCTGTGGACTCACGTTATCTCGGCTACCATTATGTCTTTTCACATCTAAGAAGAAAAGAATGGATTGGAGATGTTAAATTTGATATGACTATTTTTTATTGAGTCTCTATAGGAAAGAGGCATAATGTAGATAAATTCCTTTGGAGCAATTTTTTAGCACAGCTGGTAAAAATTATGATTGACAAAGTTGTACAGAGAGGAAAGAAAAAATGATGACATTAATAAAAAATACGCTGAGAACCAGTAAAATAAAGTAGAGAAACTAAAGTCTAACCCCATTTATCTCAGGAAAGGCGTGTAGGGCACATATTAATCAGCCATCCTGGTCTGAAAAATGTAAGGTTAACTTATGCTAGAACTGCATCTTCAGTCCTTTTCAATGAGTGGTAATGGAAAAATGCTGTCTTTAACTGTACTAAATCTTAGAAAATTGTCAACTATTTCCACAAAAATGTAGATATTTATTCTTGTCTTAGCCGTCTCTTCGTAGTTCTAATTTATCTTGTAACCACCAGTCATTTTAGACGTGGAGGATAAACTGGAGCAGTCAAGAGCATGGTTGGTTCTAGATTGGTATCAGCTCTGATACCTGACTAGGGGGAAATGGATTGAACTGTTCTCAATCTCAATTTCTCAATGAAAAATAAATGTCTGCATCAGCCCATGAGGAATCAAGTGAAAACATTAAGTGGAAAAATCTGTTTTAAGTTACAAATAATCATGACAAATCTAGCAATAATGACTGATTTCTTGTACAGCTATGTGAAGAGCCCCTGGACACATGGATTTGAGATGAGCTGGAAGACTACAGAAATCCGATGCTTTTTATACATTGGGGATGGAGTATTTAGTGCTTCTGTACTTAAATACCAAGTTTATTTGCAAACAAGCTTAAGCTAATTGTCCATCTCTAAAACTGGACAAGAAGATACAATCAGTCCCACTTGCATTTGTAGTTTCTACATCTGTGGATTCAACCAACAGTAGCTGGGAAATACTTGAAAAAATTTTGCATCTGCAATGAACTCGCACAGAAATGTTCTCCTTGGCATAATTCCCTAAGCAGACAGAATAGCA
This sequence comes from Dasyprocta punctata, assembly GCA_004363535.1. Classification (NCBI taxonomy): domain Eukaryota; kingdom Metazoa; phylum Chordata; class Mammalia; order Rodentia; family Dasyproctidae; genus Dasyprocta; species Dasyprocta punctata. Next base: position 168,565 of record RJWM01000717.1, read on the forward strand.
ACTATTTACATAGCATTTTCATTGTATTAAGAATTAGAAGTAATCTAGAGATGATTTCAAATATACAGAATTTTTGTGTGAACACTGCTATTTTATAGGGAGACTTGAACCTCTGCAGATTTGGCTGTCCTGTGGATTTTGTCATACGTTCCCCATGAAAACCACAGGACACCTTTACGTGTGCTCCTCAGATAATCTGCCCTTCTGACTTTGCTGCCCAGGTTCATTGTGGTCTGTGGAAACATCACTGTTGACAGCGTGACTGCTTTCCTGAGGAACTTTCTGCGCCCCAAGTCAGGGGAGATCAACACCGAGATTGTTTTCCTGGGAGAGTAAGTGTGTGGCTTACTTTTTATTAAGGTACCTTTTATTTTACACTTTCATAAAGTATCATTAAAAATACGGTGAATACAGCCATCACAGAGCATCCAACACAAAGATGGCCTCTTAAGAAACATTCTGGTGTGTCCTTAGCTATCTTATTTACCAGATGTGGGACTCATGGGACTCCTGGTTCTTTCCCACAGTCAAAATGACCATGAAAGGTCAATATCTATAACTGATTCAGAACATTGAGGCAGAACATCGAGGCAGCCATGACCATACAACTAGAGATGCTCATGAAAGAGGACGCCCAGACTTGCTTCAGAAAGTAGCAAGAATGGTGGGTTAAGTGTGCCCCCAGCAAGGGAGGGTGTTCTGAAGAGGATGAATGGCACTGCGTCTTTTACAGTAACAAATTTTTAAAAAGTGTAAATGTTCACTATACCTTTTGATCATGAACCACATATGTACTAATATCACTTAAATGACTCTCCATTATTTGACATTTAGGTTACTCTCCATGTACTGTCATCGCACATGACCATAATTTCGTGCACAGATCTGGTGCACTTTGTAATGATTTTTAACAGTTTCTGAGGATTTTAAAAGTGAAGTTCAAGGGATTATTCTTAATAATGCTTTTGTTCTATACAGTTTTCTTTTATTCTAGCAGAGTTCATGTGAAATAGTTTATCAAACACTGAAAAATACATATTTAACGCAAAGATGTTTTTAAGGTATTAATTATATAAAATGGCTTTTTGCTATTTTGTTTTACAATTTTCAACTTTATTTCCCAACATAAATGGCGTCTTACTGCTTTATTTTACAATTTTCAGCTTTAGTTTGTAGTGAGATGAGCAGTTTTACATTTTGAATGTTTTCCCTTGTTTTTGAAATACCTCTTTTTTTATTCTTTTCTATTAAAAGAGCTTTTATTGTTTTATTAACTTTTAAACACTCAAAGTATTTTTATATGATACTTTTTATGTCATTTGTTGTACATTCATTTCCTTCCAACTTTTACCTTTTGTTTGCACTTTTATTTTAATACAGAAGGATTTAGTTTACAAGTACCTCAATCCATCAATTTATTCTTTTTAGCTCCTTACTTTTCGGACATTTTTATATTTATTTGTTCTAGAGCTAAAGGCCTATTTCTCTGATGTTTTCATAGTGTGATTTTTTAATATTTAAGCTATCTGGAATTTATTGTGTGTGGTGTGTGGAGAACTAGCATCTTTATTTTTTTCAAATGATGAATTGGTTTTCCAAAAGTTGTTCTCTAAATGAGGTTATCTAGGCCTGAAATGACGTTTTGATCTCATACAGGAATCACATATGGGCTCACACTCACCCACGCTTGTTTTACATTGAGCGCTCCATGTTTTGCACTCTGAGAAGCCAGCCCGCCATGAGCGTGGGCTTTTGTATACGTGATGTCCAGCAGCATTTCAGCTACTTTACGCTACTTTACGCTGCTCGCGATGAGCAGGGACCAGCTCTGCTTCCACGTCACTGCAATGCCTGTCTCTCCTGAAATCCATGCTTTACTGGAATCTTTAGAAAACAGTGGGGAAAATGAAGAAAATGAAGATGATGGAGAAGGAAGTTCTAAAATGAACTATAAGCTAATCATCAATTCATGATCACGAGTTCATTAGATGTATGGAAGGTGATATATTTTATCTGAAGTTGCATTTTTATAGGCTAATGTGGGTTAGTTATGTGTACTTGTCAAAATAATGGGTTTTTTAAATGGTGTATAATAGTGGAAGCAGCCCTCTAGAATTTTGTCAAGTATATCCATACCTTGATGACTCCAAAATTCATGTTCATTACCATTTTCTGAGGATTCATATTCACACAACTAATTGCCTACTGGAAATTGTCCCATTTAATAAACATTAAGGTCCCTCTTAATCAACATTTCCAAAACTAAATGCATTATCTTATATCCCCATTCCATCTCACAAGGCATCAAAGAAGAGACGGAAAGCCCACAGCAGCTCCGTCAGGGAACAGGAGCTGGGAAATGCAGTTCCTTAAAGCAGAAACTAGGCAGTGTCTCCCTTGAGCCCTGTGTACATTTTCATCATTGCTATGAATTATTCTCATGAAAATCCTAAGTCAGTTTCTGTTGCTTCATCTCTACTATCACAAACCTGCTCGAAGTGTAGCCTTGTCTCTCCTGGATTTCTACGAAGCCACTTGATTGGTTCCCTCATTTTTCTCTGAAACTCTTCTCCTGCCCTGTGTGTGGCCTCGTGTACTCTCATCCCTCAGGACTCAGGAACACCTCTCGCCATCCTATCTGAATCGGTGTGTTGTGACTTCCCTCTGTCTTATGATGCTACTTTATTTATTTTAAAGCAATTATTGCGCTCTAAAGTTGAGGTAGATATTCCTGTAGTACAACTGTTAACCTTTTCTTCTTTACCTTGCATTCATGTTAAAGATTGTGAGTTAAAGGTGGAGTCTGTCCTCCCCCACCCCTTTGACTCTGGGCAGAACTGTGACTCAGTTTGGCCAATAGAATGCTGAAGAAGTGATATTTTCACACTCATCCTTTAAGGGGAATGATAGTTTCAACTTTCTCTTGAAGCCCTGAGCCATCATACAAGACTTCAAATAACCTCACTGGAGAGAAGGCGTAGCGACTCTCACCTGAGACCACGATCATATGAGGAGGGCACAGTTTTGGACAGCTTGGCTTTCAGACAAAGATCAAATGAAAGTATCTTCCATAGGAAGGGCCTCAGCCTGTACTATGAGGAGTGAAAGAAACATCTGACTGAGATCAGCCAAGCCAAAAAAGTAGGAAAATAAGCCATTATTGTTTCGCATCTATACTTTCCAGAACACTTCATTTGGTACAAATGGATAACTAATATCAAAAAGGGGAGTATTGAAAATGAAGTACTGTCAGACCAGAAATTAAAAGGTGGCCTTTCCTTGGAACTGGGTACGAGCAGAGACTGAAGGGTTACAGAGGGACTCTGCGCAGAGACCGGAGAGGCCGTGAGGACTTGGTACGAGGGGAAGCGCATCTTATGTTCCCACAGTTGAATCTTGTAGCACTTCCTCTGGCAAAAACCTGGGAGATGGAAAATGTACCTAATGAAATTAGGTGAAGCTGAAGAAGAGGATTCCTTTAAAAGACACTTAGTTCATTTCATTCCTCATGTATGCTATTATAAGAAAATTCCTTAGTTTTCCAGCAGAAATAAGAATAAATATGAAAGTTTCAGAATAGTTTGTCCAGCTGGCAAAAAAAAAGTCGAAGAGAAAAATAACTTCAGAAGGAAAAATCAAATCCAAAGTGCAACCTTCTGACCTACGCCCTCAGGGTCAAGTTCCAGTTGAGGATACGGCTATGAAAGTTTTTAGACCGCAGAGAGATTTAGAGTGGTGACCTCCAGATGCTCTCAGTGAAGCAAAGTGGCTTCAAAGAAGCTTAAACACATTCTTCCCCGAAGCCAGACATACTTTTAAGAAAAATCTGTCTCCAAGGATTCATGAATACGACTTTTGGGACATGACATATATCTGAATAAGATTAGAGAAAATTCTCAACATCTTAAACAAAGCTTTACTGGTAGTAGCCCTGCCAACACTGAGTAAAAGAAGCAAAGGGAGTGCAAAATGAAAAACATGCCTCTGAACCTCCATTCTAGTACAGGCAGGGGTCAGGCCAAGAAAGCACCTTGAGCATGAACTCGGGTCATTTGTCAAGGACACAGAAGGATGATGACTTGGGCACAGAGGGCAGAGACGAGAATCAAGAACGATGGATTAGCTATGAGAAGAGATTTGGGCCACCATCCAAAGGTGTTCTCCAGCCCTGGAATAAAGGATCCTAATAGTAAGTACGTAGTTAGAGATCGGAGAGATAGAAAGGAGGTGCTCTGTGTTCCCTGCTTCCCCTCCTAACTGCTTCACCTGGAAGCATCTACTCAGTTTTCCTGTTCCTGCCTCATCCTAGTATGTTGGCTGAGGAAATAAGGAGGGAACTTGTCTATTCTGTTCAGAAGTCTTTAGATTGGGAGGAGTTTTGCATGAGGATCCCCATGAGCCTGTACCTGATATAGATGACACAATTTAGGGCTTTGAGCTGATACTATAAAGACATAGGACTTTGAAGGGAGAAAGTGAGAGTATTTTGCACAGAGTAAGGGTATGAATTCAAGTGCACAGAGGGTACAGTATGATACACTGTTTTCAAAGATGGCTAGTAGCAATTCCTCCCATATGGCTAAATTAAGCAAAACAATGTACATAAATAAAAATTGCACTACTCTTAAAAACTTCAGAAAAGCCAGATAACTAGATTTCGAGAGGAAATACCAAGGAGAAATGCTAATGTGATGCTTCTTTCCTGGAATGATGTGTATTGTTATACATGAGTAAGTATATTGTTGCCATTCTTCATACTGAATATATCGATTTTACATACTTTGTGTATGCACTGTTTTTCACAATAAAAATTTAAAAGATGAGAAATGAATAGAGTTATATCAGTTAGCTTTTTATTGCTGTGACAAAATAGTGACATAAAAAATTTAAAATTAGAACACTTTCCTTTGGCTCATGGTTTCAGAAGTTTCAGTCCATGGTCAACTGGCCCCAAGGCAGAAGCATCATGGCAGAAGGCAATGGCAGAAGAAAGCTGCTCATTTCATGGAAACCAGGAAGTTAAAAAAGGAAAGATGTACTCTTCAAAGGCACACTCCCATTGAGCTACTTCCTTCAACCAGGCCCCACCTCATAAGAGCCTGTTCAGCTATGCACACATCACTAATTAATCCATTGATGGGATTATCACTCTCAAAATCTAGCCACTTCTATAGGTGATTCTTTATCTGATCAAGTTAGCAATGGAGATTAACAATCACAAGAGCTGATAAAAATATCAATTTTCACACTGGGCAGGTACAATAATGTAGATCAGAATAAGTGAAAACCAAGCACGTATACACTTACTTAAAATGTGAAAATCAAAATATAGGGGTAAGGGCAGGCATTCATGTGAATGTCATAATGCAGAAGGGACACCTAAACCAACAATTTTTAGGGGGGAAGCTGACCCCTGTGGGCATTTGGAAGAAAGTCATCATTCAAGAATAATTCAATGTGCACATAGCTTACACATCAAACAGCAAAATCTTATTATAAGAGATTTATTCTTGTCTTTCCTCAAGTCTTGTTGTTCAGAGATTATAAACTCAGCTCTCTAAGATTTAATATTTCTTTTAACTTAAAGTTCATGTTTTACCGTTGTTTTGTTTCCTTAGCTGTAGACAGCATTTATGAACAGCTAGATATAGCAGATGAACATTTTCCAGCATTCTACACAACTTCCTTCCTTTCCATCTCTCTGCTACACTTATCTTAGAATTTGTAGTTACAAGAACAATCCCTGTTTATGTCACTATGGCTAACGTATATTGTTTCCTGAAAATTCAACTATTACACACTGTACTTTGCATTTCCTCAAAATTATTTTTCAAACTCAATGATCAAATCTATTTATTTGAGGCCTCTCATACATATTATGTATCATATATCCAGTAGATGTATAACATATCCAGTAGATACATCAGTACATAGCATTACATGGCTTTTTGATTTCTCCAACATTAAATAATACAATAGTAATGAAGGATAAATGAAAAATTTCTAAGAATTGCTTATGGGTTATTGAAGTATAGAAAAAATATACTAAAACTTTTAGTACTTTTCAAATTCACAAGGAAAAATTAAGTACCATACTTAAAACTTTGTATGCTAAAAAATGATTCAAAAAGAAAATTGTATAGAATTATGATGTACTTTGAAATGAGTGGATCTAAAGTACAGCTTCCTGTAATAACCATTCTAATTGAGAAATATTCCATTGCCAGTGCACCTGCCTAACCTGCTGCGTTTTTAATCCCTAAAGGCAACTAAAACTCTGACATCACATCCAATAATTTTTAATAGTCTTATCTACCATGTTATTTTCAATATTATTTGACTTTTTCCTGTTTTAAAATGTATGTAAATGTTATATAAATGTATTTGTCTCAACATTATGTTTGTGGTATTTGTTCACTGCAGCTGGATACAGTGACACTAACTTTTATTGCTTTGTACCACCATGTTCCATTTTAGGAACACATTATAATTTTTCTTAATGCATGCTACTTTTGATGGCATTTTCCCTCAAATATTGGCTATAATAAAGAATGGTGCTGTGCAAAAGCTCATATATGGTACCCAGGAATAAAATTGCAAGGTAATAATGTTTAAATGTCTCTCTGTATCACAACTATCAGTTCTGAAAAACGGTTTTACCTGTCTGCATGCCATTTCCACCAGCAACTGTGAATTACTGTTGTTTTATATCCTTGCTAACATGTGGCAATGTCCAACACTTTACATCCTGTCTAACCCTTTAACATATCAATCTTAGAAATTTTCAGTATTCTTGTGGGTAGCATTTCATAAGACAATGGTATTCTACTATGATTTTAAGCAATTTTTTCTTATCATTGAAGCCAAGTATCTTTTTATATTTAGAAGCATTTATAGTCCTTATATGAAACGATTGTATTTATCTTGTACATTTTGATTCTGAGTTTTTAGTGTTTTCTGTATGTATGATAGGCAATAAGTGACACAAAATTTTATTGAATATTTATTTTTGTTGGCTCATTTGTTGATTTGCTTGAATTGAACCCAAGGCTTTCACGCTGAACTACTTTTCCAGCCATTTATTTATTTAGTTATTCATTCATTTAAATTCAAGACAGCGTCTCACTGAGTCACTTAATTGTCCAAGCTGGGCTTGAATTTGTAATACTTCTGCCTCAGCCTCCCAGAGTGCTGGGATTACAGCCATGCACTGTCTCACCGGACAGTTTCATTTATTTAATGTTTAAAGCTCTATCAATTCAGAATTCTATACCAGTTTACATTAAATCAACACTCCTCTTTATACTTTTTTCTATTTATTTCTCCTTGTTCATCTCATATTCTTTTGCATTACAACTATTGTCCATCTTACCAAAAATTCAAACCATTACCCTTCCCTTGAATGAAGAGCTACCAATAATAAATCATTTTTTAATGTAAATGATCTTTATTTTTTCTTCATGCATGAGAAAATGTCATGGATACTGATATATACTGGCAGTTGTTTTTTTAAGAACCATGAAAGAATTCCTCTAATCACAAGTTTTTTCACTTATTAAGAGGCCTGTAAAACTATTTTCTTAACTATAAGAACTCTCTTCTTAGAAGATCATATATTTTACTGAATATGAATTATGTTAGACTTTTACTGTGATGTTTATAGGTTTGCATTTTTACTAACTTATCATGTTAGGATGCAAAAATTTCACTGAAGAATGGTCTTCTACCATTTCTCAAAGATCCACAACTGTTTCTTCAAATACTAGCTATGTCACCAGTCTTTCTCTGATGGGACATCAACTATAGATATATTAACCCTTTTCTTCTTTTTGTTTTCCCCTTCAAACTATTATTATTTTTTAACTCCCTCTGATTTACTTCTGGGGATACAGCTCAGTGATACAGCACCTGCCTGGCAAGTGAAGGTTGTGAGTTTGATTCCCAGTACTAAAAATATCTCTGTATTACATTCTGGATATTTATTCTGACCTGAGATCCAGGTCCCTAATTCTCTTTTTATCTGTGTTTAATCTACTTATAAACCTATCCATCTGGTATCCACTTAGGTCTTTTGTTTGTTTGTTTTTAGCGGTTCTGGGGACTGAACTCAGGAAGCACTGGGCTGTGTTCCCAGCCATTTGTAGTTTTTAAATTTTGAGATAGGGTCTTGCTCAATTTCTCAGACCATCCTCAAACTGAGGATCCTCCTGCCTCTGCCTCCTAAGTAGCTGGGATCACTTTATGGCTTGTACTACCATGCCCAAGTTCATTCACTGAATTTTTAGTTTCAGTTATTGTATTACTTAGTACTAGGATATATACTTGTTTCTTCAGTAAATCCGAAGTTTTTATAATCACTTGCATTTGTAGGCTTACCTTTCATGTTTAACAATGTGAACATAATTACACAGTAATTTGTGTCTGTTAATTCAATATCTCAAGTTTTTGGTTTTTATCATTTGCTGAATCTGTTGTATATGATATATGCTGTCTCAAGTTTGCCCTCTTGCCTTAGATTGTGCTCTGATTCTTGTACTGCACATTTTTAGAAACAGTTTGTAAACTGGAATGATGCTATTTCTTCCAGGTAGCTTTTTCTTTTACTTCTGTGAAATACAATGGGGTTTCTTAACCCAGATATAAGTTTTGAAGATCTCTGTACTATGTAGAAGACAAATTTAGCATGGTAGTTCATTTGCAAGTCAGTCTATTCACTTTTACTGTTCATCTATGCTTGCAAATGTTTATTATTTCAGATTATGGCTTGGAGTAATTATCAAACTCTTTATTTTGTGTATCAGAGGCGCTGGACAGCAGCACTGCCCCGGCGGTGTGTCAGTCTGGGTCCTGCTTTCTCTGAGTACTAAGCGTCTCCAGGAGAAAAACCCTGAGGACTTGATTTATCCTTGATTTTGGACTTCGTTGATTAGAAACTGGGTGATTCATTAGGAGTTTCTAAATATTTCGACCAGCCTTTCTGTATGTCTTCAGTAAAGAGGAGGCTGAAGTTACTTGGTTTATCATGCGCAGAAGCAGAAGCCTTTCCCCCACTATTTTATATATGGAATTCTATGCAAAGTTTTCACTTTCAAATGCAAATGATCACGTGTCAGTCAGTGAGTGCCCAACATTTTAAAAGGGAAGGTTCTACTTACATGGATTGATGATTTCTGAGTACTATGGAATATTGCAGTTGATAGTGCATCAGATAGTAAAGGTATTTTACAATTCATTGTAAACCTTTGGCTTTTAGGGTGATGATTTTATCTGAGTTCTAAGAATTTTGAAGAGAGGGATGATGGAAATTAGATTTAGTTTTCTTATTTGGGTGTCATGGAAACTCAAACTGGATTCTTTGCAAAAATCTTCTTTAACTTTTGACTTGTCTTCTCACTGAGTGTAAACTTTCTTTTGATAGTTAAAAAGTTTTAATATTATAATAGGCAAATTCTCAACATTTGATTTTTTTATTTAGAAAATCTCCCCTATCCCAATATTTAAAATGTATTAAAATGCAATTTCTACAAAGGACATAAATGTTTTATTTTTTCACTCAAGTCACTAATTCACCTGGAATTTGCTTCATATGGTACGATGTGCTCACACAGCCTCGCCTCTTGCTCCTCAGACAGCCGCTTTGTGAGCAGCTCCCCGAGCCCCTTCCCTGCTCCCTGGTCCGACGCCAGCACTGCAAACAGGGCCATCCTGCACTTCCGCTTCTGTTGGCCTCTCCGCTGCTGTATTCACAATGCATTTCTACTATTAAAGCTTCCTGATGGTGACATATGCCAAAGTCTTCCCTCCTTTTTTCATTTGTTAAATTATTTTTAATACTCAACAGGTTTTCCTAGGCTTTTAACTTTCAGATAAATTTTATAATAAATTTACCATGTGTGGTGATAAAACTGTAGCACTTTGATGGGAATACAGCTGAAACTTTTGATTCAGAATTTACTTCTCCTATGAATTCTTCCTAAGTCTGCCTGTACTGAGGCTATCCACTCGTTAAGTTCTCACGTATTGTCTCTTAATAATGTGGTATAATTTCCCAAATAGTTCACCAATTTTACATGTATGCTTTATATAAGGTACTTATTAAGGTACATAAAGTACTTTATATAAAGTACTGATATAGTTGAAAATAATGTCATATTATATTTTCGGTTGTTTGCTATTGATATGAAAAAGACAATTGACTTTTGTATATGAACCCACATAAATGTCTCTATTATTTTTAATTTTTTCTGCACTCGTATTAGGTGTTTCTATGTAAATAATCACACTGTTTCAAACAAAAGCAATTAATTTCCTCCTTTTCCATCCTTATGTCTATAATTAAAATAAACATTATTTTCTTATTGTAGTTTGCCCATATGCGCTATATTTTTGTCACTCGATACATGAAATGACACCAACAAATCTAACAAAGATTTAAAATTTTTTTAAAAATTATTATAGTAAAAGGCACATTGCTATAAATTCTCCTCCCCTTCACTTATCTCATCATTTTTGTCACTTTCCATTCAAAGTGTTTCCCTTCCATAGCGTTTTGACTTTAGGGAGGAGCCGAGAGACCGGCGCAGTGGTGTCAGTCGGAGTCCGCCTTCTGTCGGCGGCCCTGGGTACCAGCATCCACTCCTCCTACAGACGGGAGTCAGACAGTCAGAGCTGCTTCCGAAAGTGGCAAAACCGGTGGGATAAGTGATGTTCTACGAAAGGAAGACTATTTTGAAGGGGGATGATAGGGACAACTAATACTGCATTTCGCTTTTTAAACATTTTCACCACCTGTTGTGTCAATTGCATCTTTTCTTTTTTCTTCATCAATTTTACCGGTTTTTCCTATTCCATTAAGCTACTTTTCAAAGAACCAACTTTTGCCCTCGTGGAGCTTTTGTGAGTTTATTCTAATATTAATGTGCACAACTATACATCCTCTAAAGCTCTGCTGTTGTTATATCCAGAAGCATATATATTTAATGTTATTAGCACGTCTTATTTCTAAGAATACTTATAAAGAACTACTCTAATTTCTTCTTAGCCTATAAAGATTGTAGCAGTTCAGTTTTTTGAAAAAAAAAGAATATTTTTCATTTATCGTTTGGTTTTTAGCATCTAATTTAATTGTATTGTGATCGAAGACTGTAACATGTACAATAACCATATTTTGCAATATATTGAGGTGTTCTTTTTTGATTGAGTATATCATTTCAGTAACTTTTGTACTCTTAAAAATACATTCCCTGAGTGTTGCTTCTAAGTATCAATTGAAAAAATATCGAACTTGTGTTCAAAATATTTGGTTGTTCTCCTCGTTGACCTATCAGTAAATGAAAGGCACATGTTGAAATCTCTAATTACTGTGGCATATTGAATTCCTCTCTCTCTCTTGCCATTACCCTCCCTTACTTTCATAACAGTGTGATTGCTGAAGCCTAAGGCACAAACCCATCCCTGGAATTAGGCTGATTATGCCAATGTAACCTAACCACATAGATTAATAATAAATGGTGAATATTTTCTAAGAGGAAATTATGAAACTGTTCAATGCATTAAATACACACTACAACTTGCAAACCAAAGTCAATGATCTTTTTCCCATCTTTGCCACCACTTTCTTTTGCCCAGGGTCCCTCCTTCTTTGGAGTTGGAAACCATATTTAAATGCAACTTGGCCTATACAACTTTTATTTTTGGATCTGCACTGAAGTGGAATGATCTTAAGCGAGCTGCGGTAAGATCTAGTTTTTTCTCTTCTTGTGGTTTCCCAAAGCAACAGTAATAAAGATGACAGGCTATATTGCTATTTCAGACCCTTTAACTGGGGGTGGGGGAATACCTTTCTTAACTTTCAAACTGATCCAAAAAAAAGCATAGTATTTGACCTCCAAATCCTCTTTGACAAAGGGAAGTAGACATTACTACTTGTGGACACTTGCATTAAAATTTTTATTTTACTAAGCTCTCTATTTACTAAATTCTTTATCATATCTGAAAAGGTTATGGAGAACAAAAATGTATTCGATCTTATCATCCAAATAGGATTCTTAGCAGGAGACAAGTTTTTAAGTACCCATCAGTTTTAACCAACTTCTTCTCCTGAGCCCACTAATTTAGGACTTCAAATAGGGAACCATGAAGGAGAATAGCAAAAATCTCATTAAGGGATGGGACTCCAAATAATGAGTAACAGCCAACCCTCTAGTCAGTTTTGGTTTTAGATCAAAGCCAGCTTCCTTTCATGTCCTAAGTCTTGTATAATCAATAAGCCAAAACTTTTCAGCTCAAAAGAAAGATCTATATAATGACTTCAAGCAAAAATGACAGACCCTGTGTAATCCTTTTGTCTTACAGCTTGGTATTATTGGTAATATTTCCATAATTTTCTAGAATCTTAAGATACAGAATGTAAAATATATTGAATGACTGCTTACATGTGGTCAAGAAAACTATTTCGTCCTTTCTTTGCTGTCCTTAAAGGTAAATAAATATACAGGCAGTTTCTGAAAATGGTCTTGCTGCCCATCATTAGATACAAAATAATGGTGATAGATGGTAAGAAAAGCATCACTTCATACATTATGCATTTTGAAGTGATCTCTCACCTATGTTAAAGACCCTGGTCCATCAGCTGTAGTTCACCTCACCCTGAAAGTATCTACAGGTCTAGGATTCTGATACAAAGACCTCATGATTGTAGCTCCTTTCCGTGTGTGTTATCTTTCTTGCTGGCAATTTTATGATAAAATCATAGGAAAGCCCAACATCAGGAACACTAGATTATTTTCTCATGTGATTAACTAAACGGTTGCTGTTTAATCTTGAAGAGTAGGTGGAGTTTGCTGAAGCATGCCTGATTTTAGCCAACCCTTTGTGCAGTGATTCATATGCAGAAGACACTTCAAACATCATGAGGTAAGGAACTGTTACTGTGTTTTGCATGCTCCGGTGCTGATTTTTTTTCCTACTGCTACAAAGCCCAGTGCCTGAGCCTAAGCAGCCGAAGGCATCATCTGTCAGAGTACCTGCTTCATCATATTCCAGTTTTATGCTTATTTTTTGGACACACACTAATATGAAAGTGGATACAAGTGAAACTAGGGCATCGTATGTGCATATGTGTTTCTTGGTGTTCTTCCCCAACGTTTCATAGATAATAGCTGTCTGAATTTAAAAGACAAGTGTACAAACAACTGATTACTATTTAGGTAGCACCATTTGACTAAGGTTCTCTTTTCCTCAAAAGGGAGACAGTTTTGAACCTTATTTGTAGACTTTTTGGGATTTTTACTCTGTACTGCTTGTGAAATATTATGCATGGTTCATATGATGTACTTGTAACCACTGGCAAGTATTTTCAAGGTGGCCAGAGTTAACATCAGCATCTATAACTATAAATTATCTAGAAGCATGAGTTTGACTTGTGTTATTTGAAGTTCAGCTATGATGATGGTGGTGTATTAGTCAGCTAGTCAATGGCTGGGGCAAAACACTCAGCATTCAGAACTAAACAAGAAATTATTTTGGTTCACAGTTTTTATAGGATTCGGTCCAATGTCAGCTGGTTCCCATTCATATCATGATGCCCTGGTTTGAAACAACTGCTCATCCCATGAGACAGTCAAAAACAGAGACAAAAGGGAGGAACCAGGGACAAGAATGCACCCTTCTAGTTCACACTCACAGCCACCCAACTCCAACTAAGCCCTACCTCCTAAGTGCAACACAGCTATGAACTCACCAGTAGACTTTTCCACTGAAGAGTATAGCACCCCCCATGACTGTCACCTTCCAAATGAGACTCTTAGATCTAAATCACAACATTTTAGCCCCTGACCCCCCCAAAGACTCATGTCCATTTCACTGTACAAAATGCACATAATCTAGCTCTAAGAGTTGCCAAAATAGTAGCAGTTCCACTATTGCCAAAAATTCCAAGTTCAGAATCTCTTGAGGCCCTCGGCTAACTCAGAGTTATAAGCCCCATAAACATCAAAAAGAAAATTAAGTACTTCCAACATTCAATGTCATGAGGTAAACATTTCCATTCCAAGAAGAATAGAGTAGGGGCATAGAAAGGAGTGGAATCAAAATAAGTCTGAAACCCCACAGAGCAAACACTGAATTTTGTAGCTCTTAGTCCAGCACCCCGGTCAGGGCATGTGAGCTCCACAGGGCTTGAGCAGCTCTCCCCCTATGACAGTGCTGGCTGAAACTCACAGGCTTCTCTCTTGATCTGGCTCTGCTGCCTGCGCAAGGCTTTCCTCAGCAGATGGCCCCTGTTCTCAGCGTCTCTAACTTCCAGTGGTACCCACTGCACTCTCATCTTAACTCTCGTAGCTGTATGCACTGCTTTCTTAGGGGTACACTGCTTTATCTCCCAGACCGTCTTCTAAAATCTGGGTCAAAGCTTCTGTGACCCAACAGCCTGCACTCTGCATGCCTGAAAAGTCAGCATCACATGATTGATGTCAAGGTCAGGCAACAGCGAGGACACTGGCCAGGCACCTTGAACCATGACTGCAGTACCGTGCGGTGGCTGAGCACAATGAAATGAATCCTAGGAAACCAGTTCCCTAAGCAGTCCTTCTAGAGCAGGGCATGCAGAGGCTCCTTCTCAAATGAGAGCTTTGCAGTTTTAAATCCTCGAGTCTGCAAAAGGTAACGTCTTCCTTAATCTTAAAACGTTTCGAAGCCATCTTACCTATTGTCTTCACTCAAGTATGTGGCTCCTTTTCATTGCAAGGATTTTTTTCACAACTGTGCATTCTATGGCCCCAACTTTGCAGGTACTTTCTTTATGATGAATCAACAAACTTTTCACATTTGCTTTTTGCCCATGCTTCTCAGAAATACCTATGCCAAAGCCTGAACTTTGGGATTGCTTGAAATTTTCTCTATCAGATTAATTAGTCCACTGTCTTTAACTTCAGTCTTCACAAACTCTCAGGACATGGTCAAAATGAAGACAAATATTCTACCAGAATGTAACACACATGACCTCCAGTCCATCTGCCAATGGAATTGTTCCCAAATGTGTCCTCTGATCCTGAGCCTTTTGTCTCCAGCATGCAGCCTTCTGAGATCGGATAGGAATCTCTCATCAGTCTCCATTTTCTCTGCTTACCATATTTTATGGCTTCTTTAGCCAGCATCTTCAAACTTTTCTAAGTTACTTCCACCAACCAATTCCAAAGATTTCTGAACAACATGGTCATCAAGTCACATCTATGACCCTACTTCTCTGGTTATAATTTGTATATTAGTCACTAATCCATCATTAGGACACAATACCCAATTCACACAATTTAAAGGAGGAGAAGTTTGCTTGGAGTCAGTTTTTACAGGATTCAGCCCAATACTGGTAACTCCAAGGCAGGAACAGCATGGTGCAAGGTCCTAGTGGAGGACAGCTACTCATTCCATGGCAGCCAGGAAGCAGGGAGAGAGAACAGAGAAACTGGGGACAAGAATATCGCCTTCCAGGTCATGCCCCAGGTGACCCACCTCCAAGGAGGCCCCACTTCTTCTCTGCAAGTCAGCTGTGAATCATCAGCAGAAAATCTACGCATGCAAATCACTTCCGCATGATCCCATCACCATCCAAACAGATAAGGCTTTGGGGGACCTTAAGATTTAAACTATAGTAGGTGGCAATGGTATTGTCCTTAACCCCATGAACTTCTGCTCCACACAGCAAAATAAATACGCATAACTGAAGGTGGCCGTACACATAGAAATAGCTGAGGACATGCACCATTTATAGTACTGTGAATATGAGGTAGATCTTAGTTCCTTATCTCATAAAATAAGAAAATTAAATTAGATATTATACAGTCTACTTCAAGTTATGGACGGCAAATAAATCTCTGTTTTTCCATATAATTATCATGGTTTGGTCTGAAGGCCAAAACATACGCAACTTGTATTTCCTCCTCAAGAACTGGTTCCAGAAGACCACTGTCTTCTATACCCAGTAAGTGACATTTCAACAGATTGGTCTGATCTAAATTAGTCGCTGAAGCAGTGGGACTCTTCTGTATACGTTACTCATAGAACATTTTAGAAAACACAGATTATATAATATACTGTCTTCCTCTACTTACTCATGTGTCTTTTCAGCTCTGAATTGAATTATGTAAAAATTGTGGTATGACTTATCACTAATGAGCATAATTATGGCTTATGCAGGGTGCTCTCTATCAAGAATTATTTCCCTAAGACTAGAATCATCATACAGATTCTTCAATCACATAATAAGGTATGGAATATTCTAGTATGTTCAGTCTCCATCTGTGTAGGTCTACGGTGCTAGATGAGTCTTACTATTCTCAAATGGGTCTACAAATTAGAATCATAGGCAAAATTTGGAGTCTTATTAAGATTGTGAATTACTTAAAGGTATAACTTGGGGTCAGAATTAGAGGTGTGAGCTATTTGACCTGATTTTATAACACTGGCAAACCACTAACCACTTGAAAATCCTGAATCATTATTATCTCTTGCACTGACCTGGACATATTTTTATTCCCAAAAGTGAAGAGTAAATGATATCAAGTAAATGAAACGATAGACATCAACTCAAAAGAACTTTTCTGAGAGATGTTTATCCTTACCAGTTGACCTGATTTCTACCCTGAAACAGGTTTTCTTGCCCAAGATTCCCAGCTGGGACTGGAGTATGGGAGACAACATCATCTGCTTTGCTGAATTAAAGCTTGGATTTATCGCCCAAGGCTGTCTGGTCCCAGGCTTGTGCACCTTTCTGACATCTCTATTTATTGAGCAAAAAGAAAAGGTAAGCTGATGTTGAATCTTGGCTGTTTCCCATGTCACATGTGTTAGGACCAGAAATAGAAAAGAAAAGTTTTTTTGAGGAAAGCAGGAAGTTCCCAAGAAATGAGCTTGAGTGCTGCTTTACCTGGGAACAGTTTGAGAGATCTAAATGAAAGCTCCAGATACTTCACTGGCCTTGAAAAGGTCACTTGACTTATTCCTACAGTATTTATATTACAAATCATAACTCTGCTTCCTGTGTACATTCCAGAATGTCATAAGTATAAATAATACTCATGAGTTTGGAAGCACTTTGAAAGTGAAAATGTAAACAAAGGTTATATTATTCATGAATATTTCAAATATTTAAATAGGTAGCAATCCAAATAGCAGTTCCATGAAATGCTCCAGAAGAAGAGCTCCAACCTTTTGCTGGGCCAAGGATTCCTTGCCCAAAGATCCTCCAGAAAGTGAGCATCCTTTCCATTTTATTCTGAGTTCATCTTGTTAGTTCATATACTTGAGGCCCCTCTTAGCCTCTCTTTGGTATAGATCTCTGTTCAAAGTTAAGTTTTACATCTTTTCTTGTTCCTTCCTTGATGCCATGAAGGAAAAGAGAAAGAAGTAAAAGATGTTCTGGCCAGCAAAATGTTAACTGAAACAAACGGAATTCTGATGTAATTTCTTGAGTGAATGTAAGGAGCTATAATATACAGATAACAAGAACTGACCATTAGGCAGGAGAGAATGAACCTTGATGAGCATGTCTTTCCTTTCATTTAGCAGTCATTGTGTACGACTGAAGTATGGCTTGTAAGGAAGTTTCCTCTACTGGTGTGGTATGCAGAGAAAGAGAGAGAGAGAGAGTTTCAACATTCTGCTGTGATTATTGTGACTTTTGCATCCATGCCTGGATAAACAGATGGAATGAAAATTCTGTATGAAGACACTGTCTCCTCTGGGGAAATATAGACTATAGAGATGTACAACAAATCATACCTGTCTTCGTGTTCTTCTTTTTTTCCAAAAAGTCTGTACTGTTAATCTTCTTTAGTGATAGACACCTTCCAATATTCTTCACATGATGACTTACAGAATACAGAAGATATCTATGGTTTACATATATGAAGTCCACAAGCACACACACACTCACACTGACACACACACTCACCCACATACACAATATGTATGTATATTTATATATATTTTTCTATTAATGAAGACTGAAACTCACATTCAGAAATCCTAAACTGGCAATACTCTATGGACTTTAGTGTAGTGGCCAGGATTCCAGAGCTTTGAGTCTCATTTTTCTCAAATCAGGCCTCACTTTCTCTGTCTCTCAGTTCTCTGTGTATAAAATGGGGCTCATCAGTCTCACAATGTGAGTTTTGTAAGTGTAGAGTTAGCATTTGTAAAAATTCTACTCTTACTAGAAGGTCTTGAATAAATACCATGTGTTTTAATTATATAAATTGAAGTGTGAGAATTTGTAGTCCAAAGAGCATTTCTAGTTGGCTGTAGGTTAAAAGCATTGCTTTATACTTGAAAAATAGATCAGATCGAATATATCTGGATTACTTGAGTCTTCTACACAATACTCACATCATTGTCCAGTTTTCCTCTTTGACCTTTCAAAAAACTTTCTCAGGAAAGCTTCTCCATCTCTGCAGTTATCATTCTTTTTATGCGCTTAAAAAAATTGAAGCATTTACATGAGAAGTATTTTAGGGTGGGGATAAAAAAAGGCTCTTAACAGCTCATGTGTTCAGAGGTGGAGCTTTTAGAAGGTGATTAGGTCATGGGTAGCAACCTTATCAATGAATTAATCCACTGATGTGTTTAGAACTGAATGTGTTGCTAGGAGACAGGGCTAGGAAGTAGGTCACAGGGTGCATATCTTTGAGGGGTATGTCTTTCATCTTGCTTTTCCTGTCTTCTGCATCCTCACTACCACAGGTTGAAAAGCTTTCTTTCACCACAACTTTCAATTATATGTTTCTGCCTTGAAGCCAGCTAACCAGAACTGAACCCCTGAAACCATAAGCCAAAGTAAACCTCTCTTTCATAGAGTTGAAGGTGTCAGGTATTTTGTCACCGAGGGAAAAGAATGTGACTAATACAAAGCACTAAGTCAATTTCTTTAGTAACTGAGACTTAAACAGTGGTATAAACTGCCTGATGAGGGCAGCCCTCTGCATGAGATGACTCTAACTTTAGAGTTTGGAAAATGGCAAGAAATTCTGCTAAATCTCAGTATGAAAGAAGGAGATAGGGAAGAGCACTAAATTGCCTGAACTGGTTGGTTCTTTTCAGAAGGGTGATTCTCAAACACAAAAATGAACCTATGAGGAGAATTTCTGAAGCAGTCATAACTTTAGAATGAAAGAGCTCCAGTAAGTTACAGAAATGTGATCTTTACCTGAGGTTCTGGAGTTAGAGACCCTGTCTTACCCTATGAGAGCAGTGTGTTACAGAAATGTGATCTTTACCTGAGGTTCTGGAGTTAGAGACCCTGTCTTGCCCTATGAGAGAAGTGTGGTGGTGAGTCTCCTGGAACAAGGTAAGGAAGATGAAGCAGGCCTGACCTTCAGGCTAGAGAGGAGATATCCCATAGTACCTTCTCTTTCAAACTCCTGTTCCTCTAGAAACCTACTGCTATCCTTGATTTTACATGAACATTACCATTGATTGAGGTGGCTCTTTGGGTTTATTTGAATGAAGAAATTCTTGTGACTGACAGAAAGCAGAAATATTTTTTCATTGTAATGTATGATTCTTCAGTAGAACACTGAGTTGTTTCAAAAGCCTTGTTAGATAATCACATCCAGAGAAATATAACATAGATCTCACCTTAATTCTTCCATCTTATTTCCAGACTCTGAAACCCATCTACTATGCTGAACTTAGGAATGAATAAGGGAAAAGAAACCTAATTTCCAACGAGGAGACTTGGATGCCACCTGATAAGAAACTGAGATGTGGTGCATCCATCATGTCTGCTTAATTTCTTAGTGAACATTGTTTAGATTCAGTTCTGTCAAGTTGTTTTTTTTTTCAGATGTGCACCAGTATAAACCTCCTTCCTGGTACTAAATGCACTGGGAACTAGTGGTATGCAGTCTAACTTTCTCCATCCCATTTTCCCATTTCCTATGCTAATTGTTTTGTCTCCCAGGTCTGTCCAAAGGAGCTCTGGCAAAAACATTTCTTGCATGGCCTGAAGAATAAAATTCTGACTCAGCGTCTGTCTGATGATTTTGCTGGAATGAGTTTTCCTGAGGTTTCCAGGTGAGTTAAGTGAAATTCTTTCCTCATTCTTCACACATCTTTCTTTGAATGATGTTCACAGAGGGGACACTGTCGACCAGGGTCCAGTGACAAATCTAAGCGGGAGGATGGGATTACTCAGAGTCACTGCAATTCCAGAGCTATAATGCATGTAGGACAGTTCACCCATGTCCCTAAGAGTCACTTGCAAAGGCTGTGGAAAATCTGTATTTGCAGCTTGCTTCCTCCACCAAGATGCTGGTCTTCTTCCTAACATGGAGCACAAAAGTGTGGACCAGAGGCTGCTGAGCTAGTGTCCTGCTTGTTCATGTCTCCTCACAGCTTCTTGTCTTCTCCCCCAGGCTCTGCTTCATGAAGATGCACCTCATGCTGATAGCCATCGAACACAAATCCCTCCCTAATGGTGGTTCCTGGTACCAGTTTCTCATCTTTTTTTTTTAAAGGGGAATCTTTATGATTAACACTTTCCTAAAGATGCAGTCATAACTAAGCATGTTGACATTGGTGAGAGCTTGCCTCTTACACACGTGGGCTCTGTTTTTGTGGCCCCTCTGTGCTGTCCCTACTGACTGGGGTTAGAATGGATTTCTCAAGTGGTAAATGCTTTGCCTTTGTCTCTATGACTCTGTTCTCTCTCATGAGAAGGAATAAGAAGCAATGGTTACCCACACAAAGCTCATCCTCTGAACGACTTTGCTTTGGAGGAAGTCTTGAGCATGAACCTATGCTGTGCATTACTGGAGATGAAAATGCACCCACAATCTCTAGCTTTAGAGAATAAGGAGCAAAATCTGACAAAATAGCAACTTGATTGGCCTGCTAAGTAAAGTCTGTTGCTGATAAATGAAGGAAAGTGGTGAAAGCATTATATCATTACCGTTTCCTGAGAATCCTTATGTGGGTAGCATGGGAGATAAGGGATATTTGTCATAAAATGAAAAAAGAGAGAGAAAAAAATCATGATGAACAAAATTTACATAAACATAGATGGAAGAAAAAGCGAATCAGTTGCAGTAATTAAATGTGGTGACTGAGAGGAATGAGAAGCAAAGGAAAAAAAACTATGATGTTGCTTATGTATGTTATTTAGTGGAAAAGTAACTCAAATTCTATTGGAGTCAATAAATTCTGATTCTGATGATGGTCTGTTACATCTGTGGCCTTGGAGAAGTGTTCATCATTTGTGCAAGTAGAATGGAGAGGTCAGTTTAGTTAATCTCTAACCCTAGAAATCCAAAAATTACAGGAAAAATTCAAAATTCAATAGTATTCAATGATCCCAGCTGGACAATGAAGGAATGATTTTATATGAAAGGTTGAAAAGAAGAAAAGATCTGTCTGAATAGAGAGATTGAAGTTGTATAAGTTGCCTGGGCAGAAGAAATAAGTACACGACTGTAGAAAAAAGTCATTAATAAGACAATAACAAACAGTTTGCCTGAATGGCTAAATTGCACCTGACAATCCTGTCATGTTCAAGAAAATCACACAGTTCAAACTTACGTATGTATTCATCTGACCAAGACTTTCTACTGGAAACTGGTCATAGTAAAAAGAATAACTTTAGACTCATGAAGTAGGAAATTTGGGTTTCAAATTGCCTTGAAAGTTAATAAAATTTTAGTAATATCTTTGGCCTTTGACAATCTGAGCTATGCATGGAAACTTTGAAATTTTAAAGATGGAGACTCCCAAAGCCATTTCTGACTTTGTAAAGTCAAAATCTCCAACAGTGGAACCTGATTATTTTTTCTGAAGTCTCTCTGACATAATCAGTTTATGTACTGGCATTCAGGATCTAGTGAAACACGCAGTTTTAAGACCCATCCCAACTCTAACGTTGCAGGTGTCTGTAAACTGTATTGAAATAATTGTTAATATACCACAACCAGAAGCGTGAATATTTACTAAGAAGCTAATTCCCACATAGTTGGAGGAAGCCCTGGTGCTGTTTATACCCAGCACACAACTACTGCCAAAGAAAGAGCAACCCATTCCAACACAGATTCAACTTTCTCACTGAAAACTGAGGTGACTCAAAGAAGTTGCAACTTGATTTTAGAAAGATATTGGTAGCCTTTTCACACTTGAGTGCAGGTTCATGACCCACGTTGCTGCAGGCACTTTAGATATATTAACTCTTAAATCCTCACAACAATACTGGGGCATGGACACAATTATTAGTCTCATTTTATGGAGCAGAAAGCTAAGGCTCTGCAAGGTTAAGTAATTTTCCAAGCTCACACAACTCCCAAGTGGCAAAGCCAGGGCCTGAACTCAATCTGACTCTGAGGACGGCGGTTCCAGTCACCATGCTGTGTTAAATCTCCCCTGGCCACTGCTAGTAGAGGGAACACCAGACATCTCAGTGGCTAAGCCTCAGGCCAGAGTACTGAAATCCTGGAGGAAAACTTACCTTTTCCCACTTTCTGTTTCCTCTTCTAATTGATGCACTTGATTAATCTGGTAGATTTGCAAAAGCCCTGAATAATCATAAAGGGCTGCCATAGAAATAGTATTTTGCCTGATGCGAGACAGTCCTGATTCTGACCCTAGTCACATGATGTAAGGAGTGTCCAGCGGCAAACATTCTTTAAATAGAGCAATCAGCTGTGATTCCTGATGGAGGTACAAGCAATAATCCCACCTGGGGTAACCCTCAAAGTCCACCTCCTCTCACAAGTGCAGTCAGATAGAATCTTCACAGCTACATATTCAACTTGAGTTCAGATCCTCCCCCAAATAAGAAGACACATAAGTCATGTTAATCATATGCTCACTAGGTAGTGAAAATCAACCATTGATACTGAAGGGGCCATAAATCCATGTTCTTTCTCTTTCATGGTCAAATCCAATCATACCTCTAATTACTCTGTCATTCTAATGCATTTTCTCCACTAGAAATCTACTGAACATAGCTAGTGAGCCTCATTCAGCCCTTGTCATAAGCCTTAGGAGGGTTTTTTGGGCATGTGTAAGCCCTTTCGTATTTATGCAACTTGCTCAGGACTATCCTAAAGGCAAAGTAAGTATAAATCAAGATGTGACATCATTCCACTGTGAATTTTCAAGGATGAAAGGAGTGCTTTCATCATGCAAAAAAGAAGCAAGGGGAATCCTCACTATACTAGAGACATGAATTGAAAAGAAAAATAAGGAGAAGACATCCTCACAAGCAGGGAGATGTTTAGGTAACGCAAAACAGCCATGGTGTGTCAAGACACAACATGTATAGAAATTTACTAGACAATATTAAATATATAAGCCATATGAGAACAGAAAATTAAAATGTTCAAGTAATGTACAAATAGAAATGGCCAGTTATACAGCTTAGTGGCATAGCACCTGCCTGGCAAGCACAAGGTCCTGAGTTTGATTCCCAGTACTGAAAAGAAAAAAAAAGAAGAAGAAGAAGAAAGAAGGAGAAGGAGAAGGAGAAGAAGAAGAGGAGGAGAAGGAGGAGGAGGATGGGGAGGAGGAGGAGGGGGAGGAGTAGGAGGAGGAGGAAAAATAAAAAGAAATAGAAACAATTCATATGGTTCTTGCTTTCAAAAATTTGCAAGCAAAATACACAACAGTGAAGTCAAAATACATGTACACTTTCAAAACCTCTATAAGTAAATAAAAGGAAACTTTGAATCCAGTTGGTTGATTGGATGTAGTTTATTTTAAAGGCAAGCATCCCAAGGATGAACACAACTGGCGTGATCGTAAGACTGGCAATTGTGTGCTGTTAGCCTAGTTTGCATTTGATAGTCAGCAAAGCATCATGTATTTGCATTGGTTGAACTGTCTTAGATTCATGATACAATCCTAGGAGGAACTTCCCTTCAGCTCAGCTATGAAGGCAGCTCAGGTAGCAATCAAGTTTGTGCCTAAGTGCCCTCAGCTTATTTAACAGCAATCAAAAGATTAGAGTCAGATTCACACTTTCCATTGTTAACCATGCAAGGAGATTGAGTCCTACTAACTTGGGAACTTAGAGAATCCCTGGATAATGACAGAGTGAAACATCAAATATTGCCACAGAAATCAAGAGGGAAAATTGACTGTATTTTTATTTTCTGTTTCCAGTGGTCTGATACTAAACCCACCTTCACAAGTGAAGCTGCATAAGAATACATTAGGGTTCTTTATTGCTGAATCTCCAATAGAAGTCAAGAGGTAATTGTTTTATTACTTTATGGAGGGAAAACACTAAAGCAAATATGACTTAATGGGAGACGTACTGCGTCAACACCGTGCCTCCTTAGTGTACAGCCTCACGTCAGTCTTTCTTGGTTTGCTTTCATTGTCCAGAGCATTCTTCTACTGTTCCAAGTGTCACGACGACGTGCAGAATCCTGAGCTAATTGAAAAATGCAGCTGCAAAACTAGGAGCCTTCGGCATGCCACAGGTAATTACGCTTGATGCTCACAGACTTAGCCCAGCCTTTAGTCTAGCCAAGACCGCAGAAGAGGCTTCCAGCACTTCAAGGACGTTGCCCATTCGTGCTTGACCAGTATGAGTCATGTTTCCCCACTGTGCACCCAAGACCTAGAGTCAGTCTTTCAGAGACAGAAGCATCCTAATGCTTACCTAATTTGACTTCCTCATGTGCCAGCTGGATGGGTTGAAAGACTTAGTGTTGCTGTCCAAAATCACAGAATCCCTGTTAGTAACATGGCCAAGCTCAGTCCTACGCATGGTGACTTTCTGCCTGAAAACGCAACCGCTTTTAACTGTTTGTTGGGTCGTGAGTGCATCACTTTCTGACCATTCCTCGACGGTTCTGTTTCCTTAGTGAATGGTCAGCTGTGTAAAGTTTATTCATTCAGCATAACAATGAGGCAGCGTAACTTTCTCCATTGTCTGTGGTTGAACACAAAGCCTTATGAATGACCCTTTCCACTTCAATGCCGGAAAAATAGAAATTAATCTCAAGTGTTTAGGATACATCTGTCCCTCCTAGTTTAAAAGTTAGCCTCTTCCAAGTGTGTTCACATTCTCTGGGCAAAACCCCAGTGTTTTACAATTTAGAATTAATCGATTGAAAATGTGAATTTCCCATCAGGAGCATTCTCATTTCTAAGATTCTCAGTCTCACCTTATGCCCTGAATGCTATTTAGATGTGGAAGTAAACTTTTCCAGTGTCATGGATGTTCTTGCAGTGAACGTCAAGTCCTCACCAACACCATCTAAGAATGAGGCGTCTCACTCCTTTTGGTCTAGGATTGTGTCACTCTGCAACTCTCACGTCGACAACAAATCACTTGCTTCTGATTCTGGGTCACCTTCTATCAATTTGTAATGACGCTCCATCATCCCTGTTGTAGTCTTTATTTTTGCAATCTGCAAAACCCCACTTTTCAGTGTGCCTAGTCTTTGCATTCCTTGAGTTACTGTAGTCCCTCTGCTGTTTGGAATTCGCCCTGTGCACACTTGGCTGACAGGCTATGGATGCCCCTCCTCTCTTCACCCCGCTGATATGACCACGCTGCTATGCCTCTTCTTCAGTACTGGTTCGCATTGCTAGCACACATCTCTCCCACACAGTCTCCCTGGAATCCAGTGAAAGCAAAGCATTGCTCTGTACTCCCCCATACTCACCTCCAGCCGTCCCTCACGGACCTGAAATACTACCTGTATATGCAGGGTGAGGACTGGGTCCTTTCTGAGGGACTCAGGCTTTGTCTTTTTTAATAGCAGGTTTATTGAAATAAAATTTGAATACTATCATAGAAATACCATATCCATTTAAAATGTACAATTCAATGGATTTTAGTGCATGGAGAGAGTTGTGCAACTATCATAACAACCAATTTTAGAACATTTTTCCCACCTCAAAAAAGAAAGTCCTCCACACCCATGAGCAATCATTTCCCATTTTTTCTTCCCCACCCACACCCCTGGATACCACCAGTCTAGGTTTTGTTTCTATAGATTTAGTACATTCAGACTTTTGTGGGTAGGTTGTTCATTCAGCCCTGCTGTATCTTTTTAAGGCTGTATAATATCCCATTGTATAGATGTTTTCCACTTTTTTTATCCATTCCTCTGTTACTGGAGGAGGAATGAAGGTTATTTCCACCTTTGGGATACAGTGTGTAGTGGTGTTGTGGACAGTGACATACAAATCTATACTAAAGTTCTCGCTTTCCCTTTTCCTGTGTGTGTGCTCGGGAGTAGGATGTGAAGTCAGTTCTGTTTTAGCTTTCTGAAGCACTGCCATCCTGTCTCCTGCGGCATCACACCCTTCACGTTCCCACCAGCAGACACAGACGTTCCAGTTGCTCCACAGTCACATCAACACTTTTTAATTTCTGTGCTTTTGTGTTATGTTTTGGTAATAGTCATCCAAAGAGTTTTAAAGTGATGTGTCATTATTGTTTTAATCTGAATTTCCCAACTGCTAGTGATACTGAACATATTTTCATGAGGATCATATTG
>RJWM01000718.1:0-194693 GCA_004363535.1 Dasyprocta punctata
TAAAAACATTGGAAATCAGTATGAAAAAATATACTATAGAATCATTAATTAAATGAAGTCAGAGTGCATATATTAATATCCATTTGATCTTGTTTTGTAAACCTATAATGTTACTATTGTGGATTTGCTGTTGTCGTTTGTTTGTCTCTTTTGCTTTTTGTCTTTCTTATATGTGTCTTTTTTCTCTTAAATAAAAAAATGTAAAAAAATTTAAAAAAATAAAAAATAAAAGTAGGAATAGTGAGAGGTAGTATTTGAAAAGACTCCACCAGAGTGGGAGAAGGACATTGACCCTTACAACAAACATATACTCATACACACTGAACAGCAACTAACGCCAGCCCACCCTGAGCACAGCACAAGGTGATACGTGGTGTTGAGGCAAGAAGACTGTAGAAGCTTTCAGAGAAGAAAACATCTTACCTGTGAAGGAGCTACCTATAGCAGAAGTCTCATCATCAAGAAAAGGTACCAAGGGTATGGGGGTAACACTTCCAATTCTAAGATGGAATGTCTCACCTGGGAGATTTGTACCCATCATTTAAGAATCATGGAAAAATAGTGGCACACATCTTTAATCCCAGCACTTGGGAGGCTGAGGTAGGAGGAGCATTGTGAGTTCGAGGCCAGCTTGGGCTACAACACAAGCACAAGGCTGGCCTAAACTACATAGTGCAACCCTGCCTCAAAAATCTAGGGCCAGGAGTTTGGTTCAGTGGCTTAAGCGCCTGTCTGTCAGTTGCAAGGTTGTGAGTTTGATCCCTGGTGCCGCAAAAAACAAAGAGCAAGAAGAGCAAGTCAAGCCCAAAGCCCAAAGAAGGGAGGAAATTATAAAGATCAGATCAGAAATTAATGCAATTGAAACTAAGAAAACAGCCAGGCATGGTGGCGTGTGCCTTTAATCCCAGCACTCAAGAGGCTGAGGTAGGTGGAGCATTGTGAGTTTGAGGCCAGCTTGGGCTACAGCATGAGTGCAAGGCCGGCCTGAGCTACATAGTGCGACCCTGCCTCAAAAAACTAGGGCTGGGAGTTTGGCTCAGTGGCTAAAGCACCTGCTTGGCAGGCATGAGGCTCTGAGTTCAATCCCTGGTGCCGCAAAAAAAAAAAAAAAAAAAAAAAAAAAAAAAAAAAAAAAAAAAAAAAAAAAAAAAAAAAAAAAAAAAAAAAAAAAAAAAAAAAAAAAAAAAAAAAAAAAAAAAAAAAAAAAAAAAAAAAAAAAAAAAAAAACTAAGAAAACAATACAAAGGATTAATAAATCAAAGAGTTGGTTCTTTGAATGAATAAATAAAATTGATAAACCCCTAACCAACTTTATCAAAAAGAGGAAAGAAAATACTCAAATCCATGCAGTAAGAAATGAAAAGGGTGAAATCACTACAGACCCTGTGGACACACAGAAGATCATTAACACCTGCTTCAAAACCTTACTCCCATAGGTTCAATAACACAGAAGAAATGAAAAGATTCCTAGAAATCTATGAATTACCAAAGCTGAATTAAGAAGATGTTAAACTGCTGAATAACCCAATTTCAGCTAATGAAATTGAAAATGGAATTAGAACTTTGCCAACAAAGAAAAGCCCAGGTCCTGATGGATTCACTGCTGAATTCTACGAGAAATTTAGGGAAGACTTAATGCCAACACTCCTCAAACTCTTCAATGAAATTGGAAGAGAAGCAAGTCTCCTGACTTGTTCCTGGAAGCAAGTAATACCCTAATACCAAAACCAGAGAAAGACCCAACCAAAAAAGAAAATTACAGGCCAATTTCCCTAATGAACATAGATTCAAAATCATCAATAAAATAGTGGCAAATAGAATGCAACAAGTTATCAGGAAGATTATACACCATGATCAAGTGGGATTTATCCCAGGAATGCAGGGATGACTCAAAATGCACAAATGTAATACACCATAAATGTAATACACCATATCAACAGAGCCAAAGACAAAAATCACATGATCATCTCAATAGATGCACAAAAGGCTTTTGATAAAATCCAATGCTCATTCATGATACAAACCCTACAGAAAATCAGAACAGATGGTCTCTACCTCAACATGATAAAAGCCATATATCATGTATCAACAGCCAAACTGTAACTAAATGGACAAAAACTGAAAACTTTCAACCTAAAATCAGGAACAAGGATGTTCATTATCACCACTCCTATTCAATATAGCTCTGGAAACATTAGCCAGAGCAATTAGACAAGAGAGAGAAGTAAAAGGAATAAGGATAGGAAAAGAAGAAGTTAAATTATCACTATTTGCAGATGATACAATACTCCCCATAGAAGACCCCCAAAAATGCATTGAAAGACTTCTAGATGTAATAACCAAATTCATTAATGTTGCTGGATACAAGGTCAGCACTCAAAAATCAATAGCATTCTTGTGCAAAAACAACAAACTCACTGTGAGAGAAATAAGGGAAACCACACCCTTCACTATAGCATCCAAAAAATGAAATACTTAGAAATCAATCTAAAAAAGGAAGTAAAAGATCTATACAGTGAAAATTGCATTACTCTGAAAAAGGGAATCAAAGAGGATTTCAGAAAATGGAAAGATATTCCCTGTTCATGGATAGGAAGAACAAACATTGTGAAAATGGCCATTCTCCAAAAATTGTTAGATTTAATGTAATTCCAATCAAAATACCACTTACATACCTCACAGAGCTAGAAAAATCATCCCTAAAATTCATCTGGAACCAGAAGAGATCTAGAATAATAAAGGCAATTCTGAGTAACAAAGGTAAGGCAGGAGGCATCACAATCCCCTACCTGAAGTTATATTACATAGCTACTGTGATAAAATCAGCATGGTATTGGTATAAAAACAGACATGAAGATCAGTGGAATAAATTTGAAGATACAGTTACTACAAGCATTCTCAGCCACCTCATCTTTCACAAAGGGGCCAAAAATATACACTGGAAGAAAGATAATCTCCATAGTAAGTGGTGCTGGAAAAACTGGCTTTCCATATGCCAAAAACTAAAATTAGACTCATGTCTATCACCATGCACTAAATTAAAGACAAAATGGAGAAAAGATCTGAATATTAAAACAGAGACACTAAACCTGTTGGAAGACAAAGTAGGTAAAAATCTTGATGACATAGGAGTAGGCAGAGAGTTCATGAACAAAAATCAAACTGTACGAGAAATACTTCCCAGAATCAACAATTGGGATCTTGCCTTATTGAAAAGTTTTGCATGTCAAAGAAAAACTCCAACAAAACCCATAAATTGGGAAAATATCTTAGCCAACTCTCCCTCGGACAAAGGACTTATATCTAAACATACAAAGAATTAAAAGAAAACAGGCCCCTAAAATTCAAGTATCCAACCCAAAAATATGCATCTGAGATGAATATACACTTCTCAGAGGAAGAAATACAAATGGCAAATAAATATATGGATAAATATATGGAAAAAATGTTCAACATCAATGGTCATTCAGGAAATGCAAATTAAAACAACACTGAGATTCCATCTCACCCCGGAAAGAATGGCTAAGATCAACAAATCAACCAATAACAAATGCTGGAAAGGCTGTGGGGAACTCTTCTCCACTGTTGGTGGGAGTGTAGACTGGTACAACCACTGTGGAAATCAGTGTGAAAATTCCTCAAGAAGCTAGGATTAGAGATTACATTTTATCCAGCTATCCCTCTTCTGGGCATTTTCCCAGAAGAATTGAAAACATCATACCACACTGATATATGTGCAACCATTTGTTATAGCAACACAATTTGTAATAGCCAAATCTTGGAAACAACACAAGTGCCCATCAATCAAGGAATGGATAAAGAAAGTTGTGGTACTTTTATACAATGGAGTACTAGTCAGTTATCAAGAAAGATTACATCAAGACTTTTATAAGTAACTGGATACAACTTGAGACCATACACATAAGTGAAATAAACCAAGTTCATATGTGTAAATACCATATTGTGTCCCTAATGTAAGAAACTGAAAAAGTATATACAATCCAAAATCTACAATAAATACTGTATAAGTGTAAGAAACTGCTCAAAGAGGAAAAATAATTGGGTTAGAGGAAAGGAGGAAAAAA
This sequence comes from Dasyprocta punctata, assembly GCA_004363535.1. Classification (NCBI taxonomy): domain Eukaryota; kingdom Metazoa; phylum Chordata; class Mammalia; order Rodentia; family Dasyproctidae; genus Dasyprocta; species Dasyprocta punctata. Next base: position 4,086 of record RJWM01000718.1, read on the forward strand.
GAAAGGGAAAAGGAAAAAGACAAATTTGTATATATGTATATATAAGATAGCTAAAATGACTATACTACTAAATGTATTAGTTATTGAAAAAGAACAGTTAATGCTCATATGATTAGATCAATTTTACATGTCTATATCTGTTAATCTAAACAATCCTTTTGAAGGTAATGATATACAATACTACAACCATTGTCAAATTCCTATCATCTTGTTTTGTAAACCTATAATGTTATCATATCGGATTTGTTGTTGTTTGTCTCTTTTCCTTTTTGTTTTTCTTTTCTGTGTTTTTTTCTCTTAAATAAAAAAGAACATAAATGCTGTTGTTGATAACAGCATTTCACCTGCGGGGGAATATGAACTTTTTTATGTTATCTGTCTATACTCCCTTTTGTTGCTTATGAACCTGGAAGAAGTCTGAGACTTGACCAGGTATGCTGAAGAGTCACTGGGGTGGTGCTGTGGGTAGACCCCCTCTATGGGCCGTAAATGCTAAGTCCTGTTACAGCTACAGCTACACTCACAACCCAGGGATCAGATGTGCCCATGGACTGGAGCAACCCTAACCTCTACAGTTTGCAGCTGTGGACAGGTATGATCATGCCAACCAATGGCCTCAGTGTTTCCCCACACTGGGTTTGCTAACATAACAGCAGCCTTTCACATATTGATCAGAGCTCATGAATGAGAAGGCTCCATATCTGAATTTCTTTGGGAAAGATGCCACAGACCCAGACACATCAGACTCATCAAAGACCTAAGAAGATCTGTGCAGAAAAATCTACTTTCTTAACTTGTCTTTTTTCTAACTGAGTTTATTGCCCAGTCTTTAATTATGAGAACACCTGTGAACATCCCCAGGACCACACTCACCCTACACACACTGTACAATGAAAACACAACATTTCAAGATTGTCTCTGGCCATAGGGGTGGAAGGTGGATGCCAGCAGAGCAGAAAGTCCACAGACATGAGGGAAGGGCTGGGCAGAGCTCAGAAACCACCAGGATTATGGTGTGCAACACCCAACATGGGGCCTGCGTGCACATCCTGCCCTGGGGACTGTGTGCAAATCCCACTCAGAGAGCGGGTGTAACACCCACCCACTGGCAGTGTGTTAGAGTTAAGTTTAGGGTTACGTTTCCTGCCAGGAAACCCACTTAAGGTTGTTTATCCAAAGGTTTGAAATCTGCTTGTTGCAGACATTTGCACTCTCAAATTCCTGCAGTTCTGTCCCTGCCTACCAAGACATAAAATCAACCCATGTGTTTTCAGCAGATGAGTGGTTAAAGAAATGTGGTATGGGAAGAACAAGATGGCGGAAGAATAAGCAGCAGAGTAAACATCCTCCCTGAGAGATACCATCCAGATGCCAGAACATAGCAACGTGGGGAAGACAAGAAGGAAGGAAGTGGGTCCTGTGGACCCAGGAAGAATCTAAAGTGAGAACTGAAGCCCACAGAAAGAGTAAAAAGAAACACTTAAACAAAGAAGGTGGTAGCTGGCAGCGCCTCTGCCCAGAGCCAGACCCACTATGTGGAACCTGGGGACACACGATCAAGGTGCCACCATGGTGGCAGCGACCCCGGAGGCCTCTGCCGAGAGAGGCAGCTTTGGAGGGGAGTGGCAGTGGATGGGGGGAGCAGACCTGGAGAACTGAACTGACAGTGAGTGTGCAGAGGTCTTCACCCTCCTGCCAGAGAAAGAGATTGGCTGGGAGACATCACGGAGTTGGGCTGGGAACACCTAGCTGGGCGCAGACCCATAGAGGTTGCTCAGGCTGAGCCCTGCCCCCTGTGCACATCCTGGGGACCACCTTGGAGGGTCCCTGCGGGTGACTGGCTCAGTCTAGAGACAGTGGCTCCACACGTGTTCCAGGGGTGGTGGTGGAGAGTCTGCAGGTGACCAGCCCACCGGCCCAGGTTCGTGGGCAGTGGCCCCACCCCTGCACACACTGTACCAGCCATTGGGGAGCCAAGGCAGGGAGGGGAAAGGCAGTGGATAACGCTGTAACATGCCCCCAGTGACAACCATCAGATATCCATATTCGGCACTAGCTAGAAGAACCAGTCTCACTTCAAAGAAATTGCAGTCAATGAGAGGAGTGTCTGGGTCCCCAGTACCCATTTGCCCAGAAGAACCCAGGAATATGTCAAGACAAAGATGCAAAAGGCAGTCTCTGGCCTCCAATCCAAAAAGAGCAAGTCCAGGAGATACAAATGCAGAAGAGATCGGGAGTCCCACAACTGAAGTTTCTGAGGTGAAGGCAACTGAAGTAAAGAAACAACTTCAAGAGACCATAAAAGAAATTAGAACAGAAATACTAACTCAACTAAAAGAAGAAATGAAAAACATAATAAAAGAACTGCTAGGCAACTCTAAAGGAGACATAGATGAAAAAATGGAGCATAGGAAAACGAGGGAAACCTTGAATGAACAACACAAAAAAAAGATTTAGAATACATGAAACAGATTCAAAGAGATAACCAAGAAATCAAAAACTCCATTGAAAGTTGGCAAAACCACTTGAAAGAAACTAAAGACAGACTTTCAAACCTTGAAGACAGGTTTGCAGCTTGTGATCATGAAAGGAAATATCTCTTAAAAATAACAAGGAACCTGGAAGCAACAATACAATGGCTGCAAGACAACCCAAAGAAACATAACTTAAGAATAAAAGGTGTGAGTGAAAAAGCAGGGCACATTATAAATGAAGTTAAAAGCCTATTTACAGAACTAATCTTAGAAAACTTCCCAAGCATGGGAAAAGGAAGTGACTTTCAGATAAGTGAAGCATATAGAAATCCAGCTAAATGTAACCAATATATAATAATCAAGATCCCAGAAATTGAACACAAGAACAGAATATTGAAAGCTGTTAGAGAAAAAAACAGATCACCTACAAAGGAAAACCCATCAGAACCACAACAGACTTCTCAACACAAACCATTAGGTCAAAAGAGCTTGGAGTGAAGTATTTCAAGCCCTGAAAGAAAATATCTTCCAACCCAGATTGATGTACCCTTGAAAACTATCTTTCAAATTTAATGGAGAAACAAGGTACTTTCACCACAAAGAACAACTGAAGGAATTTATGACCACCAAGCCAACCCTACAAAGAATACTGAAGGGCATTTGAGAGAGAGATAAAAAAGACCACAGCCTAGAAATAGTGGCAGAGGGATATCATCGAGCAGGGCAGACAATTGAGTAGAGACAAAAAGTGGGCAGTCAATTGCAGGAAAGTGGCATAACAGAGACAAGGTAGTGTATGTTGGCCTTAACTATTCATGTAGATGGCCTCAACCCACCAATGGAAAGAAACACAGGCAGAGTGGATCAGGAGACAGGATCCACCAATATGCTTTATATAAGAAACACGTTAAACTCAAAAGGGGGTTCATAGACTGAAAGTCAAAGGAGAGAGAACAAAGCTGTATGTGACAGGGAACCAGAAAGAAGTGGGGGTAGCTTGCCCATTAGCTACATAGTGGACAAGAAAGATATGGCAATTTTATCCAATGGAAAGCTACTCAGCTATAAAGAAAAATAACCTCAGGCCTCTCGTAGGTAAATGGATATAATTTAAGATCATGTTCATGGATGAAATGGCCCAGAGCCACATGGGTGGGCACCATGTTATCTCCCTAGTACAAAAAAAAAATTAAAGGAGTCAGTAGGGTTCAAAATACCCAATACATATTGTAAAAATGAAAGGGGAGGAAGTGTCTAAAAAAGGAATACAGTGGCCATTGTTAATCTATCATCGAGATTTGAGTCCTGTATTGTTTTCATTGAGCTGTTTAGTCTGACCTTATTCTATTTCGGTTTGCCTAATGTTATTATATTTGATGGCATAGACAGCTATTTCAAAGATAACAAAACACATTATGGTAGCCATTATTGATATCTGATCACCTTGTTTCGAAACCCTATATTGCTTTCATTGTTTTGTTTTGAATGATTTTATCCTCTTTTGGTTTGTTTGATTGTATTATGACTGATGATATAAGCAACTGCTTAGAAGATATCATGAGGCATTATAGTAATCAGTGTTGTTTTGCTATGTATTGTTTCCATTGTTTTGTTTTTCATTGGTTTTATCCTGTACTATTTTGTTTGATTGTATTGTGCCTGATGGCATGGATGGTTATTTTGAAGATAACAAGAGGTATTATAAAGGGAAAGGAGGAAAGAAGGAAGGGAAAAGGAAAAAGACATAAATTTGTATATAGGTATACATAAGATAGTAAAAATGACTATACTACTATATGCATTAGTTATTGAAAAAGAACAGTTAACACTTATATGATTAGATCAATTTTACATGTCTATATCTATTAATCTAAACAACCCCTTTGAAGGTAATGATATGCAATATTACAACCACTGTCAAATTCCAATCATCTCACTTTGTGAACCTATAATGTTATCATGTTGGATTTGTTGTTGTTGTTGTTGTTTGTTTGTCTCTTTTGCTTTTTGTTTTTCTTTTCTGTGTCCATTTTCTCTTACAAAAAAAAAAAGAAATGTGGTACATATGCACAATGGAATACTCTTCAACCTTGAAAAAGAAGAACAGACTCTCACTGTGACAACATGTTGAACCTGGAGACATGAATTTTAATCCATTTGTGTGTTCCCACCCCTACAGTACTGCCAGTGTTGCAGCCCTCCTGGCTTCTCTCTTGGGTTGGCTTTGTTCATGCCTTGAGTTTTACATCAGATGTTCCACATTGCTGACTTCTCCAACCTTCTGCAGTCTCCACTGCACCTTTGACTTCACACTCATAACTTCACACACTGCCTTCTCAGAGGCAACTGACTGGCCTCCCAGGCCTTCTTCTGAAATATGCAAGGAAGTCTTCCTGACCCCACAATTTTTATTCAGCATGCCCAGAGAACCAGCACCACATGGATGACACCAAGGTCTGCTGCCAGCTGGAGCAGTAGCTGAGCCCTTTCATAATTCATCAGTGGTTGCAGAGGCCTCTGACTGCCTAGATGTCTGAGTATGGTAAGCTGAATCTTGGGTAATCAATTCCCAGTCCATAGGATAACACCATTCTGGAGCATGGGGCTCTAGGGTTCTCTTCTGAAAGCAAAGTCATTCGCTTTAGCAATTTTGAGCCTGTGAAGGTAGGACAGTGCCAGTTCTTCACACTCCCTCAAGGCATTTTTTGTATTGTCCAAATCCAAAGTACCTGACTCCTTTTTTAGGGCTTCTGGGAAGATGGCAGAGCAGTAAACCACAGAGAAAACAGCCTCTCTGAAAGTCACAGTCCAGATGCTGGAATGTAGCATCATGAGGAAGCCAAGAAGGAAGGAAGTGGGTTCCCTGGACCCAGGAAGAATCTGAAGTGCAAATTGAAGCCTACAGAGTGAAAAAATACTTCAAGGAAGAAGGTGGTAGCAGGTGGTACCTTCACCTTGTGATAGGACTCACTATGGGAAAGGAGCTGTTCAAACCTGGAGATGCACAGTCACAGGGACAGTGTTGGTTGGAGACCCCAATGGCCTCTGTAGAGAGACACAGCAGCGGAGAGGATCAGCAGACGTGGAGGACCGCACTGGCTGGCAGTGAGTACAGAGGACTCCTGCAGGGAGAGAGCAATTAGCTGAGAGTCATTTTGGACAGGCCAGTTGAGCCCAGAACCCAGAACTGCGGCCAGGTTTGTCTACCAGCTCCCAGACCGGGGCATACCCGTGGAAACTGCTTGGACTGTGGCAAGCCTGATGAATCTAGTCTCAGAGTAGGCCTGTTGAGATTATCCACTACACTGCCATGAAGCAACTGCTGGCTTGCTGAGATACATCAGCACGATTTTGGATTCTATCTTCACAGGTTGTCTACTGGTGAAACCAGAGACAATTCTGGAACTGGATTATTTGTTTTTCTTTTTTCTTTTCTCTTTCTCCTTTATTGTTTTTATATGAGTGTGAAATGGTTCCTGACCTCTCTGTTGGTGTAGCTCTGTTCTGTTCTTCCTTTTATCTCTTGCACCTCTCTTTTCCTTGAGTCTTCTGCACCAGTTTCCCCAAGTTGGCATGATCCCGCTTTGTCCTCCAACCTCACTTCTAATCTTTTCCTCTTCTTCCACTTCTCTGTTTCCTCCTTAATCCATTTTAAATTTGAACCTTTAGGGCAAAATTGACACATTATAGACTTATGTATTGCATGGAATTATCTGGTTTGTTTTACATTTTGTTATATAATCATGAGTCTCATTCATAAGGTTAAAAATTACAAGTTAAGTGTTAGCTCAGTTTGTTGTTTTCTAGGGTGTGTTTGATGCTATTGGTACCACTACAGCCAAAATTGACATAATTGTTCTAAATATCTGTTGGTCCTGGTATTCCATGATTGAAATTGACTAAGCATGGCAGAAAATATGGTGGCACCGTGCCAAAGAACCAGGGACTAGGCCAAACAAGCAACAATTTCTCAACTCCAACTAACTGAAGAGGTAAGATCTTCCAACAGACTCAAAACCCAAAAACCAGCTACACCTGGAAAATACCTTGGAGAAGTATTCAACACCTAAGGGTCCTAAATACTACCAATAAAGCAACCCACCATAGGTAACCCCAGAAATTAAACTAAACAATGAGAGAAAAAAACGAGGACACATTTAAGTAAAATGCAACCCCAGACATCCAGTTTACCAAAGGCAAACCCAGGGGACAATAAGGTGGGACAATCCCAAAGATGCCCACCAGTGCTCTCTGAAGTGGTAATAACAAAGCAATTCAGTAAGGCTCTGAAAAAAATGAAATCATAAATAATCTCTCAGATAACTTCAGAGATTACCAAAATACATACCATGCTTAGTGGTATCAGAGCAGACACAGACAGAAAATAGGCAAGCTTAAGAAAATTATGGAAGATCAACATGGCAAAGGAATGGAATCCATAAAGCAGATTCAAGCAGATTTCTGAGAGAATAAAAACTTCATTGAAAGTATTCGAAACAGATTGGGCCAATGTAAGGACAGGATCTCAGATATTGAAGACAGGCTTATAGTTAGCAACCAGAAGAAAGATTTCTCAAAAATAGCAAGGGAACATGAGAAATTAATCTAGCAACTGTTATATGAGACAAAGAAGAATAACTGAAGATTAATTGGAGTCAATGAACAAGCAGGAGATACCACAAATGACATTAAAAATCTGTTTGCAGACATCATGACAGAAAACTTTCCTGGTAGAGAAAAAGAGTTTGACTTACAAATAAGTGAGGCATATAGAACCCCAACTAGCAATGATCAAAACAAATCTACTGCTAGGCATATCATAGTCAAGATTCCAGAAATTCAACACAGGAAGAAAATCCTGAAAGCTGTTAGCGAAAAGAAACAAACCACCTATAAGGGAAAGTCCATCAGAATCACAGCTGATTTCTCAGCACAAACTCTCAAGTCAAGGAGAGTTTGGAGTAAAGTACTCCAAGTTCTAAAGGAAAAACAACTTTCAACCCAGATTGATGTGCCCCACAAAACTATCTTTCAAAATTGATGGAGAAATAAGATACTTCCATGACAAAGAACATATGAGGAAATTTATAACCACCAAACCACAACTCCAAAATGTTCTGAAGGACATTCTAGAAAGAGAGAGTAAGGACTACAGCTCCATGAACCCTAACAGAAGAACTCCACCAAGGGGTGGGGGGGAAAGCCAACAACAGGGAAATAACATGACAAGGATAGATCAATACATATCAGTTATAACTATCAATGTTAATGGTTGTAACTCACCAGTCAAGAGACACAGACTGGCAGAATGGATCAAGAAGCAAGATCCAACAATACACTGCACACGAGAAACATTTAATTCAAAAATAAATTCATAGACTGAAAGTCAAAGGATGGAAAACAATAGTGTGGTGACAGGAACCCAGAAAAAAGAGGGGTAGATATTCTATTTGCAGACAAAGTGAATTTCAAGCCAAGACTGATTAACAAAGATAAAAAATTTCACTACATCCTTGTAAAGGGAACAATCCAAGAGAAAGAGATAACAATCATAAATATATACATAACAAATACCAGTGCACCCAACTATATAAAACGATTACTAACAGACATGAAAAATCAAATAAGCCCTAATACGATTGCATTGGGAGACCTCAATACCCCACTGTCACAGAAAGACAGATCGACTAGACAAAAATCAATAATGAAATGTTATAACTGAATCACACTTTTGAATAAATGGACTTAGTAGATGTCTATAGAGTGTTTTACCACACAACATCAGAATACACGTTCTTCTTAGCCTCACACAGGACATTCTCCAAAATAGACCATATACTGGCTCATAGAACATGCTTAAGTAAATGCAAAGGAATTGAAATTATCCTGTGAATACTATCAGACCACAGTGTGATGAAATTTGAAATTCACGCCAAAGGAAACCACAAGAACTTCATAAACACATGGAAATTAAGTACCACCCTAAGGAACAACCAATGAGTCACAGATGAAATTAAAGAAGAAGTTAGTCAGTTTTTACAGTTGAATGGTAACAACAATACAGCATACTGGAACTTGTGGACACAATGAAAGCAGTCTTGAGAGGGAAGTTTGTAGCAATAAATACTCATATCAAGAAAACAGAGTGAGCGTGTATAAACTATTTAATGTTGAACCTCAAACTTCTAGAAAAAGAAGAGCAGGCTAAACCAAAAGCTCATAAAAAGGAGGAAATTACAAACATTGGAGCAGAAATTAACACACTGGAGCCTAAATAAACAATACAAAGAATCAATGAATTGAAGCATTGGTTCTTTGAAAGTTTAAATAAAATTGACAAACTCTTAGCCAACCTTATGAAAAAAGGAAAGAAAAGACTCAAATCCACACAATTAAGTTTGAAAAGGGTGGATTCACAACAGAGCCTGCAGAAATCCAGAAAATCATCTATATTTATTCTGAAAACTTTTATTCTAATAGGATGGGATATACAGAAGAAATGGACAGATTCCTAGATACATATGAATTACCAAAGCTGAATCAAGAAGACATAAAAATCCTAAATAACTCAATATCAATAAATGAAATCAAAGATGTAACTAAAAATCTATCAAAAAAGAAAAGCCCAGGCCCTGATGGAGTCACCATTGAATTCTTCAAGAAATTTAGAGACCTAACAGCACTACTTTTCAAATTCTTTAATGAAATTGAAGCAATACTTCCAAATTCATCCCCAGAAGCATTACTCTGATACCAAAACCAGAGAAGGACCCAATTAAGAAAGAGAATTACAGACCAATCTCCCTAATGAACATCAATGCAAAAATCCTCAATGAGATACTGGCAGATGGCTGCAAATAGTCCAGATGATTGTACATCACGATCAAGTGAGATTCATCCCAGGGATGCAGGAATGGTTTAACATACGTAAACCCATAAATGTAACACACCATATTAACAGAGCCAAGCACAAAAATAATGTGATTATCCCAATAGATACAGAAAAAGCTTTTGACAAAGTCCAGCACCCATTCATGATTTCAAAAAACCTACAAAAAATGGAATAGATGGTCTTTAAATCTGAGAAAGCCATCTATGACAAGCCAATAGCCAACATCATACCAAATGGACAAAAACTGAAAGCTTTCTCTCTAAAATCGGGAACAAGACAAGGATGTGCACTGTCTCCACTCTTATTCCACATAGTCCTGGAAACTTTAGCTGGAGCAATCAGACAAGAGAAAGAGATAAAAGAATAAAAATAGTAAAGGAAGAAGCTAAACTATCTTTATTTGCAAATGTCACGATACTCTACTTAAAAGATCCCAAAAACTCGGCCAAAAGACTACCATATTTAATAAACAAATTCAGTAAGGTAGCTGGTTATGAAGTCAACACTCAAAAATAGTTTCCTGTACATGAATAACAAACTCACTGAGAGAGAAATCAGGGAAAAAATACCTTTCACAATAGCATCCAAAAAATGAAATACCTAGGAATCAATCTAACAAAGGAGGTAAAAGAAGTCTACACTGAGAAGTGCAGAACTCTGAAAAGGATGTTTGAAGAGTATATTAGAAAATGGAGAGATATCCCATGCTCTTGGGTAGAACCAATATAGTGAAAATGGCCATACTTCCAAAACTGTTATACAGATTCAATGCAATCCCAATCAAAATTCCAATAGTATATCTCACAGAATTAGAGAAAACAATCCTAAAATTCATCTGGACCCAGGAGAGACCTAGAACAGGAAAGACAATCCTGGGCAACAAAGACAAAACAGGGGTCATCATAATCCCTGACTTGAAATTATACTATAAAGCTACTGTGATAAAAACAGTGTGGTACTGGCAAAAAAAAAAAAAGACCTGAAGATCAGTGGAATAGATTAGAAGACATAGAAACCATTGCAGACACACTAAGCCACCTTATCTTTGACAAAGGTGCCAAACACATTCACTGGAAGAAAGATAGCCCCTTTAATAAATGGTGCTAGAAAAACTGACTTGACACATGCTGAAGATTAAAACTGGACCCATATCTTTCACCATGTACTAAGCTAAAATCAGAATGATTGAAAATCTTAATGTTAAAACAGAAACATTAAATCTGCTGGAAGATAAAGTAGGTAAAACTCTTGAAGACATTGGTGTAGGCAAAGACTTTATGAACAAAACCCCAATTGCACAGGAACTATCACAAAGAATCAACAACTGAGCTTTCACCATAATGAAAAGCTTTTGCACAGCAACAGAAACCACCAAGGGAGTGAAGAGACAACCCACAACATGGGAGAAAATGTTTGCCAGCTGTATCTCAAAGGTTTACTATTGAGAAAAATAATTAGTCCTCCCAGATTTAAAGACCCAGTTAAAAAATGGGCATCTGAGGTGAATACACACTTCTCAGATGAAGAAATACAAACAGCAAGTAAATATGTTTTAAAAAATGTTCAACATCACTGGTCATTCGAGAGGTGCAAATTAAAACAACACTGAGATTCCACCTCACCCCAGAAAGAATGACTATCATCAATAAATCAACCAACAACAAACGCTGGAAAGAATAGGGGAAAAAGAACCCTTCTCCACTGTTGGTGCAAGTGTAGACTGGTACAACAACTTTGGACATTCCTCAAAAAACTAGGATTGGAGGTCCCATTCAGCCCAGCTATTTCCCTTCTGGGTATCTTCCCAAAAGAATTAAAAACATCATACCACAGCAATATATGTGCACCTATGTTTATAACAGCAAAATTTGTAATAGCCAGATCTTGGAGACAACTTAATGCCCACTGACTTAGGAATGGTTAAAAAAGATGTGGCATTTTTGTGCAATGGAGTACTACTCAGCCATAAAGATGGATGAACTGGAGACTTTCATAAGTAAATGGATGCAACTTGAGACCGTACTTATTAGTAAAATAAATAAAACACAAATGTGTAAATATCATATTGTCTCATTAGTGTAAGAAGCTGAAAGAAACAGCATATGTGTTTGTGTATGTATACGTTTATAAGAAATAGTTAAGATAGTTATACTACTGAGTTCTCTGAGTTCACTGAAGAGAAAGATTTCTGCGGGTGTGATTTGGACAATTGAATGCAGATGTCTTGTGTTCTAGGTGAATGATTTGGGAATGACAATGTGCAATGTATGTACCATTGTTGCCACCTGATTGACGTGCTTTGAAATTTTCGGGGTTTTTTTTATTCTTCTTTTTTCTTTTCCTCCTTGAAATGAAATAGATTTAGAAAAGGAAAAAAAGTACTTGATCCCTTTTTAGTACTAATAGTTTTAGCAAGTAAATTGTCTTCTGTTCCACCTTCGCAGGCCCCAACTGCACCAGTTCCCCTTTGGGCTTAATTCAACACTTTTAAAATGATTCTCCTGTGCCATTTGCTCTTGATTCCCAAAATAGATCTGGCTAAAAGTCCCCAACAATATCCATGCCACAGCCTCAATATTAGGCTGCCTTAGAATTTCCTCTGCCAGATGAATTGCTCTGTCACCCTTAACTTCAATCTGCTACAAAACCTCAGGACATGAAACAAGTGCATGCAAATTTTCTGCCAGAGCAAAACACACATGCCTGGGTGTCCAACTGCCAATGCAGTCCTTCTTCCCAACTGAAACCTCTTGAGCCTGGGCTTTCCCGGCTGCATTACTGTCAACATTCTGGTGTTCTGAGCTCTGATCAGATTATCCCATGAAGCTTGGCTCACAGATTCCAGGGCTGCTTCTCCTGCCAGCACCTCCAAACCTTTCCAAACTTCTCCCATGAGCCAAGTCCAAAGGTTTCTGAACCATACGGTTAGGTAGCATCATAGCAATGACCCCACTTCTGGTACCAAAATCTGTCTTGCTATTTTCTTATCACTGAGACACAATATACAACTCTCATAAATTAAAGGAAGAGAGGTTTATTTTGGCTCATAGTTGTAGTGGTTTCAGCTGGCTTCAAAGCAGGATGGCATGGCAGAGGTGTATGGTAAAGAAAAAACAGCTCATGGCATTGCAGCAGGAAGCAGAAAGCAATCAAGAGAGGAGAGACATGCCCACAGTGACCCACCTCCTCTGACCAGGTTTCACCTCCCAATATCACAGTTAGCTAAAAATCCCTCAGTCGACTAATCTACTGGTTTCACTCCCCTATGATCCAATCGCCTATGCCAATTATCTATCCCAAAAGCCCCACCTATGAGTATGTGAACTTTGGGGACACATAGATATAAACCCTAACGAGGCCCCACTGTGAAAAAACAGGCATGAGTTTTCACATGGGAAGATGCCAAACCAATTCCCAAACATTGTCAATAAAAGAAGAAATATGAGAAAGCAGTTTAAACTGTTATTTCCATAGCCCTAGACATTGACAAACGTGAAGTAAAATCAATTTCAAATTCCATCTGAGTTGCCATGTGGGTTTGTTCCAGGTGGCAGCTACCAGCTCCACACAATGCACCAAATAACTTGAGATTAAAGCAAACCTTCAGATCCTCACCAACACCAGTAGTTTGGATGCTCAACACACCTGAAGCTGCTCTGGGTGATGCAAGGAGCTCTGCTGTGAGGCAAGCAAACACAGTGCCGTGGGGAGACCCACCTCCTTCATCCCTGGCACACCCATGTATATCCATGCACTCTACACACATCTATACACGGTGCCCACGCCCGCATACTGATGCACCCACATACACACATGCTTCACGGCCTCAACGCCCACCACCGGTGAACAACACCTTCACTCCATGAAACCTGCGGAAGTCTGTTGGCCCCACTCACCCTGGGCAGCCACACTGTGCTCACTTTGAGAGGCCCTCAAGGTGTGGGAGGGGTCCTCGCAGGCACTGATGTGAGAGTGGAGGGGGAAATCACTAAGGGAAGGGCGAGAGGTTACCAAGGTTCTCTGGCTCCCTGGAATCACCCAAACACTGTCATCCTGAGAGTGACATGTGAACATGTATGTTGCTGTGTGACCTTGTGTGAAGTCATACAAGAGCAACTGTGTGTGTGAGTGAGAGTATGGCTGTGCATTCATGTGATCACGTATTGTGATCATTTGTGTTGGGTGTGTGTGACTGTGTAAGCAAGTGTGTGCGTTTCAGCAAGTGTGAGAGTGCATGAAACCACGTGAGCTTGTGTGTGACCCTGGAAGCACTGTGAGGGTGTGACTGCATGTGAGTGTTATGAGAGTGTATTTGTGTGCATACATGCCTAGGAACCTGTTTAAGCAAGTGCACAAATGAGTGACTACATGAGACTGTGAGAGTATGTGTATGCGCAGGGGCACAATGAGTATGTGAGCACATGACCACATGGGTGGGACATGTGTGGCTTTGTGTGAATGCACGTGTTAGCACCTCTCAGCACATGTGCCTGTGTGTGTGAACACACACGAGCATGAATGGATGCTGTGTGATGGTACCCATGCATTCTGGTTTTGGAAATTTCAGATGTGCATGGCGTGGGTCGTTCTCTTCACCCTCTGCCGGCTGTGGTACCAGATGATACCTTCCTCTGTTCCCTTGGTTTGGGCTGTTGTCTATCCCTGCTACAGGCCAAGCATGGGTCCTCACTATAAGGAAGCCACAAGTTACACAGGTGTGAACACATGGCCCGTATGTGGCCTGTGGCATCTGCAAGGTTCTTGGGATTTTTCTGATGTAAGACAAGCCAGTCAGCCTGGAGTCAAAGAAACAGCAGGGCTTCCCTGCCAGACCACAGTGGGTAGGGAAAGAAGAACTTCCGCCCATGCCAGACTTGGCCCAGCAGGGATCACAGGGCTCAGGGCCCTCTGTAGGTCGGCATGAGTGTGTAGGGGCTCAGGCAGGGATCTGGGGGCCCTGTCTGTCCTGGGTGTCTTTGAGGCTAGGGCACGTGTATTCCCCACACAGCCCTGGAACCTGGAGCGCAGTGACCTGTGGGCACTCACCCTGGAGTCAGACAGTTTCTTGGCAGCCTCAAAATGCAGATGGCCCCGAAAATATTTCCAACAAAACAAGTTGCACCTCTTCCTTTTGCCTGTGTGTGACCCATTTCCCTGATCACATCCTACCTGTGGGGACAGCAGCTATTCAGAGAACTGGACCTGCAATGTCAGTCCCCGCAGTCCCCAAAGCCACACCCTCCCCAGAGGGGTCAGGGCCAAATTCCTGACCCGTCAGTCTGAGCATCCAGGACTCAGGCTCGGCCCAGGGAGTTCAGTGTCCTCGTGGTGCCTTCTCTGGTTTCCGAGGTCTCCTTCCCGTGCCTCAGGAGGATGGGGATCGGGTGAGCCGTCGCCAAGGCACCCCATTTGCAGGTGAATGTCTGACCCCATGTGTCCCTAGTGATGGCTCAGTTACCTCTCTTGTAACAGGACCCCATGATTACTGCCATCGAGATCAAACAGACCACTTTCTCCAGAAGGATCCCAGGTCACACTGAAAACAAATCAAGATAGACCCACCTCCCGACAGCCACCCACGGGACACACCACCCCAAATTCGGGTTTCCTGTGGCTTTTGTTCCTGGTAAGAAAGTGGAAACATTGAAATCCAGTCTCTCCCTGGAGACAAGATTTTGTTAACATTTGGGAAAAAGCTGAGTGTTCTCTCATCCGGTCTCCAACGTCAGGAAAGGAGCTGTGACCCAAACCCGCCGTGATGGTGACCCCAGCCCTTCATGGGTACCAGGCGCATTTTTTCTCATGATTTGGCCTGCAGACACTCACAGGATTCTCCCCCATGAAGACAGCACTTCGACTCTGGGGACCCTCGACGGGACACCTCCCTAAACACAGCTCACAGACCGCAGGGACAGACCGGCGCGGCGGGCACTCTCTGTTAGGAAGTTCGTCACCAGTGGCTCCAGGGTATGCTGTTCTCCTGTTAGCCTGGGCTCAAAGACCCAACGGGACAGCTCCAGGCCTGGCAGGAAGCAGACTCCTCAGCCAGACTGCGGACTGCAGACCAAAGAGGGACAGAGAACAAGGCAGTGCAGAGACTGTGACTTGAGACACAGCTAAACCTCCTCTTGCTTGAATGACTCTAAACACGGGGGGCCGATTGTGCCAGCCTTGCAGTGCACCTTCAACAGGTCCATGTCTGCTGTGCGCTCAAGCCCCTAGTGCCCGGGGAAGCACGTGGCAGAGGCAGCTCCCACACACGTCGGCAGGCAGGTGAGCCGACACCGGCCGACGGCACCGGGGCTTCTCCACTCTGGACAAGGCTGCAACAGAGGCAAAGGCCCGAAGAGCAGCAGTGGTGAGGAAGGTCCCGAGCCCAGAACCCGAGCAGCTGGGGAAGGAGACTGAAGGATGGAACTGGGGAAGGACAGCTGCCTTCTGCTGCTGGACGTTCAGGGCCATGGGAATTGTCCAGGGGACCAGCATAACTAAATCTTTGGCAGGGAGGAAGTAAGAGCCAGGGCAGACTCCAGCATCGCTAAGCAGACAGACGAAAGGGCTGGCCGGGCAGGGTGCCCCCACACTGGTGACCGGGTGTGGGAGGCAGGAAGCCCTTCCCCAAATAAACCAAAGTTCTCACATCCACTCAAGACTCAGAACTTCACTATCAGCTCACACAACTCCTTCAGCTGAACAGGCTACTCTGCGAGGTGGGAACTTAGCATTGATACCAGTTATCAAATCAAAGGGCCTTTCCTAGTTTAAGTGACTACAGCAGTGCGAAGCGGTTCCTGCTCCCACCATGACCAGCCTGGAGACTGAAATGAGCATGCTCTAAGGCACAGGCTGCTGTCTCCTTCTCAGCTCCTGCCACCCTCCCTGGTCCCTGGAAGGATCTGCAAGGTCCACACCACGTTGTCCCAGGCACTGCTCCTCCCAGTGAAGTTGAGCACCGCCCGGGCGTGGTTTCCCACCCACGATGCAGCACAGGCATTGGCAAAGGTCCTTCCGTGTGCCCAGCGCAGGGGAGCCCAAGCCAGAAGCAGAGCTTGGCTTCCATCCGCGAGTGTCTGCTCGGAGAACGCAGACAGTACGAGCCACATGCACCAGGAGCAGCTCCCCGGGGGACGTCTCCCTGGCCAGGGCCTAAGAAGGTGTGACAGGAACAGACTGGGCTCTCCAGACAGAGGGAGGACCCTGGGCAAGTGAACCCTGCCAGGGGACTGTGGCTGTGCGGAAGTGGGGTGTGCTGGTTCTACGTCCCCAGTTCCACAAGGGCAGTGTTGGGTCCTGAGCAGCAGAAAGGCTGGACGTGCCAGGTGGGGTGGGGCAGCCCTGCTCCTCAGGGTCCCCGTGACGAATACGTGCTGTCAGTCCACGTGCACAGTGCTGATGTCCTCCCAGCCCCGTGCAGACACCGAGGCTCACTGCAGACAGAGCCGCCCCTGTCACCAGAGACACTGTCCCTGCCTTGGCGCCTGCTGTAGGACGGTCTCCAGCCTGGGCCAGGCAGTATTATGTGAGTTGCTTCTGTCGATCAGTCACATGGTGTCAGCAGCATCTGCTCTGCTCATCCTGTCCCCACCTGTCCAGTCTCCAGGCTGACTCCAGCCTCCACAGGAGGAGGGCTCCTTCGGGAGATGCCACCACTGAAGGCTGGAGGGCTTGGTGCAGCCCCAGCGCCGCATCTGGTGACAGCTTCACCTTTGCCACCTTACTAGCTCATCGTGCCTCCCACCTCTCTCTCCCACTTTGTCCCCTTGCCAGACACTTCCCCATGTCCCACCCGTGTCCTCATTGCCACAGGCCTTTGAACACACTGTCACAGCCCTGGGGCACCGGCCCTTCTCCTTACACCATAGCTCGGCTCCCACAGGGAGGCCCCGGAGCATCCACTGCATCCTGGAGCGTCGGTTGCTTCTGTGCCATTGCCTGGCCAATGTCCACCTCCCCCAGGATGCTGCAAGCTCCATTTCCTCCGTGCTTGGCTTTGGCTCCCAGCCTCGGCTGGAGACTCGCACAGTAAAGTACTTAATAAACATTGCAGAATGAATAAGCATTGTAGGCTGGGGTGTCTAGGATGCTGCTCCCTGGCAGGAACAGCAACACTGGGAAGGAGGCCATCCCAAGGAGGGATGGAAGGGGAGCGCAGCTCAGATCAGGTCAGTGTGGCAACATGAAGAGCGGACATCTTCCCTGCAATGGGAGCATGAGAGAGGTCTGGGCTCCCGCACGGCCCACAGTACAACCCAGGGCCTCCCCGTGGAGCGTGGAGAGCCTATGTGGGTCCGACAGAGGACCTGAGACACCACAGGAAGCAGACAGAGAGGCAGCAACACAGCCACGCAGCCTGGAACAGCACCGCTCGGGGAACAGAGACTGGCCAGGGGAGCAGAGAAAGGGACACCATGAGGGCCATCTGGGGAGTGCTCTGTCAAATGCTCAGTTGTAGCCTGTGTTCCTGGACTTACCAGCTGACAGAAAGCCCATGCTTTTAAGGGTCCAGCCACAGCACTAACTGTGGAGAGTGGGGCTGGTCCTGGCCAGGGACTGTGAGTGTGGGGGGCATGTGAGGAAGCCCAAGGCTGGCGGCCACAGAGGAGATGCAGGGTGGAGGGGTGCAGGCCAGGGCTACCCTGGCGTTCACGACTTCCCAGAGTTCTAGCCAAGAGACTGAGGATAGAAGGGGCAGACAGAGAGGGCACAGAACACAGAGGACAGATTCAGGTCAGCGAGTTTTAGACAAAAGGCAGGAGAACTCCAGGAACAGCCAAGAAATGCAGAGGCAGGCCTGTCTGGTCACCTGTGGCCATCCATGTCCAAGGCACATATAGTGGTCTCTGCTCCTCACTTCTTAGAGGTTTTCTTAGGTTTCAGAAAAATAAAATCTTACAAAGCCAGATGTGCATACTAGTAATTCCAGCACTCTGGGAGACCAAGGCAGGTGGTCACAAGTTCAAGCCCAGTCTGCAACTGCTGTGGTTTATACCTGGAGGTCACACAGGTGCTTCCAGGTAGGGTTTGGGACAGGGACGCTTAGCAGTGGATTGGAGGCCGATGAGTTTGTAGGTAACCGTGATGTTGGGAGGCGAAGCCTGGTAGAGGAGGGGGTCTCTGGGATGCGGCCTGGCAGTGAGGCGGGAAAGTGGGGTGAGCCGAAGCTGGCTGGGGAAGTCGGTATGACCAGATTCCAGGATCCACACACCAATTATTTCCCAAGGTCCCGTGTACGGACTTCCTGCAGGTTCCCACAGTGCGTGGAAGAGACAACGCGTGGTTTGCCAGGAGGAGCTCACTACCACACCCCTTCACAGTAGCTGCCCTGTGTCCCCCAGGGGTACTTTTATTTCTCTCTCTCTCTCTCTCTCTCTCTCCCTCTCTCTCTCTTGTTTGGCCCAAGTTCACTCTGCAGAGCCAGTTTCTCCCTTACTCTCTACCTTCGTTTTTTCTTTTTTTGTTTTGTTTTTTGTTTTTGTTTTTTGAGGCAGGGTCTCACCACGTAGTTCAGGCTGGTCTTGAACTCATTATGTAGCTCAGGCTGGCCTCGGACTCACGGCAATCCTCCAGCCTCAGCCTCCCAAGTGCTGAGATTACAGGCATGCACCAACACTCCCAGCTACCTTCACTTTTTCAAATAACCTTTGGTACCATTTTTTTTTTTTTTTTGTCTTCTGCTTGTTTTGTTCAATTCTTTGTTAGATCCAAGAAGGACCTGGAAACTAAGGCAAGCACCCCAAAAACCCAGTAATGTTTAATTGGTGAGCCATTTCCACAGGGGTTACGTGATAGCAGCAGGGTCCGTCTCCCTCCCCCTCCTTTGATCTCTCTTTCTGCTTCCCACCACCTCGCCATGAGTTCCTTCTCCTCCGCCATGCCCCTCTGCTATGCTGCCCTGCCTTGGAGCCAGCTGACTGTGAACGGGAGAATACAACCTCTCCTTAGAGCTGTGGGGTCAGGGATCGTGTCTCAACAATGAGAAAGCAAGTTAGCAACACGCAACTGATTGCGAAGGCAATTCCCAGCGAGAGACAGAGAGGGAGAAAGAATGTTTGCGACTGTTAGCTTAGGAACAGAAAGGAAGGGCAGCAGGAGGGCTTTTAGCACCACGGGAAGAGAAGGCCAGAGAAAACCCAGTGTCATAGATGCACCTGCTCAACCCTTGGGCACTGTGCTCAGCACCACCGGGACCAGCCAGAGCCACCCTGAGGCCTGGCCCAGAAGTTCTGAGTTTGGGTCCCAGGCCATTGCTTCTGCATCCCTGGAAAACCGCAGAAGGGTGGGCACTGCTATCAGCGAAGGGGGACCCGGATCTGGGCCTGGGTATCTTCCCAACCCTCCCGCCAGGCACTGAGACCTGCGAGGCAGCCTGGAGACCCCGCTTACAGCCGGGGCCATGAGCCACACAGGAAGCTGCTGGCCCCGGGATCACCAAGTGCAGGGTAAGGGTGAGCTATGGGTGCAGAGCCTGTGTCCACGGCACGCTTAGGGATGCACAGATTTTAACTATGTGAAAACGTATTGTCAGGTAACACTACGGTACCCCTCCTTTACCAGAGCGGCCTTTCTATGGAGGAGGGGCCCATGGCCAGCGTGGCCCAGACCGTGTGACTGCATTATTCAGGGGCTGGAGCTCCGCATGACTGGCTCATTGGCCACTTGGAGGACCAGCTACTGGATTGCTGGTCTCTGCACCCCACAACCAGCATGGCAAGGACTCTGGCAGATGAACAGCCTGTCTGCCATCGGTCTGAGCCCAGGGTCTGGGCATCCCCACGCAGCCGTTTCTGAAAGTTTCTAGCAGACTCCTAACCTGCACTCTGCAGTGCCCCACCCCACCCCCACCCGGGCCAGAGCAAGCTTCGGCCAGCTTGCAAGCAGACAGGCCGCTACCCGTCAGCCCAGGTCACGGGCAGCCCACGGCTTGCTGACCACACCTCCTCCTGGCCCACAGGGACGGGGCTAGCACAAGCCCGTGCCCGCCTCTCCTTCTGCTGCTTCCCTCTGCCCTGCATTCCTGGTCCTGGCCTGCAGCCCCAAATTCCTACCGCACCGGAGGCAGGATGCGCACTGCTCAGGAATTCACTCTTGCCACCTGCTCCAGCCTGAGCCTGAGGGCCTGCAGGGACCAGCATGAGTCCCCTTGCTCACCAGGTAGATGGCACACGGGCTGTGACTCAGGAGAGGGAAGTCTCTGAGCTACAGACCTCTGATTTCTAGACCCAGGAGAGCAATGATGTCCTGTTCTGAAATCAAATGAGAAAGAATTCATTGCTTACAGTCCCCTGCCCAAGATGGAGGCCCAGGGCCTTGGGGCTGTGAGGTACACGAGGTTGTCCCTTGGTCAAGCCCCAGATCTGGAGCGTGTCTCCAGGTGTGAGCCCCCAGACCCAGCTCTGGAGCTGCCGGCTGGGCTTGAGGAGTGCTGTCACTTGGCAGGAATGTTGTCTTCTGGGCAGGGCTCAAGATTACACGAAACGATCTAGCTACGCAAGAGGACAAGCTCCAAAATCAACACAACACGTTCCGGTGAACTACTGCCAGAGCAAGAGGAGTCACCCGAGCACACCATGAGTACAGGTCACGCCCAGCCCCGGGGCTCGCTGAGGTTCGCCCGCACACGACAGCCCTGCGGAGCATCCAGCCTGACCAGTCCTCCCGCCACGCGCTGTCCGGGGACCCGCATCCACCGAGCCCGAGTGCACCCGGCACCCAGCAGCCTGGTGGGGACTCCCGGAGGGATTCATGTGCAGCTTTTGAACTCATTAAAATGCGGACTTCATCAACATAGTTTGCTTTTTACTTTAGGCCTTTGTCCTGTTTTCACGAATAGAACCATCTAGTGTCAAGGGTTTAGCTCAGGGGCTCAAGCGCCTGCCTGGTAAACATGAGGTCGTGAGTTCGATCCCCAGTACCAAAGAAAGAAAAAACAAATAGAGCCATCGAAATCACGCTTTTCTCACCAGACACTGTTTGCCAGTGTCACCTTGCCCCCATGCACAGGGTCTCAGTGCCAGCTGCCACTGTTTTCAATCACTAGAAAGGCAGGCTTTGGAGCCAGAAGGGACCTGGGTGGCCACACGAATGGGTGTGAGGGTCGCCTCTGTGGTCAGAACTGCGGCCATGCTCCTCTCCCCCCGCCCCTACTGAGCGAACCAGAGGAGGCCTCCACCAGCGGCCACGCTTGCTAATCATGGTGTCCACCCTGCCCCTGGCATGCCAGTCAGGAGCTGGCCACAACAGAAAGCCCCTGGCTCCAGAGAGGGGGAATCTTAAAACCAGAATCTCATGCATTTCATAACCTTTCCTTCTGCATCCTAAACAAGTTTGTACACGCCACGCGGCAGCTTCCTGCCAGCCGTCATTGTGCCTGGCACCCACCAAGCCCTTGAAATACCGTCGTGAGCCGGCGAGAAAGGAGCGTGTGCAAGCCAGCTGCCTCGCACTCTCTGTGGGGAGGGGAGCCGCAGAACTGGCGGACTCATGGACATTGGTGACCTATGTCTGATAACGGGTTTCTGAGGTGGTTTGGGACACAGCTCCAACCCTACCCTCCCGTACCTGCTATCCTGCCGTATGCTCCACCACCAAATCCTCTGCACGCCCCATGCTTCTGTGTAGTAGTATATAGTTTATGTTTGGGTTGGGGTGTTTGGTTCGGTTTTGTTTTGTGTCGTTTTTCTCTCATCCTGGGTGTTCAACCCAGGACCTTTGTACAGAACTACTCTCACTCTATTTTTTAAGTTTTATTTTGAGATAGTGTCTGGTTAAATCACTAAGTTCCCTAGGTGGGGCT
Source organism: Dasyprocta punctata (assembly GCA_004363535.1). Lineage (NCBI taxonomy): Eukaryota > Metazoa > Chordata > Mammalia > Rodentia > Dasyproctidae > Dasyprocta > Dasyprocta punctata. The sequence continues at coordinate 26,245 of RJWM01000718.1, forward strand.
CAAATATACAGTCCTCCTGGCTCAGCCTCCTAGAGTGACAATTACATTTTCGGAGTAGAGCCCCAAGAGGGCTTTACTTTCGATTTACAAGAAACACTTTCTCCAAGCTACCAGCAGCGGAGGACTGACAGTGCAAATCTGATTGTCCAAAGCATCCTGCCTGCTACTTCCTGCCCATGTTTGACCCTAATCTGGGGTCACCAACACGCTGACTTGTTCAAGGCTTTCCCTGGTATCAGACAGAAAGCCAGCATCCTGTAGCCGTGCCTCAGCCGGGCAAACCTAGACCCCTGGTCACTCTCCGACCACCCCAAATAAGTCCCTTTAATTTTTGTCCTGCAGCAAGCAGATTTTTACAACATAAAACTTTTTCAATTTAAGAGCAATTTTTAACAAGGACAGAGGAAAATAGAGGAGAGAGCTGAGGAAGGCGTTTGGATTTTCGAGGGAGGCACAAGGACAAAGGCGAGAACTTCTTTCCTTCTCGGCAGCTCCTCCCTCTTCAGGAAGCTCACTTTCATTTGCATATAGTATTATCGTCAGCAGGTCAAGGAGAGAAAAGAGGAGGCCAGCGGGTCTTCCCTCTGCATCCCTCTGATGTAACCAGCAGGGGAATGACAGGGAGGCAGCAGGTCACAGAGAGGGCCGCGCTCCTCCATAAGCGTCACCCACTAATTGTCTCTTTGTCCATCGCAGCTCTCCTCCGCAGGCAGCTCCCACTTCAGGTCAACACCTGCTGGGATTCGGGGCCCAGTTATACCCTGGGCATCAGTGCAGGGCTTGGCCTGGGCGCATGGGACAGGAGCTGGCCTGGCCAGCTGGCATCCCACAGGTCCATTGTCGCCTGCTTCCCCAGGGGTGCTAGCTGGCACGCCATCCCGAAGGGTGAGGAGATGCCAGCTCAGGCAGTTTCCAGGGCAGGACACAGCAATGCCTGGTGCTGGTGTGCAGGGCACGCGGCCATCTGGGCATCGGACAACCGCTGCCAGCTCATTTCAAGAGCACTGGCGCCGGTGGCAGGGACCCTGGGGAGGGTCTGGCTAAAGTTCATTCCCACAACTACTCTGATCTTGGACAGAGAGAAAATGAATAGAACTGTGGGAAATGTGCACATACGCGTGCATGCACATGTATGCAGGCTTGTGTGTGTACATGCATCTACCCAGCAATGGCGAAGGAGTCAGGTGCCAGGGCAGTGGAAGAATGGAAAGCAGATGGTCACAGTAATTTCAGAATAACAGGCAGAAAATCACAACAGAGAAGGAAGGCAAGACACTGCCAAAGGATGAAAGACAGGGAAATTATTATGCAAAGAAAAGAAAACAGAAAGTACGTAAGGCCCAAGGAATGGTCACCCAAAAAAAAGAAAATAAATAAAAAATAAAAACATGGACAAAAGCATAGAGAAACTAGGTTCTCTGCACACTGGAGCAGAATCACTGCCGTGTGCGCCCCTCTGTCCCATGACCCTGACAGGACGCCCACGGAGGTCGCTTCCACCTGCTGGCGCCACCCGGAAGCAGGGGCCAACTGTGGCGGCAGCGGACTCAAATTCCCTTCCCCACTCTGACCTGGAAGATTCCTCTTTTATTTCGAACACGGAGCCAACAAGGAGCTACCAAGAGTGACGCTGAAGACGGAGCACTGGCTTTCCCTTGAGTGTCCACACCAAGGCAGGGTGGCCCAAATCCTGCTTGGACACACTCAGAGAAAACCATGACTCAAGGCTGACCACACCCTCAAAACCTGAGGTATCTCTGCCCCCGGAACCCCTAAGAGGGCCACCCTGGGGGTCCCTGCTTCACTAAACACACTGAGCCCACCACCAGAAAAACTAGAGCTTGTTCTAGAGTGCTGCCAACATAGGAACACGACTTTCAGTGATACAGAAGAGACATGAAATGCATTCACCGCCCCATTTGTAAAGTGCACCCTCCTAAGGGAAAGCAACAGAGTTCACGGTGGATGTCCGCTGTCGCATATTTTCAGAGCCAATTAAAAAGTGAAGCAACTCCCTCATCAGGCACCGCTGAAAGGGGAAGTCAGGAAGGAGCTGCTCTGCAGACCCTGGCATCGTGGGGGAGACCACCGGAGGCGCCGCTCGCCTTTGAGCAAGTGCCGGAGAAACACTTGGGCGTCTTTTTGTTACTGCCCTCTGCGTACCTGGAATGCTAGTCAACTTTCCATCACAGTGATGAAATACCCACGAAAATCAATGAAAAGTCAGGAAAGTTTGTTTCGGCTGACAGTTTCAGGGGTTTCAGTCCATGGTTAGCCGGCTCCATTGTGCTGGGCCCGTACCGAGGCAGAATATCATGACAGAAGGGCTGCTCGCCTCGTAGCTTCTGGGATGCAGACGGGGAGAGGAAGGGACTGGAATCCCAATGCCCACTTCAAGGACAACACCTCAGTGACCTCACATTCCCTCAGAGGGCCCCATGGGCTGAAGGATCTGTCACCTCCCAGTGCCACAAGCTAGGTCCAAGCCTTCAACACATCGCCCTTGGGAGACACGGCAAGCCTCAGCAGCTGGGGTGCAAATCCTGGTGCTTCTAGCAAACTAGAAGGTGCCAGGGTCTCTTTGGAATCCAAAGACTCCCTCAGGGAAAAAAGCTTGTTAGGTGCAGTGCATTTGTCAGGTTAGCTCGTGCATCTTATTTACGCTGACTCTCCGCAGCCAGCTCTGTGCTGGGTCCCTGCTTCCCCTTCTAGCCGCACTGGATTTCAAAGGAGGTGATCAGCACCAGGAATCCCCGATCTTCACGGCTCCAAGATCCCAGGGTCATCGCAGATCTGAAAATTTACCACAGCTGGGAAGAGACTGAAACCCTCACCACCATGGTATTTTATAGCACTTGACATCCTGCTTCTGGTTCAGTGGGAACCGGAAAATATAGACAAAACAAGGCAACGCTCTTGTGCACAAGTTTCCCACGTCACTTGGTCTATCATTTAGGCGTCTGAGAACCGAGGGCGGCAGCTCTCACTCCCGATGCTTCTCAGCTTCAGTGCCAGAATGTCGCTTTTCCACCAGGGATTACAAATGCAGTGATATGCAAGGAGCCATGAGGAGATGGCTGAGGTTTGAGTTCATAGTGGTGATTTCCCCGAGTCCTGTTCAGGAGCCAAATGCCTGATACAGCGGAGACCCTACAAGACCTTATGACTCCTTCCATTGATTGTAATAGAAATGTCCAAAACCTGCAGGCTAGCAGCACTGGTTTTAGAGACCCTGGCTGTGAGCAGCAGCCCATCCTGACAGAAAGAGATTTCCTCATCATCTCCAAGCCAGGTGGCAAGACAGGAGGGCCCTCCTGGCTTCTGTTCCATGGGTACGTCCCCTAGCAACCTCGCCCATCAGCTCTGAAAGAGAGTGAGTAGCCTTGGGGGTTTAGTACCCAGAAGCAGCAGGAGTCCATGGTAGGTCACCTGATGCTGCCAGGTGGCTGACTTCCGACAGAAGTCACCATTCAGGGTGCCACAGGCCCAACCTGAGCACTGTAGCTGGTGGCTGCCACAAGAACCGAGCTGAGCCCTTGGCTTTGTGCTGGTTGCTGCATGAGTGTGCGTGTGTGAACTGCAGCCTGATCCCACAAAGCAGGCAATCCTGGCCAAGATTTGCATCTCAACTCCAGACTGAGTCTTGCGCCCGCCATGTGGGGCCACGTAGCCTGAGGACTGCAGGACCCCAGGCAGTGTTTTGCGCACAGATGAATCGCAGCGAAAAGGCAAATGACTAAATCCTGCTTCATCAGAACTATTTGCATTTCAGCACCTTCAGTGGGATGTGCTGACCTGCGGACAGCTCAGGATCTATTTGGGGGCCACACAGCTCCTCATAGCTGCAAACCAGGCAGAGGAGCAATTGACACATTTACTACTAGGAAGAGTTGTGTGTCTGGAATAAGTAGTTCATGTTCAGGTTGCAATGGTGCACAATGTGTTTTCACAATGGGCTAAGAGTACTGAGCTACACAGTGAGCACCTCCATGAGGAGAGACGAAGTTCAACCCGTATCAAATGGCTCTGGTCATTCCAGAGTAACACGGGAACATTTGCAGATTCTGGATAATAGCAAAGTATTGTGTTTGGACACAGTGCGATTATATGTGCATCTGTCTTCTTTATCAAAGTTGCAGATTCACCAGCCAACCCAGATTCTGGCTCAGGGAGAAACTGATAGTGTTCTTGGGACCATTTCAACCCCATCTGAAACCACTCATAGAATCCAGATGAAATGTCTCCTGGTGTTTGAAGGCAGAGGTTGCTCCTAAAGGAGAAAGAGGTGGAGAAAAACAGGATTCAGTTTCTGTTGGCAAGCAGCTCCCTAAGGAGCTAGAAACTAATGTAATTAGAGGCCTGGGCCCATCAGGACCTCCTGTCTACTTGCCTGGCCTCTCACTATGGTCTGTATTGAATGGGTCTTAGTTCTTTCCTCTTATATTGAAGCCAAATACCCAGCCTCCACATGTTTCCTACTTATGATTTAAATCTAAAATATCCCCCAAAGGCTAATGTGTTCGGAAGTTGGAACTTCTGAATGGGGTCATGAGGGCTCTAATTTCTTCAGGCCTAAAAGCCTTGGAGTCAGCTGACTATGAACTGTAACCTCTGACACCGTGAGCCAAAATAAACCTTTCTTCCTCTAAGTTGACTTTCCCAGGTATTCTGTCACAGTGAAACAAAGCTAAATAATATATCCCACTTTGCTCAAGAAAAAGGAACAGAATTTTAATTCCACTTGGCCTACAAGCTGTTTGCTGGTACTTCTGCCAAGTAATAGGTATTTAGGAAATAAAAAATAAAAACAGTTGGTGCCCCTTGCTAATCTGTGGTACTCACCCACTCCTAAAGGAAAACATCTGATTCTTCTGGAAACAACACTCTGAAACCCTAGCATGAGGCTCCATCTACCCAGCTCCTTGTCCCACAGCAACTGAGGTCATCAGAGCCCCTCGTCACCTTCCAGTCACAGGCAGTGATCAGAAAGGCCACGCTGGTCCCTCTGTTCCTCCCAGCAGCCCAGAACACCATGTCTGCTTGTGCACCTGAAGGCTGAAGTCTGGTGACTCCCAGATCGACTCGCTTTCCCTGGAGGCCCTGAAATACCTGAACTTGCCATGGGGCCGGGAGTGGTAGAGGTGTGGACCAGAGAATGCCCAGGCTCAGGCAATGGCCACGTGAAACTGGCTATGAGGCTGACCACCGCCACGGCAGCATCCTCGTCTCTAGATTTAGGAATCCAGCTGTGTAACCACTAAATCATGTCCAATGTAGGGTTACCTGTCCATGTAGCCAAGCAGCGCTGCTCCCCTCTGAGCACAAAGCCAGGTGAGCAGGGGAGGGGTGTGTCTGCCTGCGTGTGAGCCCGAAGCCCGTGGATGCATTCAGTCGTTCCTCAGCCTGCAGACACTCCATTCCCACTCTCCCCAGATAGTGGCAGGAGCAGGGTGGGGGCCCCGGGATCACAGTTTGTGACATTTTCACAAATGTCTGTCCTGCAAAACAGCTGTCATCGTTCAACTGACGGATGCGGTCATTTCTTTAGCATTTGACCCAGTGCTGCACACCTGACATTCCCAGCGTCTGAGTCAGCTCCTGTGCTCTGCCCTCCTCTGGCGTGCGTCAGTCCACATGCACTGGCCTGGAGCTGCCCTGGGGTCTCTCTCCCTAACCCGAGATTTCCGTCTGCTCTCACGGAAGGACGTGCTCCCCAGTGTGGGGCTCGGCCAGGAGCTGCCACACAGCCTCTCTGACTCGTGGGTCAGATGGGGGCCCCTGGCGGCTCCTCACCGCAGGCTTCTCTCAGACACGGGGGCGCAGGGCCACCTCTCCATCTGGGGTAGCGTGATATTGGCAAGGGGCTGGCAGGGCCTTCAAAAAACTGACAGGAAAGACTGGCAGATACCTGGGACGTCCGTGGAGCTGACCGATCCTAGAGAGAAGATGAACCCAGGTCCAGAGACCACCAGGCCCAGCCGGGCACCGACAGACCCTCCCTCCCTGGACCTCAGTGTTTCGCATCTGGAAGGGGCTCGTCTTCAAAAAGAAAAAAGACATGCTATGTCCAGGCAGCGGCTCCCCACAAGGAATGTGCTATTTATGTATTACAAACATGTACTCCTAAAAATGTTTTTTTAAAAAAGGAGGCCCATCTTTCAACCTGCTCAAAGACAGTTAAAGCAGTTTTCTTTGTGGTTCTGGTGATGAAAAGCGCTAAGGTAATATCCCCATGGAAGGTGTCAGACATGGGAAGAAGCTCAGGGCTCCGCCGGGACATAGCAGACCCTGATGACAACCAGAGTTCAAAGATCTATGTTCAGTGAGGATTTGGATTTTCTGTGGATATTCCTTGGCCCAAGACAGGACCCTTTGCCCTCATTTGTACTGTCTCGTGCTGAACAGCAGCTTTGCAGAATCCCCTGTGAGTCCCAGTGATTGGCACTAGAAATCCCAATGTCACCACACACCTTCCCCACCACACCAGGTCTCTGGACCTGGGTTCATCTTCTCTCTAGGATCGGTCAGCTCCACGGACGTCCCAGGTATCTGCCAGTCTTTCCTGTCAGTTTTTTGAAGGCCCTGCCAGCCCCTTGCGTGTCACGTGTCACAGGAGCCAAAGGGAAGTGAGAAAGACCTGCAGGTCAGCTCCGGGTCATCCTAAGTGGGCTCCAAGGTCACGCAAAAGCAGGTCCCTCGCCATGTGCAAAGGCTCTGTGCCTTTACAACCAGGGAGCCTGCATTTCCACGGCCATCAGCAGCATCCTGGCTTCCCAGTGACCCGGCTCACCACGCGGTCACTGTCCACAAATCGAACTGACTTGGCACTCATGTTTAAGGCTCAGATCACTAATGCGCAGAAGTGCCTGGATGTGAACACCAAGCCTTGCTGCTCTCTCACACAGTGGGCCGGGGTCCTTTCTGCTGGGACTTGCAAAGACACGGCTGGCATTTGTCACAGCCACTTCCCCCACCATGGTGCCATCCTCTGTCAAGGCCATCCCATCGTCATAACCACCACCTTCACCCCACACCCCACCCCACCCCAAAACACCCCCACCCCGTCTTCCTGAGTTCTGCCAACCACTCCGGCAGCTCTCTGGACCCTTGACTGTGTCACAGGGTCTTTTGTTTCTGTGTTACGTCTCTCATTGATCTGCTGGTTCTGACTGTGGTTTGAAACACTACAAAACTAATGGAAGACACTTCACACTGAATTCAGTTCAACTGATACTTTAGCAAAATCAGTTGAACTGTCTAGTAAGTGTTACTTGTCAGCCTAGATACTGCTATTTTCAGATCTTCACTAGAAGATTCAGTAGACTGACAGATTTTGAAATCTGTAAAAGATTAACATGGTGGGATTTTATTTGAAATATATGACAACTCCTTTAAAATGATTAATCAATTAATAAAACAGTAAAAAATATTGTGGCAATAAAAATGTATATCTAAAAGCAAACAGAATACCAGAAAAAGTTGAAGAAGCATTGTTCATCAGAATCCATTCAGGCTTTTGTTGTCATTTTCCTTATATCTCTTTTCTATTCTGTTAAAACACACACACACACACACACACACACACACAGCCAATTAGATGGATTTAAAATTCAACCTAGGCATCTTTTTATTCAAAGGAGACCATTTCAGTTTGAGAGCAGCAGATTGAAAGCAGGGGCTTCCCTGCTGTGCGCTGATCAGCTATTGATTAGGGGGAGGGGGGGTTAAACTAAATCATCAATGCCAAATAATAGGCCTTCAGCCCGGAGGGAATGAGCTGAACACATTTGTTATAGGAAAAGTAAAGCCAGCCTTTTGTGGAGAACCAAAGGCCCTGGACTCTCTTGAGGGAAAGAAATGTTAATTGAAAAATTCCTTAAATAGGTGAAGGCTCTGAAGTCCGCCTGACATGAAAGGTATGAAATCACCATCAGGGCCCCAGAGAAAGAGCTCTGTGTCTAAGTGGGAGTTTTCCCCCTAATGGTGCTGATTAATTTCCTATTCACAAAGCCAGGGCTCGGTGGAACCCGGTGGTTGGCATCTGGACCCATGTGCTTAGGGAAGCAGCAGTTAACTGGCTCCTGGACAGGGAAGACAGAAACAAAGAGACGTCCTCCTGGAGGCGGACAGGCAGAGCCCAGGAGGAGTGGACAGGCCGCTGTGTCTGTTTGGTTGGCTGACAAGCTCAGAAAAGTCATTTGCCATCAAACCGTGTCTTACACTGACCCCAAAAACCACATCCGGGGAGCATCTCTCAGCCCAGTGGCCCCTTCCCCAGTCAGCAGAGAGCCCTAAGTTTCCAGATACAATCAAGGAAGTGAGCGCTTTGAAGGCGGCCCAAGGCCTGCGGACGGGGAGAAGAGTGCCCGAGGAGAGGAGCAGGGCAGATGCTGAGAGGCTCTCTCCACGGAAACCTGAGTTCTGCTCCTTCTTGAGCCACGGCGCCCACCTGTTCTCCGCCCACAGCTCAGTGCGGCTCAGGCAGGAACTGGGGTGCGCAGCCTGCCCATCGCTCGTTCCCTCTCTTCAGCTCCTCCCTGCTCTGCCCCCGGCCAGAGTGGACGAAGAGAAAACCCTCCTATTCCTTTGCCTCAGCCGAAGACCCAATGAGAAAGACGAGTGGAAATAACAGCCAGGAGTGTGAGATTAGCTCAGGCTGTGGGATCAGAGGGTCCCAAGGAATCTAAAACAGTCACAAGTCTCCATCACCAGGGGAGGGGCCCGGGAACACCTGCGTACCACCGAGCTGTCGGCCCCAGGCACAGGCACACATCACTCCCCGCGCACTTAGCACTGAGTGTGGAAGACCCATACGGTGAGAAAGAAAGGCGACAGAAACCGGAGGCTGGCTTTCCACCCGTGACGGGGCGGCAGCTGCGCACATGGGCCCCAGGAGCCCACTCCCCCGAAGGGAAGCCTTGCCTCTCGGGGTGTTTGTCCCGCTAGTGGGACGTTCACTAGTGACGGGCAGTCTGGAGCTGCTGTGTTTGCCCCTCCTTCCAACCTCCGGACTTCAGTCCAGGATGCCCAGCTCCCATCACCTGACCTGGGTGACTGAGCATCTGGTCCAGCAGAAAGGGACAGACATGACACCCAGTGGCTCAGGCTGGAGCCCTGAGGGAAGCCCCACCGGGGCCCCCCTTGTCTTCCTGGGAAAGAGTCTGTGCTTTGGGGAAGGCCGCAGCAGGTTAGCTCACCCCAGTCTTGCGACTCTTTGCTGTTGTATTTTTGAAAGCAAAACAGGACAGATTCAACTGGCCAGGGATGTCATTGTCAGGCCAGCGAAGGTAACACACAGTGAGATGGGACTCACAGACACCACCTGAGAACACACAGTCAGAGGTCACGCTGGCTCCTGCCCTGTGAAAGACGGTGGAAGGCAGAGGCCACAGGCTCTCCAGGTCCCACCGAAGCTGTCTGCTGCCACACTGCTTGCTGACAGCTCCGGAGCCCTGGCCCCATCTTCCCAGAGCCATCCTGGGTGAGAAGTGCGCATCTCCCCAGATGCTACTTGACTCCTGGTCCCAGAGACAGGACGCTCCGCCAGGCCGCTCAAGCCAGAGTTCCGCAGCACAAGCGCACAGTGGAAGCACCAGAAGGATTTGGTGCAGGAGGCACCAGGGCGGGCCACAGGGCCAGGAGCTCTTTCCTATGCAGCCTTAAAACAATGGGACAAGACCAGGAAAGGCCTTGCTGAGGTCTGTGGAGCTGTGCGCCCTCCCAGGAGGCGGAGTGGCACGGGTTCACTAGCTAGTAGGACCACCTCAGAGCATCGGGCCCCGTGGCTCTGCCCAGAGCAGCCTCAGATGCTGGAGTGGAGGGGCGGAAGGTGGGGCAGGCAGAGGCTGCACGCAAACGTGTGTGTCGGACAGATAGGCACAGCCAGGAAAGGAAGGTATGGAAAGAGCTGCAAAAATATAGGTTGATGATAACAAAATACAGAGCGAACATAAATGCCCACCCAAGCGGGGCTGGCTGAGTAACCCCAGGGTTTGAGCAGACAACACGCCCTTCAGACATTCGACCCTGCTCGCTGCTGCCCATTGACCCAGCGGAACAAGAAGAGCCGCTATTGGATAGGGACGCACGCGCTGCCCGAGGTGCGCAGCCTCTGCTGATTCGATGTGTTGTAGCAATTTAACAGCCCCCATCTCGAAACGTCCCTGACGTCTCCATCCCTTTTTCCTTCTAGGCCAGCTGTGGCGAACCGATGGTATACATGCTATTGTGTTTTTCTTTTAAGACAAAAGGCGTTAATGTATGAGTTGTTTTTTTTTTTTTTTTCCTAAACTAAAACCCTCAGTATCCAGGTTTAACTGCAGTGTTGGCACTTTGCGATACATAAGTGGGTTTTGGCTTGCAGTTTGGCATTTGATCCCTAAAAGGCTTGCCATCGCTGTTGTAGGCTGAAAAGGTCAGTTATCTGAGAGACACGAACCTTTAGACAAGCCAAGAAAAGAAATTCACCCAACCACCCAGAAGAACTTCACCAGGCAGCATCTTGCCCGGTGTTCACCTAACCCTAGCACACTCGCAGTGTTCCTGTGCCCCTGTCCAGGACAGAAGCACAGACAAAGGCTCTTGAGTCTAAGTCCACCTGGGCATCAAGGGGTGACACCAGCCTGAGGCTAAGCCCCTTCTCTTCCCAGACACTGATCCTGAACCCTGAGCTCAGGTCGCCCCGTCCTCTGTTCTGATGATGGAGCTATGACTGATACAATCCTCTGGCCCCTGGGGGAGTCAGGAAGGGCTGGGGGTCTGGAGGGTATGAGGACACAAAGAATTCCCTGCTGGGTACTCAGTCCTTTTATGAACAGATGAAAAAGATCCCTTGAACCAAACTTAAGTAAGGAAGGGAGAATCCAAAGTACCAGACAAAGTAGAGACGATGATTCTACTGCTGAGAGAGATGCAGCGCCCGCGTAGCTTGTTGGCTGAAGTCTGCAGTAGGCTCCACCACAGAGGAGGTAGCACCGGGGTAGCCGAGCACCGTCGCCAGTCTTAAGGTCATAAGGAGGCTTTAGAGCGGTGGTTCACAGAGGAACCCAAGCAAGGAATGAACATGTATTCTACACCTCAACTTTACGTGCAGTCAAAAATGTAAACTAATGCATTCCATCAAGTTTGTGAAAGGCATTAGACCATCTATACTTAGTAGAGTATTACCAAGGATGTAGGAAACACATGTAGTCTTATGGTACTGGAGAGACACACGTGTTCAAATTTTAGAGGACAGTGAGCATATCATCAAGAATGTCAAAGCCGGGCGTGGTGGCGCACACCTTTAATCCCAGCACTGGAGGATCGTTGTGAGTTTGAGGCCAGCATGGGCTACAAAGTGAGCTCAAGGCCAGCCTGACCTGCATAGTGAGACCCTGTCTCAAAAAATAGGGCCAAGTATTTAGCTCAGTGGCGTAAGCACCTGCCTAGCAGGCATGAGATTGTGAGTTTGATCCCTGGTACCAAAAAAAAAAAAAAAATGTCAAGGGCTGGGGTGTGACTTAATGGTAACGTGCTTGCTTAGCATATAGGAAGCTCTGGGTTTGATCCCCAGCACTGCCAAACAACAATAAAATACCTTGAAAAGGTTCATGTTGTTCATTGTTTTAACCAGTAATTCTGTTTCCCAAAACTTATTTTAAATAATTACAAGTTTACAGAACAATTTTTATATCAAGACATTCATCAAAGTTTTATTTGACTATAATAATAAATAAACAGAGTGTAGTGGCACATACCTGGAATCCCAGCTGCTTGGGAGGCTGTGGGGGGCAATTTGAGAGGCTCCCGTTGAATGCAGAACAATTGCTGCAACTTTGATTATATCAAGGCTTATTTCCTTATACTGATATGTACAGAGCTAACTATGGTATTTCCTTCTTTCTTCAATTGGCTCTAAGCATCGCAAATAAGGCTAGCTGAGGTACTGGTATGTAATCTCTAAAGCCATCAGAAGTCTCCTATTTCCTCCCATAGTGCTCTCTGTAAAATATATATAGGCACGGCAGGATGGCAGAGTCAACCAGCTCCAGAAATGTTGACTGGGTATGAGCCTCGAGAAAGAGGCTACGACTCCCCAGGGCACAAATTTTGCATATCAGAAACTGAAGCAGCAGCCTCCCAAAACAATTCAGTTGCTACCTTGATTGAATTATGCAAATTGATCCCTCTGCATATCTTCATCTCTGCATTTTGCAGAGATGCTTTTTTTTCTACCTGACTCGCCAGCTTATGTTATTCACATAGCTCCTGCCATCTTCACTGTCACTCATGCTCGAGCCACCCCCTTCTTCACAAGATAATAAATTCTGTGAGAAGCTGGGGATCAGGGCCTTTGTCCACACATCCTCATGAGGATTGGACTCAGGACCCCGTGGCTGCCCTTAACTTTGAATATGTCTTGGTGTCTTTACTCTCGCCGTGGGTTGCATTGGAGGTGGTAGATTGGAATTAACTTGCTGGGATTCCAATAACGTCTCTGTGGGATTGTAAATATAACTTGTTGGAGCCGGGCGTGGTGGCACATACCTTTAATCCCAGCACTCAGGAGGCTGAGGTAGAAGGAGCATTATGAGTTCGAGACCGGCTTGGGCTACAACTCGAGTGCAAGGCCAAACTGAGTGCGACCTTGCCTCAAAAAACTAGGAGTGGGAGTTTGGCTCAGTGACGTAAGCGCCTGTCTGGCAGGCGTGAGGTTGTGAGTTCAATCCCCGGTGCCGCAAAAAAAAAAAAAAAAAAATGTATATATATATATGTATATATATACTTCTTGGATTGTAAGGAAGACTAAAATAAGGTTTGTAGTATTTGGATTACTGTATTCAATATTTGGGATTACAATAGGAGGCTGAGGCCAAAGGATCAAATGTTCATAGCTAACCTGGCTGGACAGCTTAGCAAGACCCTGTCTCAAAAATAAAAAATAAATCAAATAAAAAAAGGGCTGAGGGATTTGTGTTAAATCTTAAAAACCTCTCAAAAATCATTTTAACAATAATAATAAATAGATGTGACATTGCACACCAAGGTGGCTCTGTTGCTTTTTCTTTTCTTTTCCGCACCATCTGTGATGTCCCTTTTTCCCCGACCTCTCCACGACGTGTTGCTTTATGCAGCAACTGTAGTATAGCACTACATTTTCATCCTGCTACATTGTACAACTGCTCTTGTACAACTCCTGGAAAGCTAATTTAATAAAACTAACTTGGCTCCAGAAGAAAAAAGTTTTCAAAACAAGCTCACCCCAGCATTATCTGTAAAAGTGTTTTATTACTTCAAATATTCAACTGAATATTAAAAAGGGAAAAGACATTGAGTAAGAGAATATATCAAGTCATTGGAATATTGTGACCACAAGGTAATGCTTGGAAGGCATAGAAACGCACACACAGTATAAAGCAAAAAGTGGTAACTGATACATAATCCTTCACTCTAGCAGCAGCCATGTTACGCACTGGCAAACGCGAGAAGACCAAGGCTGGAAGACCACCGGTTTCCTTTCTCACGGGTCTCTGCTTCTGGACTTTCCAGGATGAGCAGCTTTTGACTAGAACCAACAATAAGTCTTGTTTGTGAGTACAAGAATCATGTCTAGATTTCCTGCCACCTCTAGGAGGGAGACTTTTTCTTTAAGGTCGAAGACCTCAGATCCCTCATGGCTGTGTCCTACTGCACTGCTGAGGGCGTGCTGAGCTGGGCCTACACCCAGGAAGGCTGCTCCTGACCCTGCCGCGCTGTGGAGCCACACAGCTGAGGAAGGGGGCAGACCCAGCATACAACATAAGACATCAACCCTGCAGAACCCCCTGCGCGAGGGAGATTCTTCACTGAAGGGCGTCCATGGGGGCTCACACAGCACACACTGCAAGCGCATGCTTGGTGCCTCAAATCAGCCCACATGCATGCAAAGACACAGGCTCACCAGACACCTCAATACAACCAGACACAGTCACACACCTGGGCACATCGACACACCCAGTCACAGTCCGACACACCCCGACACATCAACACCCAGACACACACAGCCATGTTAGACTGCCGTCCCCTCCCATGCCTGTGGTCCTTTCGATGAACTAAGGAGGTCTCTTAAGAAAGTCTTCCAAGTTGAGTTCCCACTCCCTAAAAGCCATCAACAGTCAGGCCTATTCTTTGTCCACTGACCTTGATTTCAGGAATCTGGGCAGCATACAGGAATTTCCTTCTGGACACATATGTTGACATAAATGCAATGTTCTCAGCTGATGCCCCTTACAAAGGCCAGGCGTTAAAAGGAAGAAGTATCTCTGAGCTTATACTAAAAGGAGTGAATGTTTATCATCTGAAGAAAACAACCGACTCCACACAATCGGATGGTAGCTAATACATCAAACCAAACACTCAGGGCTTTCAGAATTTCACACTTGGCATGAGTTGACATCGATTATTTAAACACAAACTGAATTAACAAAATATTCAACATATGTTCTCTTCAAATGCTGCTAAATAAGATGAGACGTCTAAAAGCTGATGCACCAGGTCTGTGGTGGACAGCTCAGGCCGTGGGGGGCGTCTTGCAGGACCGGCCGCAGCAGGACACAGAAGGTGGCTAGCTTCGCACTGTACTGGAGGCCTGAACTCCCAGCCCCCAGAGGAAGGGGTGATTAATGCCACCACCAAATGTGTGCCTACACCTAACCCTGACCTCATCAAACCCTGCTGCCACCATCTGCTGTTTTTAATTCCTCTGCAATATTTGTATTTGCTGCCTCACTCCAACAAAGGGTAGGGGCTGCGTGTGCTCTGGTTGGCTGGTTGGCCCAGCCAGAAGGCATCTGTTGCTCACGGTCCAGCAGCATCTGCTACTATTTCTCACTTTCCCCAGCATGCTGTGAGATACGGTTTCTCCCAAAGGTGGCCCGTCCGCACGCACATCAATCCCGTCATTGTCCGCTGCCTGTTCCCACGGCCGCTCGTTGCCGTGCTGCTGGGCTTTGCTTGCTGACTGTCTGTAACCCAAGATACTGCGCGATTGAGTTATGCCATTAGCCTTTTCCCTATGCGTCAGGACACTTGATGAAGCTCCCAGGAGAGGCAAGCGCAGCGAGGCTGTCTGCTGGGCCAGGTGCCCGCTCCAGGGTGCTCGGATCCTCGGGTCGGTTCTGTACGCAGCACCCGCCACGGCTGTCCTCGACAGAACTTACTTGCAGAGAGGTAGAAGTGGGCTTGGCAGGGACAATCCTCCTTTCTGGCTTTTCTTGTATTTTAATGCAAAAGGATGCGCCATTTTTCTCCAGATTCCTGACCTGGTTATCAAGCACCATCGTAAAGCGTGTGTGTAAATGCCATTACTCAAGTGTCTGATCACTGAACGCTGCCAACTGGGCGCCGCCTGGCTGGTGATGACGCCTGCAGCATCCAAGCTGCCACCATTCCTGTTGGCCCGCACGTTCAGGAGCCTCTGGTGGGAGCCTCCAGGCTCGCATCTGTCCTTCCTCCCAGAAGCTGCTTCTCGCTGCAGCGCTGTCCCAGTCACCGCAAGGGTGAGCAGACTGTGGAGGAGAAGAGAGGGCAGAGGTCAGCTACGGGGAGCCTCGGGAGCATCACCTAATGACTCGCAGCGGCAAATGTCTCAGACAAACGGGCAGGCGTGAGGACGGCCCCTGGCTGCACTCCAGGTCCCGACGCCCCCTTGCTCTAGGGCGGGTCTGAGCCCCAAAAGCCCGAGCTCCCTCTCTGCAGGACGGGACATGGGTGACAGAAGAGCGAGGATGTGGCTGCCCAGATATTCCTGTCTACATCTGTGCGGGGCTTTTAGACCTGAGGCTCCAACGCCACTTGGGTGCATTATAGACAGTGATAAAGTATAAAGTAAGTATTGAGGAAGAAAAGATTTTCTTAAATTAAAAAATATATATAATATTCATAAATAATCACATACCACATACTCAGAATTGTGGGCATTCTGAATTTGTACATTGCCAGCCATCTGTTGCGGAAGGACACTTACTGAGTGCCCAACCTAGGAATAATTAAATCATCTTCCACTCACCTGCAGCCTGCACATGAGTGACCACACGGTCCAGGCCCCTGGCCGCCATAGAGCAGCCCCATGCCCGGCCCAAGCCCCCCTCCAAGACTGCAATCACAAAACGAGGATGAAAACGGGCCCTTGAAATGCAGAGGTGGCACCATGGCTGACGATCGCACCCGCAGGGCTGTCCCCACGAAGCACCTTGAGCGTAGCGTCGCTCTTTAGGGAAGCACAAGCACAGGAAAGTGAGCTGTAGGCCAAGGGTCTGGGAGTCTCCCAACTTGCTGAAACAGCGACCCACTTCCCAGGCCGCCATGCTGGCTAAAGTGCCATCGCACTGTCTTCCAGAGGTGGCTCCTACCCATGGTCACCTCTGTAAAGTCCGCTGACCACACAGCCACAACCCAGGCCAGCCACGGCCTCCCGCAGAGCACAGGTCCTCGCCAGGCTTCCCTGCAGCTCCTTCCTGTGAGGCCGTGGGAAGCAGGCTGCGTTTCTGAGTTGTCTGCCTGGGAAACCAGCCCACGTGGCAGCCCCGTGTGTCATTGTTCACTGTGTACCCAGTCCCGGTAGGCAGAGGTGGCTGCTGCAGTAAAGGCACGGTGGTGGCAGTAGACTCGTATCTCACTGTTGCCCCCAGCCTGAAGGTCTTGGGGAAGAGACGCTCTGGTCTCTGGTGCTCAGACCCCTCGACCTTCTGCTAGGATCCCCTCAGACACCCCTAAAACCGTGCGCCTGACAAACAAGATGTGGCTTTCAGGACAGATCCGAGCCATGGAAAAAGATGACATTCAGGTGAGGTGGTCCCCCCAGCTGCTGGAGTTTGGGCACAAGTGCTGCCCTGTCAGTGCTTGGGAATTGTCACAGGAACCCCAGGATGGCAAAGCCATAGTGATTCGCACTCTGGAACCCACAGTCTCTGCCCCATCCACCGTCTCCCAGCTCTAGTGCTCAAGCTTGCAAGCCGTGTGGGGCTCTTGAAGCCACTGTCATTCCTGTGTACAGCCTCACCTCACACACTGCTCCAGGTTCCACGCCAGCAGCCCGTGAAGGTAGACAGGCGGGGACAGGGCCCTGCCCTTCCCAGGAACTGGGCAGCTGCTTCTCTGGGCCTTTCCCCAGCCAGCACTGCAGCATCCAGGGCAGAGAACGCCGTGGGGAGCTATGCAGTCAGACACACAGGAGGACTTGGGTGGTGGGTCTGGAACACACCTGGCAACTAGGCTACCAGCAGATAGTGGTCACAACCATCCATGTGCCCGGACCGTGGGCCTGAAACTGAACATAGGCGCCCATCTGCCTCTACTCGCCCCGGTATAAAGAGCTCTCCTAGAACATGGTGGTCCCACAGATGAGGGGTGCTTTTTTCATGTGTTTACTGGCTATTTGTACTTCTTCTGAGAGGTGTCTATTTATTTCAGTTGCCCAATTTTTGATTGGGTTGTTTATTTTGGGTGTCTAATATTTTTAGTTCTTTATATATTCTTGATGTTAGCCCTCTGCCTGAGGAATATCTGGCAAAAGATTTTTTCCACTCTTTAAATTGTGTCTTTGGTCTGTTAGTTGTTTCCCTTGTTGTGCAAAAGCTTTTTAATTTGACATAATCCCATTTATTGATTCTGGGTACTATTCCTTATGCCATCAAGATTCTGTTCAGAAGGTCCTTGCTTACGGCTATGTCTTTAAGAGTTGCACCTGTTTTACCTTCCAGTAGATGAAGTGTTGGAATGGTCAGATATTTGATCCATTTTGATTTCATTTTAGTACATGATGAGATATGTGGGTCCCTCGGAGCCTGCGCAGGGAAAGGCAGCTTGGACTGGAGTGATGGCCCTGGCCTGGCTTGTCCTGCGGGGCCTCCGCCTCCAGGTGCAGACGCTGCCACCCAGCAGGCTCCCAGCAGAAGAAACAGATCGCTCGCGCTGACATTCACTCTCGTTCTTACCCTCACCCGCACAGTCACGCACCTTCTCACACGCAGTCTCCCGCCTTCACACCCACGCGGTCACACCGTCAGCCTCCCACCCTCCCACCGCCACACTCACGCTCACTCTCAGCCCCCCGCGCTCACGCCCAGGCGCCCTCTCCCACGGCCACTCTCGCGCCGACACCCGTCCTCTCTCCGCTCACATTCCCATCGCCGTGCGCTCACAGGCCCGCGCTCACGCCCTCACATTCCCACCCCCTCCACGTCCTTACGCGCGCATCCTCTCACACTGTCACTCACGCCTCTTCAGTGGCACACTCGCGCACACCCTGCCACGCTCACTCTCAGACGCTAACTCTCCCGCAGCCTCACTGTGACACTCGCGCGTCTCCCCACGTCTGGGGCGGCCGGCTCCTCTCCTCCGCAGTCTCTGTTCAGGCCCCGCAGCAGGTCCACCGCCAGCAGCAGGTCCGTCTTGGATTTCACAGATGTCCTTCTCTCTTGTCCACATTTCCCCAGCGGGACAGGCCGCAGCCTATAGCTCCATTAGTCCTGGCCCTGACACCACGGAAGTCCCCAGGGTAGGACAGGTGACCACAACAGGAGACCTCTGCTCAGGGTCAGGGTCCAGCCCTTCAGGTTAACCAGGAAGGTACTGACCAAGCCCGCAGCCAGACTCAGAAACTGGCCTTCAATCCAAACTGCACTTCTGGCCAGAAAGAGAGCAGTACTTTAAGATCGGGAGGGATTTGATACCAGTTAAGTTTCTCTTTTTCATATTTTAGTAATCACCTGAAATGGGAGTTCCTCAACATGTCCTCTCCATGGCGATGCACACCCCACATCAGCAACTTCGCCTCAGGGCAGCCTGCCAAGGCACCTTCACCCCAGCCACTTGGAATCCAAAACCCAAATGCCCTCTGCGCATGCTCCCACCCTGTCTGTGCACCTCGAAGTGTCAGGAGGTAGGCAGCAGTGAGTCTCTACAGCCCAAGGAAGACTCAGCAGCGCGAGGACCAGCTTCTGCACAGGGCGGGAGGTCACTCCTGTGTCAGAATGAAGGTCTAGCCCCAGGCGCAGAGCTTGCTAATGTTCCTTAAGAATTTCCAAACATGGTCTTTAAAAAACTTTCGCTTACATAACTTTTCAAAACTTCCTGTTTGGCATACTTTGCTTTAAGAAGACTGGTTCAAGAGTTGTAAGTCCAAGGCTCTGAGATTGACCACAGGGTTCCACATGTTCCTGTCACAACCTGCAGAGGTTGGGCCACTGTGGTGATCCGAGCTGAGGAGGTCGCCATGTCGGGTACATATCTGCAGACACCTTTCCAGCTACACTTTGCACTGCTTATAAAAGTGGCCTGATTCACCCTTGTGCATTCCAGGGGGTGGGAAAGGAAATAGTTTTACAAAACCAATGTTTGAGTGGGGTTACTGAGGCACAAGGCAACAAGGTTTCTGAAGACCAGATGGAAAGTCACAAAGCTGACTTGGGAAGAAAAATTTTGGTTTCCATGAGACCTGGCACATTCATTTCTGTGCATGCTGTTTTTTTAATTAGGAAACCTCGGCTTCTCTGATGCCAGCAAGTCTTGGCTCCAGCATTCCGTGACAAGAGAGGACATGTCCTTCCAAACAGGGGCTGTTAGCTCAGTCAATTGGCTTGATGAGTTGAAAAGTCCAAGGTAGGAAAGGAAAGAGAGAGATAACGAGTGCTCTAACAAGTAGACCTCGGGAAAACATTGATCCCTGAAACCCACAAGGCAGTCCCAAAGATAATTCTGAACCTCGGACAGGGGCAGGGTGGGCTGCCCTTGCTTGGTGGTACCTTTTAACTACGAGGATGATATAGTGGTCTTGACCCAGCAGTGATGGGCCCCTCGCTTTGGGTGAAATGCAAGCAATGCTGAGGCTCATGTGCACAAAGGGCCCCGCCAGCCAGGCCGCGATGCTTTGCAGAGGGTCTCCCTGTGGCCCACTTTTCAAACCCACAGCAGATGCTTGGAAAATGGGGTAGCGGTATTGGTTGGGACATTGCTTGCCTGCCCTGCAGCCATTCCCAGGTGGTGGAACGAAAGCTGCATGCCAAGTTGCGTGTCTGGAGAGAAATGTCCACACTACAAGGGAACAAGCAAGTTCCCTTAACTGATGCTCCTGACAGCCCCACCCACCTCACAGACAGGACATGCTCTCCACTGGAGGGGGTCACCCCCGACCCAGAGAGCTGGGTGCCCCCTGAAGGGATGCATCACCCAGCCCAGGAACATCCCTGCACCCTGCCCTGCAGCATTACAGAAATGCTGTGGCTCTGCCACACTGGCAGACACCAAGGCACCCTTTCCGGCCGCTGGGACATCCTCCTGCAAGCATCCTTCTGGAAGCCAGGCAGTTGCAGATCCAGAACTCAGAAGCACCAGGGCACCAAAGTGTTCTCGCTGTCTTCCCTGGGAGGCGCCGTGCAGAATTCCTTAGATCAGCCATCTGAGCAGCCTGGAACTGGGATGTGTCTGCCAACCCACAGTGCAACCCCCGCCATGCCTCCTTCTGCTGCTAGGCTAAGTGACCTTGACAGATCCTCCTGCTTTGGGACTGGTGGGAGGGCTCTTTCCCAAGGAAGTGAGTGTGTGTCTCAGGGATGACGGTATGCAATGGCCCCAACATGGAAGAGGTGCTCCAGAGTCCTGGGCCAGAGTGGCCATAGAATGCGGCAACTGGAAGCCACGTGACACAAACCCCAGCTTTCAGCATCACCTCTCCCCCAGGGCCTAAATTCCAGCGGTATGGAGCAAGGGCATCTTTACTGAAGCCACAGGGACCACGAAGGCCCCTCTCCCATCCTCCTGCACCGAGCACGTGCCTGGCACTCTAACCCACTGTGTTCTGTGATCCCCCTGAAACCATGTCCAGGAGATGCCTTGGTTCCTGTCACAGAGTTGGGTGTGCAGTTTTAAAGGCAGAGCACACTGGGACTTGGCCCTTCCTTCACCAGAACAGCTCTGCACAGAACTGTGTCCAGCTTCGTAGGCTGTGTAAATGACTTAAACACATCGAAAGATGGCCTTTCTCCACCCATTGTCCCATCTACAGCAACTTGGACATCTTAAATGAACAGTGTACCATGCAGGAATAGAGTATAATTTGACTCATCTGTAGCTTAGATTTGCAACTCACATGCACCTGTGTGGATAGCAAGGCGCTCACACGGCAGCAGGAGAAGCTTTGAGCAAAAGAAAGAAGAAGCAGGTTGGTGGTTTGCTGTTGGTCACAAGTGGGGAACCATTCTTAGGAAGCCTAGAGTATTTCTGAGACTGTGTCCAAAGAGGGCTCAGTTGAAGAGCTCAGGGCCAAGGTCAATCATGACTCCTCCAGCAGCAGAAGGTTGGTGGGGACCATGTGAGTCTCCTGCTTGTTTTCTTATGGTTCTGTAATAACCAGAAGGTCTGACAAATGTTCAGATTCTCAATATCAAAGTCTCAGGTCAACGTTGAAGCCTTACTGTGGGTCATTTGGCAACTGGGTTTCCAGAAAAGATCTGTGTGCCTTTCCAGCTTTGTGAGCTATTGCTGCTGTATCCAAGCTTTGCTTAGAATCCCCAGGGTTATGACATCCAATGGAATCTAAGCCTTCCTGAGCTTTGATGGGTGCTCTTTAGCTGGGTTGGACATGCAGATACCTCCCACCTCACCTGCACAGAGCTGCCCTAACCAGGCAATACCTTGGAGATGCCACCACAGTATGGAAACCATCTGCACCCAGGAACCCAGGGCTCTGACACAAGAAATGATGGTCACACTGAAAATCTTTTGGGTCAAGACTATTGCTCCCCGAAGCAATCCGTAAGTAATATTATACATCCCACACCCTGTGCTTTCTGAGCTTATGGGAAATGCATCTCTGATTGTGTAGGTGGGCCCCTAGCAAGCAGTCAGAAACCAGAGACCAAGGACACTCTGACTGCAGCCCAAAAGCATGGGTCTAAATTCTTGACCCAGTATGCTCCTTGAAAAGCAAATCCAGATTCTTAGTAGAAACTGCCAAGTAAGCCAAAGCAGAATGTCACCTCTCTGTGTACTGAATCTAAAATACGTTGTAAGGAACTGCGTGGCCACGATGCTACATTAGCTGTGGGTTTCAGAACACCCTCTACTGCCCTTGGTCTCCAGCCATAAGCATCACTAGCCAGCAAAGGCAAGTCAGCAGCATGTAATTACCCTTGAGAAGTCATGGGAATCCACCACTCATTTGTCTGTGGCAGGACAGATACCACTGAGAGCCAGGTGGGCCCACAGTTTAGCTGAGCAACCAGGATAATAACTCATGAGAAGACAGTCTAAGCTCATGACAGTGTGAAATCTTGGCCTCTGAAAGCTGGGGGAGGGGGTGCAGTGTGCATTTTTACCAACTCAATTTTTTGTTCATGATGGAGGTCAGGGGTCTCATAAATCTAATAGAGAAAATCCTAATGGTGTAATTTAACAATTCCCAACTTTTAAATCAGCTGACCACATGTCCAGTGAGTGCCAAGTATATGCCAAGAACTGCAGGCAGCTCAGAGGAAACAGGTTAAAGATGTTATGTGGGCCTGGCGTGCTCAGTGTGAAGAGGAGACAGGCGTATCAGCAGTCCTGGCGAAGAGGCGTTAACACCCCACCGCACCATGGAATATGTACTTCCTGTTAGGAGGGGCCACTAGGTCTCGAGAATGAATGGGACTTTCCTAGGGTCACAGTGTGTCACTCTCAGGCCAGCCCTGACTTGGTTGAAAGTTGGATTGAGGTCAGCTGGCCCACAGCAGTGCTTCTCAACCAAGAGCACAAGAGCCACCTGGGCATAACGCCTGCGCTACTCAAAGGGCGCTGAGGTGCCTTTTGTGCATGATACATAGGTCAGGGGCTGGGCTTATGAATTCATGCTCTTTTAGAACTTTGGGTCCCAGCTAGGAAAACTACACAAAACCCAAGGACACGAGATGAGGAAAACCAGAAGCAGGAGTCACACCTCATCCCTCATTCTTGTATCTCCTTCTTCTCCCCTTACTTCTCCTTCCTCTTACATTTATCTTCATGTAAAACCATGTGCAAGATGTGACACACGCCAGCCAGGCTCTCACTAAACACGTGGGCAATCTTTTCTTTACCTGCAGAAGGCAAGGATGCTAACTAGAAATGCCAGCCCAGGGCATGCATTCTGGCATGCTTCCAGGCACTAGAAACTGAAGTCCTTTCTGCAGCCAGCTGCTCCTGCTGGTCCCATGGATGAGGCCCAGCCCGGGGCCTCCCCTGAGTTGTAGTCAGCACGGCCGACCTTGTCATTACTATGGGACAAAAATAAAACTTCATGCCAATAATAAATAGAATTTCTTTTTTTGGTGTACTTCTGCCACACAAAGACTTGTCTTAAGTTGGCTGAGGGGCTCAGATCCCTGGATCCTGTCCTAGCTGACCCTAGGAAGGGCCAACATGCTCTGTGTCATGTGTGATCTCTGCCCAAAAAGCAGCCTCAGTGTCGAGGTTGTGAGCCATGCCCATGAGCCAACCTGCAAGCATCTGCTGGGGGAACCTTGTGGGAGACGCTATCCATATTCCTCTAGATGTCTGGCGCAGGGCTCCTGCCCTGGAAGACCATCACCTTGTGAGGCACAAGCGTGCACACACACACGGTCATGCAGGGCGGTGTGAGACTGCTGCCGGCCTCCTGGAGCCGACCACAAGCACTCGAGGGTCTCAGAGAAGGAGGAGTCTCTGCCTGGGTGCCAGTAAGACTTCCCATAAACTTATTTACTGATCTGCTCTGATCATAGCCATGGAAAGTAGATAAAGTTTGACTCAAAAATAGCACTTTTTTCTGGGCAATGTAAATGCAATCCGTGAGAATTGATCCTGGGCTTGTCTCTGCCGAGTACTTTTACATGTATTGATTTCCTTTGTCCTTCACAGCAACACTGAAGGACAAAGGACTCCACTGCTAGTTCCTAACTGAGGAACTAGCAGTGGAGTCGGTCAGATCACAGCGGGTGGGTCTCTCCGGAGATTCCCAGTTTCGGCTTACAGGGCCCCAGTCCAGCGTGCCCCATCAAGCAGCACATCAACCATCTAGGTGCCCATGTGTCCCAGCTAAGAACTATGAGCAAAACAGAACCCTTTAACTGCTGCAGACCAGGCCTGGTGTAAATGCCACAAAACCAAAGAGGCTTCGTGCTCCCAGATCCTGTGCCAGCCACTCCCGGTGGGAGACCTCAGTGGTCATACAGCCATTTGCACAGAGCCTGGTTGACCAGGTCCTGAGTCTGCCTGGTGAGTTAGCCTGCTAATGCTCAAAGGCTTCCCCCTTCAGCAGCTAAATTTGCCCCGACCCACAAAACAATAAAACATTTTAATGTAAAAATTAGTTTCTATGAGGAAAACAACAAAAAGGGCCTTTATATTCTTGATGCATTCTGATAAACCTGTAGAGTTAAAGAGGAATTATAGCTCTACTGGAAAGGGGTTATTACTAACAAGATCAAACAAATAGATGGGAAGTTGTTGACAGTCTATTAAAGGTAAAAGAGAAATTCTAAACCTAAAAAAGAGTATTATAGTTTATATTGAAGATATTCCCTAAAGCCTCACGCACTTCCAGGTTGGGCTTTTGGGAGTGGTTGGATCATAGATGTGTGATAAATGGATTAGTCCACCAATTTGTTTAGCACAGTTCTGATGTAGATAATGGGAAGATCCTGGGTGCAAATGATACCAATAGGCTTGAAGTCTGGATGGCATTAAAGGGAAGACGGAAGGAAGGCTGCTATTTCCTGCCTGCTTGCCATGGACCATTTTTCCTCTGCAAAGCCCCTCTGCCAGGTCTTCTTGCCTTGGAACCAGCCAACTACGAACTCAAACCTCCACAAACTGTGAGCCAAAATGAACTTTTCCTTCTTTAACTGATGGGTGTCAAGTATTTTGTCTCAGCAACAAGACAATAACCAAGAAAGAAGAATTCCTTAAACTTGTTCACGATCAAACAGTGTAATTAAAATAATTCCTCATTCTAGTATGTTACAGAAATGTTCATAGTGAGTAATGGTGAAACAGGCTTGTCGTGTACTGGTGATGCTGAAATTTGTTCAATTTGGGGTAAAAGCTTTGGCAGTGTATGTCTGGGAACAGAGTCATGTTCATGCCCTTAAACTCAGTAACTCATATGACATTCTGGAGGGAGGGGGTATCCGGAATGTTGGTGATCCTACTGTCATTTATAGTATTGAGAATTTTTAAAGTACATTGCACCCCTCAAAAAGTATTAAGCAACCATTTAAAATTATGGTTTCTAAACTATGTAGCAACATAGTAACTGCAACTAACATTGAGTTTTTCAAAAGGAGAATATAAACATTGCTCATACACTATGATTACAACTTTGTACAAAATGTGCATTGGAAAGCAAAATGTAAGAAGCATAGTGAATGGGAATAGTTAAAAATAGTAGGATTGAGACATTTTATTTTTACAAACATTACCTAACACAGCTTGATCAATTTGGAATTTAAAACTAAAATTATTTTTACAGCAAAGAAGAGTTCGAGATTTTTCCTTTTGGTAGTATTAAGAGACGGCTCCGGAGGGGGCCAAAACCCACAGGACATTGACTCATCTGTCTCAGATCCTGAGAGCCCAGGTGAGGCAGGGTGGTGCTGACCAGTCCTGGATCTGCACGGCTCAGGCAGCCAGGAAGGCAGCCCAGGGGTCCGCACTGCTGCAGCCCACTGCACAGCCTCCCGAGATGTCTGCAGCCAGCGCACAGCAGCAGGAGCTGGGCTCAGGAAGGCCAGGCCACTGCCTCCAAATAACACCTGAGTCCTGTGGGCCTGAGGTGGCGGAGAGCAAGGACAGACCCACAACCTTCCCTGCATGCGGCAGCAGGCACACGCTGGCCTCCACACAGGAAGCGGCTGCAGACTTGAGAACCTGCGGCTTTCTTTTCCTAACAAGAAGATATTTCTCCTGGTTCAACCTAGAGCCCGCCCGGGCCTCCTGAGCTGGGCCTCGTCCTCTGCCCCTCAGGCCTGTCTGCAAGGTGCCCCATTTTTACAGCAGCGTATCCCAAACCCACCGCATCACCAGCAGCAACCTTCTGACGGAAGTGAGGACCCCGTGATGCGGACGGCGAGGACTCGCAGAGCTCATGGAGCCGTGGCCGCCAGCAGGTGCACCGTGGCCCCCCAGCAGCGGAGGGGCCCACGAGCCTGCCACAGAAGTCTGTCTTCATCCAAATGCGCCGTGCGCAGCTGCTCACCGTGTCTCCTCGGAACAGCGGAAGCGCCTTTGAAGGACAGCTGGAGGGCCCAAGGCTGAGTCCCAGCGCCATCACTGCCGTGTGATCTTAAACCAGGCCCACAGCCTTCCTAGGCCTCAGCTGCTTGCACATTTTAAACTTCCTTGCCACCCGGACACCTTGTTGTGAGGAAGAATTGGGACTCTTTCCAGGAATCTAAACCCAGTCATACCACACTCATCAGGACACGGTAGGGGGACCTGCACGAGAAGTGACAGTGTGCTACGTCTGTGAAGGCCAGGGTGCCCACACGACAGGGAGCCAGAGGGAGTTCAGCTGTGCAGGCCCCTCCACCTTGGTCCTCGCAGGAAGTGCTTCTGTGAGGCGGCGATTCCCTCGCTGTCCCTGCAGTCATACCACAGCCGTGCAGTGGGGCACGTGCACTTGGGGTTCTGGGTAGTGTCACAGTCCTGCCGCGGAGCTGCAGGCACAGGTCCACACGCAGAAAGTGTCAGGACATGCCGGTCTTTCCCTTCCTTGAAATCAGGCCTCCGGGACTTGGTTGGCCCCATGCTGACCTCAGGGAAGAACCTATTTCCTGTGCTTCCATTCCAGGAGCTGGATTAGCTGCAGAATTGGCTGTGAGCTGAGCGGGAGAAAGCAGCAGGGCTCCCTTAACACCGCACGCTGCCCGGTGTCCACTCCTTGCTGCAGAACTGCAGGGACGCTCAGCTCTGTACAGGAGCGACGCAGCAGACCAGGCGGCCAGGGTGACCAGGAGGCCCAATGGAAGTGGACATGGCTTCAGTTTTCCCCCTCACATCCAACCAGGACCTCTCCTGCTGTGCGCGGCGCCTTCACGCAGACGGAACAGGCACAAGCGGGGATCCTGGAAGTCCTCAGTACCCTCGAGCAAAGCCTCTACAGACAGCCAGTGGAAGAGCAGCCCGGTCTGGAAACAAAGTCTTTGCCTCAACTTCCCTCTTAAACCAATCCATTTTGCTGGAGTTCTTGGACCAATCAGACAAAAAAGACTGGACAGAGAAAACAAGCACATTCGTGTTGTTTACTCAGGTAAGGGTCACACCTTAGCGCCCCAGAGCCCAGGAGGCTAGGAAGGAAGAGGAACCTGGGCCCCGGGTGGGCAGGATGGAGCGTTTCCCCGGCTGAGTGCTGGCCTGAGGAGCTAGGATTGAAGCCAGGCTGTGAACCTGCAGCTTGCCAGGTTCTGCTGGAGCTATGTGATGCCACTGTGTCCGGTTGGGGGACCGTGATCTGGGCTCCAGTTGCTCTGGACACTGTGATAATTTTCCTTTCTGTATTTCAAAAAGGTCAGCACTTGGAGGCTGGAGGCCAAAGGAGTTGGAATGAGGAGACTGAGTACCCTGGGATGCAGTTTCTTGGAAAACACCCCTAGGAAAAAAAATACTTCTGTCACAAAACATCAATGCCAACCAGATGTCACTGGCTTTTTTTTTTTTTTTTTTTGCATGTGTCCCTTAACAGCTGGCTAGAATATCGGTTTAAATTATTCACCACAGCACACACTTTCTGTTTGTCCCCAGATAAAGGGATTTAAAATCCTGTTTGTCGATCAGGGATGGGGAAAACTGTGGACTGGATTTTTCTACACCAGGAGGCAGGTGACCCTCCTCTTCCCCACTGCTTCCGTCCTGGGAACAGGGGTCTGGGCACAGTGCCAGCTCTCCCCAGTGGGCTTCAGGGTCCCCCAGCCCCCACAGGCACAGTAGAGGGAAAGGTTGTGCATCGGTAGGCATGGTACCAGTAAAACCCGTGACCCCTGCGTGACGGGGCACACCCGGGTTCTGGTCTGGAGCGTTTGCGTCCTCTCACACCAGCTGTCCTGGAACGTCCACTGGTCCCAGGAGCAGTGTCGCATCCTGGCTCAGGAGTGCCACCTCCAACCTCGTTCTGGTGCTCTGAGCGAAGCAGGCCTTGGGAAACACTCGGTAAGGGAGAACCTGCCTCAGACATGCTCTGAAAGGCGCCTTTGACTGATGGCAAAAGTGCAAGTGTGGGTTGGATTGTGTCAGCCGATCACATCCATCCTGCAGCTCATCAGGGGCCTCGCTGGGAACAGAGTCTTTGCAGTTAGTTAAGGAGGGAGAGGAAACTACCCTGTCTAGCCTGGGCCCTGAATCCAGCAACTAGGTCCCTATAAAAAGAGAAGAGACACGGGAGAACCCCATGAGGGTAGAAGCAGAAGATGAGGCGGCGCGTCGACAAGCCAAGGAAGACCAAGATTTCAGCCTCCGCAGCTGCTGCGAGGGCCTGGGACAGACCCTCTCCTGGCCTCAGAGCCATCCTTGCCCATCCCTGGCCTCGGGCTTCAGGTCTGTAGCATGATGGGAGAATGAATTTCCACTGTCCCAGCCCACCACCCAGTGGGCTCCTGAGGCCACACGTGTCCTTGGTGGCAGACCCAGAACTGGTTGCTTGAATTAACTGAAAAGTTTCCCACCTCACTTTGGGTGAATGAACAGCAGGAAAAGACCAGATTCTCACTCGTCCTACCAAGAAGCCAGAAGAATTCACAGTTGGAGAATTGGCCAACTATTGGCTGCAGGACACAAAGACCACCCTGCCCGTAGCCTGTGTAAAAAGCAGTAAAGATTATGGCTGAGACCAGGGCTGTGACAGGCAGAGAATGACCTCCAGCCAGCAGGCTCTCATTTCACGAAGGTGACGTGCTTTTTGGTCCTCAGAATGCCTGTGACCGTCTTTGGCCCTCGTGGCCCTGCACGGCCCTCCCCCAGTCGATCCCTTGGTACTTGCTCTCGCAGCGCTGAGAGAACAAGGCTGGCCTTTCACTGGCACGCACATCCCGAGGCCTGGAGCTGAGCGCCACTGTCTGTAGTAGGTGAAGATACTTGCCACCCTCCCACACAGTCAGATATTTCAGCAGGTGCGAAGCATGAGTGAAAATCAAGAGTGCAAGTTCTTGGTGTTTGGCAGCTCACCTCTGAGTAGTGTGGGGCCCCCGCACCCTGCCGATGGTACAGATTGCAGTTGGCAAGCACGGAGCCTCACTTTATCTCATGTTCAGGGAATAGGCACACTGCACACCTGTCTGGGAGCCATAAACGCTCCGCGCTGAGCAAGCACAGGCCCAGCCCAAGTAATTCAATAAATATTTGTGGAGTGAGTGAGGTGAACACCATGACCAGCCCAGGAGCTGCGGTGTGTCACGGCTTGCTCACAGGATGGCCCCCAGCCACGCCGGGAATGCCATCTGATAGCAGGTCAGGAACCGAGGTCTCCCATCAGAGTGTGGACCTACACCTTGACTCTGAGCCACCCCAGGGGACGCCACGTGACATCCGTACAGTTTACACTCCCCTGAGAGCCTGTCACAGCCCAGGGTGCGAAGGAGCCAACAACTCGTCCCAAAATGATGATGTCAGCAGGGGCCAGATGCTACTTGAAGCCACTCCAGGGTTGGGTGGCTGCAGTTTTCCCTCTGCTTTGCCACAGATCAGCTCCGTGGCCTCCGGACTCGGCTGACAAACTCCAAAGCTGTTACCGCAACAAGAAAAGCTTAAAAAGAACCACTGATATTGCAGAGCAAAATACTTCTGAAAACCCTCGCTTTCCCCACAGAAAACATATCTGAAAGATGAAGAGAGCCGTGAATCAGCAGCAGCTGCTGCCTGCACCTGTTATTTATTCCCAGGGATGATGGTCTCCTGACGTTTTGGAGAAAATCACACATTTTTCCTGGGTTCCAGGTGCGGTTGAAGGAGACGAAGGGACACAGGCCTTCCCCAGCAGTACAGGCCCCCAGGATGCCCACAGCCAGCACCCCCGGGGCCACTTCTGCAAGGAAAAGGCGCCAGCAGAGCCTGCGCTGAGCCTCAGTCCGCCTTCGAGTCCGAGCGGTCTGAATCAGCATGCTCGAGGCACCGCGGCCAAGCATCTGACATCAGCAACAGGCCGCTGCGCCGCGCCACGCCGGGGAGGACCAGCCTGCCGGGGCTCCCCCCAGCCACCCACGTCCCTGCTGGCCGCCTCTGTCAGTCCCGTGCTGCTACGACCCAGCACCACCACCGTGGCACCAAGCAGCACAGAGCACCGGGACAAGGGTTCTGCAGCCCAGAACCCCACGGGCCCCCCGCACTGAAGTCCGCGGGTGCCAGGGCAGTGCCTCCGCCTTTGGCCGCCTTCGGCTGCGCACCCTAACTCACCTGAAGCCCCCCCTCCGGCCTCTGCGTGCTGGCCCTGCCCTGTCCTCGTGCCTCCATCCCCCACTCTGGCCCCCGCGCCTCCCGGTCCCACACGACCGTGCTGGGCCGCCAGGAGGACCCGGGGAGGCCCCATCTCAAGGTCTTCAGCTTCGTGACCCCCACGAAGTCGTGTTGCCACCTACGGGAACTTGTTCACGGGCTCGAGGGGTGGGATGTGGGCCTCTCTGGGGCTGTTCTTCCCTACACGCCAGCGCCCCACACACAGTTTTACTGATTTCCTCAAAATGGATTCGTTCCTGCCGTCTTGTCCAGTCACCGCTTCCCTCATCGCTTCGCTGGGGTTACAGTCTTTTAGGGCTCCGCACGATGGATGGGATGGCCAGAAAAGGAGTCCCTTTCATCTGTACTTTTCCTGCAAGAGTGTACTCAGTAGGCATTGAAAAGCGTTTGCTACCTGACACGCTATGCTGGGCACCACCGAGGAGGGCACAGGGCCCAGCTCATAGCGGGGGGAGTCACCGTGAGGAGACGGTGAAGCAAAGATACTGGGAAGAATGCAGGAGCCCTTGGGGAATGCTCAGGTCATACCGCTGTCGGGAGGGCAGCGTGGAGCGTGCCTGTAAGCCTCACGCTCAGGGCCAGGCTAGGCAGAAGGGTTAGAAGTTCAAGGCCAGCCTAGGCTAACTCCCAAGAGCCTATCTCAAAAAATAAACATACACCAAGAAAGAAAAGAAAAGAAAAGAGCCAGGTGTTGTGGCACACACCTGTAATCCCAGCACTCAGGAGGCTGAAGCAAGAGGATCATCGTGAGTTTGAGGCCAACCTGAACTACTTAGGGAGACACTGACTCAAAAAGAAAAAAAAAATACTGCCATCACGAAATGTGATCCTGACGTTGACCTCCAAAACCATAAGTCAATGTAAATCTCTCTTTTTGCCTAATAAATTTACTCTGCCTGAGATTTTTCTATAATTATAGTAACATAAAAGACCAGACCAATTCAACAGGAGGCTTAAAGTTCTCTGTGCAGTGCCAGTCACCAGTGACTTCCTGTGCGGTGGATAAACTAAGTCCCCACTAGACCCACACGGCTTACATGCTGGAAGGAAGGGCCTGGCAAAGACTCACCTGCAGTTGCTCAGATGGGGCACGTGAAGGTCAGCACGGAGGGCGCAGTGACCGCGCTGCTGTAGGCACCAGGAAGAGCAGTGTGGGGCAGCAGAGGGTGGGTGGACCTCAATTCCCCAAGCGCCGTGTGCCCCTCCTCTGTCCCTACTAAAGGCCAGCACAGGGTCCATGGCTGACAGAGGGGCAGATGATCCCGAAACCACATATGCGTGCCACCCGTGGTGTCCCCCCAGGCCCGTGGCGGCAGATGGGAGGACGGCACCTCACTCTGCCTGCGAGGCTCAGTAAACCTCCCAGGGGCTGGGAAACAAGCACAGCAGAGGCAGGGAAGCTAAACACCTGGCAGGTGCGCAGTCCAACACCTGTCACGAGCGGCGCCATTGATGAGATGCCTGCATGCTTGGCTTCCAAGAGCTCCAGAAGTGTAGAGAGTCCACAGAATTAGTACGCAGCCACAATTAGAAACCATTTTGCAGAGGTCTTTAAGAGGTTGTCATTGTTCCCCCTCTTGTCTGGTGGAAATAGCACAAGAGCAGTTATTCGGTTTGGGGCAACAAGTTTAGTAAGTGGGACGGACCAGGCCTGGGTCAGTCTCTGTAGAGGAACCTGCAGGTGTGGCCACCATGAGACACTGCCAGCTCCCACCTGCAGGTGAGCAATGCAGCAGGGCTGGCCACACATGTCACCGATGCCTGATGAGGTGTGGAGACCTCAGCCCCACCGGAAGCCCTTCTAGCTCCTGCTAAACAGAGGAGGAGAAGCAGCCACCTCTTCCGTCCACAGCGGCAGTGAGGACAGCACCACAAGTTCACTGCCCTTTGACTGCAAGAACAAGTGACTGCGTCACAGGTCACTGCTGGCCAAGCCGCATCCCTGGTCTGCTGGGGACACACCTGTCCTGATTTCCTGGGTGGTGACTACACAGACACTGACGGCCACATCCAGGATACTTCATTGTCTGCTCAGCTTCCTTTTGCAGCAAATGACTCTGCACACTGCAGGCTGAGCTGCAGGGGACCTCCAGCCGGACTCTCGGTGGACAGACAGGTGAGAAGAGTTGACCGTGGGGCTCTGGGGTCCTTCAGCCAGGACCGACCCTGGCAGGTGTGTCTCTGAGAGACACCGTGCAGGCACCCAGGAGCCTCGGGCAGAAGGTGGAGCCTCCTCCTGAGCTCACAATACAACCCCTGTCACGAGCTACAGGGATTCTGAGTGACCAACAGCATTCCCGCCAGGGCGTTCAGCCTCCTGGCCTTTCCATGAGCCCTGGCCACCCACCGCGAGGTGCTCGCTGGGACAAGCACCGCCCTCAAGCAGGAGTGGGCATGGTAGCCGGGATCTAAACTTAACCAAGGTGAAATGAGTCAGGTCCCAGCACTTCCTCCAGCCAGATGGTCTTTCTGACTCACACGGAGGGGTGGGAGTGTGGGTAAGCAGCGGGGAAGGGAAGGGCAGCAAGGGGGAGAGGAAACGCTAGAAATTGCACCCAGAATGAGGACCAATTTGTGCTGAGGTAAGTAACTTCATATTTTTGTCTAGAATCTGTGTTTTGAAGTGAGATAGGACAGGAACAAGTTTACAAACATGGTCCTCTGTGCCCCTGTGGTCACATGTCCCTGGCCACCAAGCTTAAGTCAGGTCCTCAGCCTCTCAGTACCTGAGTCTCCCTCCCCATCTGGTTCTAATCACCCAAACTCCCCATCCCAGGTGTCAGCTCACAGTGACAGTTTAATCACACAAATAAGTAGCAGTGAGTAAGGAGGGCCAGAGTGACTGCTTTTCGATCCTTCTTCGAAGCTGTTGGGGAGCGACCCCCAGCTGCACCAACCCTGGCCTCCAGCTCTCCAGTGCACAGAGAGCCAATCTGAATTCCTCCACCCCTGCTTCCACAGCTGGCCATTGTAAGCCAGTATATACACTGTAAATGTTGTGGTTTGTTTAAATGTCACCCCCACTAAAGCCTCATGGGGTCATGGGAGGTGGACCTATCTAGGATGACTGAGTCTCGCATTTGTGATTGGTTTGTTGTCTAGCGCTGGGATTGGCGGTGAGTGCTGCACCCACCCAGGGGCAGGGAGCCAGCATACAGTATAAGGGAGGGAAGGAGGCGTGCTTTTCCCCTTTTAGCCCTTTTTGCTCCTTGATTGCAGCTGCCATAAACAGCTGCCCCTCAGCCACATCACCAGCCTTGGAACCAGCTGAGTATGGACTGAAACCTCCAAAAACTGTAAGCTAAATAAACCTTTGTTATGGACATCAGGTATTTTGTCTCAGCAATGAGAGAAAAGTAACCAAGACAGTATTTAATATTAAATCTGTTCCTCTAGTGAACCCTTGGGAAGACACCAGCTAAGCAGACAGAAAGGTCTCCAGTCACTGTCCAACAGAATAAAGATAACTTGGACTTATCAAATTGGCAAATGAGTTTTTAAATCACAGAATGTATTTTGGTGAAGAACAGCTGGTGGGATTATAAACTGAAACAAATTTTCTGTCAGGGGTTCATTGTTATAGATCATAAATCTTAAAAATATTTATTGCTTTTGATAAAGTAATTGCAATTCTAAATACCTATTATAATGAAAAATAAGAGACATTGATTTGACTACATGTATGTTCAATGAGACATTAACAGATTGTCAATATTTGGAAATAATCTAAATTCCTTAATAGGGGGGTGAAAAAATATGTTGGGATACAGTTAAAGAATAGCATATAACACAGCACTCGGGAGGCTGAGGTAGGAGGAGCATTGTGAGTTTGAGGACAGCTTGGGCGACAACTCGAGTGCAAGGCTGACCTGAGCTACATAGTGCAACTCTGCCTCAAAAAACCAGGGCCGGGAGTTTGGCTCAGTGGTTTACACACCTGTCTGGCAGGCGCAAATTCGGGAGTTTGATCCCCAGTACTGCAAAAAATAATTAAGTAAATAAATAAAAGAATAGCATATAACAATCTTTCTCCAACTGAGATTTTTGCCAGCAGCATTATGAATATTGGGCAATTCTATTTATTTTCCTTGGTTTGAACGGCAAATTTTAAAGACAGGTGCTTTTTGTACGAGTTGGTATAGTCTCAAAGCAAAAGATCAAAGGAAATGACAGAGTTTTCAGGTGGGCAAAGAGAGCCCAGAACACACTGTGCTCTAACCTGGGTGCGCTAACCTTGGCCAGGAAAGTCAGAGGATTATGTGAAACTCCATGCTGAGGAAGGCATAGCCTCTCTGCTTCCAAGGGGAAAGGACTGACCCTGTGGTCATCGGCAGCGTATTCGTCTCTCCTCAGCCCCCTTCAGGACAGGCCTAGGGCTCCCAAGTCCTTTACTCATTTCACAGACCAGCATAGGACACTGGGGAAGTGCTGAACAAGTACAGGTGTGTACATACCCCACAGAGTCACAGGGACTCACACACAGAGAGACACGTGCCGCATACGCGTGTGCACACACATGCCTGCATACACCTTCAGGGAGGCCATCAGGCGCTGCCTCAGAAATGAGAAATGGGAGCATCAGAGGCGGAGAGGACCAAGCAGGTCTTCTCTTCTTCCCTCCCTTCTACCTCCCATACATCCTTCCCCCGCTCTTCAGGGCAGCCGTGTGAGAGGAACCTGAAAACACCACTAACCCCACCAAAAATGGGGTGTCTCCGCTCACTTCTTTAAAGTGAAAGTGTCGCTCAAATCCTTCCCCACCCATCCACCCAAACTGGCAGCAGAAGTGGATTCTGGTGCCCTGGAGCTGTTCAGGGCATTCGATCCCCAGAGGAGCTGACCCCAGGCGAGCCTACACGGGCTTCAAGGATGCCAGCGATGCCGGAGGGGCTTCGGCAGTGCGAGAAAACCATCGAGTAACATCTCAGCAAGAAAACGGAAGATGGACTTGACCAAGTCAGACATTGGTGAATAATACTGCATTAAATGCACCTTTGTTACAGATTCTATTTTGGATTTTTTGTTTTTATTTTTCCCTTTTGTTTGTTTCATTTTCAGGATGTTTTGTTTTTGGGTTTCTGTTTTTGTTTTTGTTTTTATTTTTGTTTCGATTTTGGTTTGGTTTTGTTTTGGTTTTGGGTTTCTGTTTTTGTTTCCGTTTGTTTTGTTTTGTTTCGTTTTTGAGACAAAGTCTCACTACATAGTTCAAACTGGCCTTGAACTCACTATGTAATCCAGGCTGGACTTGAACTCACAGTGAACCTCCTACCTCAGCCTAAAAGTGCTGAGATTACAGGTGTGCACCACCACATCTGGCTTACAAATTCTATTTGTGAACCACATTATTTCAAAGCAATATCATCAGGAAATAGAGGTATTTGCATCAAATTTTGTAAAAAGATTTGAGAAACAACAGAAATTGATGTGAAAGAGACTTCCTTTAATCATTTAATCATCATTTAATCAGTATGGCATTAGAAAAGGATCATAAAGTATAAGAGTCCTGTACCACTAGAAGAGTGAGGGAGATTTCAGTGTTGTAGAAAGTGTCCTGTATTTTGCTAATTTTTACCTTGAAGAAGAGGGCTAACCACTAGTAAACTAGAACTCTCAGCTTACCTAAGGATGGGAAACACCCAAGTACCAACAAATCTTTAACCACATTGTTTCTCTAGAAAGGTAAGAAACATTGTACAGCCTCACTGTTTCATCTGTGGCTCCGAAGAACATGAAAGGAGAGGTTTCCCAATGCCCCCAAATGCTGCTCAAACACGTGAAAAGAGAACATAGTACATGGATGCCTGCAATGAGACAAACGATCAGAATCTTCAGCAGTGGTCCCACACAGAAGTAGAAGAAAGATTTTCAAGGTTCAAGCCAAGTGTTACTAGTGAGGAGCTTGAAGACACACTGGGTGTTATAAAGAATCTCTCCCCCTTTGCCTATTTGGTATGCCAGTGAGGACACCCACCAGAGTAGCTCAGGGAGCCTGAGGTGAAGAATCGGGGCTTTTAGTCTGCGATGGAAAAGATAATGCAGATGGAGAAACAGAAGTTGGAGAAATACAACAGAATAAAAGTGTTACTTGTAAATGAAAACCAACAAGTGTTACGGTCTTGGGAAATCGGTCAACTATCAAGGTTTTAATATACCTTCTCCCAGAGAAATTCCAAATGAGAGAAGGATGAGGAATGCCACACCCATGAAGGCATGTCAGCTGAAGGATGTGGTTGCTCGTTAGCTCTAGTCTAACTCCTGAGTGCTGAGGGGAAAGTCCAGAAGCGAGCGATCTTCATCACAGTCCAGTCCTGTCAGGCCATCATCGCACAGCACCTGTGTGGGGACATGCTCCATGGTTCTCAGGGGAGTGACGCTTTCCAGTGGCCCCTGACACCCTGCCCCAGGGACCTCCTTCTGCCCATCTTTATCCTCTGCTCCTCAGGGGCTGCCCACCACTGACCTCCATGACTGGCCCCAGACCCAGGTTGCAGTCACAGTGGTGGACGCAGACGCACAGACGCTGATGCAGCTCGAAGAGCAGTGAAGGTGGATCTGGGTGGCGGGGAACAGGCGGAGCAGCAGCAGCAGCAGCTGGGGCCTGCCGCAGACACACCCTCACTACGGACCGTCACCTTGGAAACTTTGCTGTCTGCAGATGACCTTGGCCCAGAGGGGAAACACCAGAAAAGCCAGTGGTGGGAGAGAGTGAGGTGCAGACAGTCACATGAAGACAGAGGAAGCAGGACAGCCTCGAAGTCCAGCCCCGAGTCCTCACTCGTTTCTCAGAAGGAAGCGTCCACACAGGCAGACCGCAAAGGCTCTCGTCTCGGGAAGGGCAGTGTTGGGACAAACTGTGGCATCAGGAGCAGGGGCAGCCAGGCGCTCCCACACGTGGGCTCCAGTCCCCGTGACCCTCATCTTTGCTCCCTGTCCCCGAATGTGCAGGCTTGCCCCGGGGATCTCGCCTGGGAATGGGAGAATGTGACAGACTCCCCTGGAGTGGACCTCAGGATCAGAAATGTGGTAAAGTCCTCTCCCTGACACCATTGGAAAAACAGAACAGCTTCTGAATATTTACTTGGCACAGCACCAACAGCTGCTTAACCATCAACAGCATTGTGTTCTGTTCATTAGTACCCACTGGGCTGATAAAGTTGTTATCCTATTTGTCCCTCCCACATTTAAAACTATTGAAGGTTTAATAGTAGTCTCAAGTCAACTTATTTTAAAGAATAGGAAGACTGGGCTCATTAGTTTGCTGTGTTTTATTCTTATTGACAAAAACCTGGGACTGGGGATGTACATATGAGCTAGTTCAAAGATAAAGTAGTTTGATAAGTTTCATACAATATTTGGACTGTGATTGTACATTACTTTCCTTTTCTAAATTTTGCTAATTATTCTGTATAGGAGCTTAATATATCTTTTTTGTTTTGTTTTGTTTTTTGAGACAGGGTATATGTGTACTTCAGGCTGGTCTCGAACTCATAGCAATCTTCTTGTCTCAGCCTCCAGGGGAGAGATTATAGGCATGGGCCACCACACCTAGCATATATCACTTTTTAAAAGAAAGAATCCTAGCCATTTTAAATTCATATCTCAACTCTGACAACCAAAGGAGAAAAATCCGGGATGAGCAGCTTTGTCACATTTGCATTATTTTTGTGAGACTTACATGTATCAGTTTTAATAGCAATTTTTGTAACTTAATTTTTCATACCAGCTAACTATACGAGTATGCTCACCTTCATGTGCAGAGGTTTAATAAATGAGTTTTCATATTCAATAAATAATAAAACACATAATAAAATGAAAGCGTCCCTGGACATCAGAGTACAAAGCACGTCGGCTCTGCTTGAGGTCTGCAGTGTCCATACTGGTGTCACCTGGGGCCATGTTGGGCAGCCAAGGACTGGAAAGTCACCATTCTGCTCCTTCTCTGAAAAATGGCTTTATTAGTCAAATGTGCAACACTCACATGTAAGTAGGAGTCACTAAACCCTCAAGGTTTCATGAAGTATCCAGGAACTCAAAGCACAAGCATTAAAAGCTCAAGTTATCATTTGCTGTTTTGTTTTTTGAGACAGGGTCTCCCTTGTAGTTCAGACTGGCCTTGAACTTACTGCATAGCCTAGGCTGGCCTTGAACTCACCTCTCAATACTTTCACCACCACACCCAACTCAAGTTAATCTTTAACAATAACCAAAGTTTGGTGAATGTGAGAATCAATGTGCAGAGGTAGAAGCTGTGGTCTGTGGACACAGACAGCCCAGAAATTCTGCAAGACCACCCCAGTCTACTGTTCCTTCCCACTGAGCGTCTTCTCTGTTCTAACACTGTGTCAGAAGATCTGACCTCCTGATGGTCATGGACAACGTGAGAACTGCTCTCCTAACAGTCATGGACTGCACATCTGCCCTCCTGAAGGTCATGGACAGAAGATTTGCCCTCCTAAAGGTCATGGGCAGCATAGATCTACCCTTTGGATGATCATGGGCCATCTCCACCCTTCATGGCTGGAGGTCCAACCTGTGTTCTACTCTGTTTTCTCTCAGACCGTTTTTAGTGTCCTTTTCGTGTAATTAATGTTTGAATCCTGATGGTCCTCCCTGAATAGAAAAATTCTGGCCTGTGTGATGGGAGACCCCATGGAACAAGCCTGCTTTCCAGCTGCTTCTGTTGCCCCACTGTAATTCCCATTAAAACTGCAGTCTCTAGAAAATGGATCGGTGCAGAGCAGTGACTGTCCCCTAACAAGCAGTAAAACTAAGAAAGAGCTTGTTAAGCCTTTTCAAGGCTTGTTAACAGGAGCAGCCAATGATTCCCCTCTGCCCCCCACCAATCAGCAAAGTGAGGCAGGCCAGTTTTCTTCAAAATCGAAACATTCACATCTTTGAACAAATAAATGTAAATCAAAATTGTTCTGGGAAAAGATGATAATGCCCTGCACTGACACATATCCTCTTTAAACAGTTACCCCTGAATTGCTTCCAAATGCAAATGCCTGGAATTTCAAAGCATTCTTTGCATCTCATACTTGTAGCAGGAGACACTGCCCCAGCCAGCAAGCTCTTGGTGCTCAAGCTCTGTGTGTTCAGTTTATGCATGTTACTGTGCATTTCTAGGCAGAGCTACATCTGGGGAAAACCACTGACCTTCCCTGTCCTTTCGATAAAGTTCATAGACTGAGTACACTAAATGTATGATCTTGTTTATCACATGCCAAGCAAACATAGGACCATACTTGTGGACTGTGTCTAAGTAACTAGTTAGAACGAAAACAAAATAGTGTATCATCTGCTTAGATAATCTCTGTGTGTGGATTCACGTTATGGTTGCAAACATTGACTATGATCCAATGTCCAGAGAAGGCTTCCTGACTGCAAGACATTTTCACGGAGGAACTGACCAGAGTGACAACAGAACACAGCATTCCAGGGAGATGGGGGGTTATTGCAAAGTCCCAGAGCTTGGGAGTGGGCAGAGAGCCATGCTGCCCACAGCCAGAATGGTGGGAGCCGAGAGCTAAAGGGTCAAGAGGGAGAATAACAGAATCGGCTGCAAGCATGTCAGGAGCCAGATTACGCAAGGGCCTGAGACATTTAAGGATTTTAAACTTTGTGCTAAAAGCAGTCGGAAGCCATTAGCTAGTGTCAGTTGAGCAACATGCTCAAGTGAATGTTTGGAAAAGGACCTAAAGGGGACAACAGAGGGAGGGACCCTCCTGCAGCCTACCAGATCCTCGCTGTTCTCTTTTTCTATAATAGGCTCAGCCTTGTGGGCCATCACCAAGTGCGAAGCTAGCACGTAGAAGAGTCTAGAACTGGACTCAACACTCTCTGGTAACAAAGTTTTTGTCTGAACAGCTCTATCTCTGCCCTGTTTAATTTGCTTATTGGAGTCTTATAGAACTTCTCATCTGAAATGTGCTATGCAATGATAGGATGCACCCCTTAAAATCTACCGCCCCAGCTGAGTGTGGTGGCTCACACCTGTAATCCCAGCACTCAGGAGGACGAGGCAGGGGGATCCTTGTGAGTTCAAGACCAGCTTGGGCTACAAAGTGAGTTCAAGACCAGCCTGAACTGCATAGTGAGACCCTGTCTCAAAAAAATAGGGCTGGTGATTTAGCTCAACGGTGTAAGTGCCTGCCTGGCAGGCACAAGGTTGTGAATTCGATCTCTGGTACCAAAAAAAAAAAATCTACTGCCCCATGTACTGTGGGGTAGGCATTATTACAGACCACCATAGATCATGCCATGATGTGCGCATGTGTGTGTGCATACATGTGTCCTCATTGTAGAGCTCATCTACACTATCACAGGTCAGAGCAGGTCACCCACACGTGTGTCTGTGCCTGTGGGCTCACAGTGCAGCCCATCTTAATGGAATGCTCCAAAGAGAAGAGGAGAGAACAGAAACTCCCCGGCACTTCTGGCTCAGCAACCTGTGCTGCCCCCGGTTGGCCTGCATCACCCACCAGCCAACTGGGGGCAGGGTGGATTAAGTTCTATAACTCCTACAGCTTCATGCATCGACACTCCAAAATTTTTCTCTAAAGGATAAGGGCTTTTTCATTAGTTTGCTTGTTTAATGCAGCAGTAATAAATATAATATCAAATTTAAAACATTTGGCAAGTATACTTTAAAACCATGAAGATATCCAGTCAGCGTTTAAATTTCTCCAGTTGGTTCATACATTTTTAAATTGTTTGAAACAGGAACCAGGCCTGGACATTGCAATCAGTCAATAAGTCACATCTTAGTCTGAAGGTCCCTCCATCTCTTTCCCAGGTTACCTGGCCGTTTATCTGACCTGCAAAGCTCCCAGGAGTCTGCTGAGCGGAACCTGGTATGTTCTCAGTCATGTTCCCATAACCTGTAATAAGGGTAAGAGCCGTGATCAGACACAAGTGCTGTTTGGGAGGCAAAAATACGTCAGTGCTGGTGTGACTGCCCCGTGCAGGACACACCCTCTTAATTCACAGACTACAGCTTTCCTGGAGAGTCCTAGCTGGTGGTTAATAAGTGTATGCACTGAGCACTTCTGAGGATATTCTGCACAGCCTACCCCATTTATACCTTGGTGCTTGCCATTGCTCCACCAAAAGGAGCAGGGCTTGCTGGAAAAAGACAGGTATCGGGTAGCACACAGTAAACCTGGGGCTCAGATGGGGCTCAGAGAACAAGGGCCTGGGAGGTGAGAGTCTCACAGCTCCCACTGCCGACTCCGTAACACCTGAACATCAAGACAATGACAGTAATCACTGTCACCTCTGAGTGACGGCTACCCAGGAGTCTGCACAGCTCTGAAGGAGCCACTGAGGTGGGAACAGTCATCTTTACTGTGGAAAGCTGAGTGCTATACATGGATGGCTAATGGAATTACAAATTCACCCTAGGAAACTATTTTAATAATGAGATTGTTAGGACTATTCTTGCACCATTTCTGGAAGTACAAAATTATGTCCAAAGGAAAAGAAGAATAAGGAGAATATGTGTTCCTGGCCTTCTCACTGGTGGACAGTCTTGCTGATCTAGGGACTCTGGCTGCAGAAGGGACAATTTGATGACCGAAAGGGTCTGTGGACCTCCCATCTCTGCCATAGCTGGAGTTGGGACAGGGTTTTCTCAAGGCTGGCACTGGCACACCCTGGCACCCCTCAGACTTTGGAAGTGCCGAGGCCCAGTCGAGTGTCTCTCCCTTGAGACAACCTGCTATTTTTACCTCTTCGTGTGAAGTGAATTTGTTGTTCCTTCCTTCCTCGTGCCTTATGGCATTCTTGGAGAGAACAGCAGTGTAGGCCTCAGGGAGCGCTAACCAGAGGCCGACTGTGACTGGACGTCGTCCAGCGTGCTGTGTCCCCACTGGCCTGTGCACACCCTTGTCTATATGGCTGTTTCTGACCAGCGGGCTCTGGCACTGAGCTACA
Organism: Dasyprocta punctata; assembly: GCA_004363535.1. Lineage (NCBI taxonomy): Eukaryota > Metazoa > Chordata > Mammalia > Rodentia > Dasyproctidae > Dasyprocta > Dasyprocta punctata. Next base: position 68,632 of record RJWM01000718.1, read on the forward strand.
CACACAGGCCTTTTTTGTTTCTTGAGGAGGATCTCGCTCAATTGTCATGTTGCCTGAGCTAGCCTCAAACGCCTCATTCTCCTGCCTCAGCCCCTAAGAGTTCTGGCATTGTATGTGTGCACCACTATGCCCAACTTCATTCTCTGATTTTAAAAGAAGATTGGGAAGAGGAAAGGGAGATCATCTTTAGACACTTTAAGGTCTTTCGTGGCCTGAGTGATCCCATACTGTTATAAATTCCTAAAATTTGGTAAGTCGTTTGATTGGAACCAATCTGAGCCCTCTGGGAGGGACAGTGGAACTATTAACCATCCCTCAGTAAGAGTGGATGAGTCCTTCCTGGCAGACAATGCATCAGGTCACCCTAACCCTCACCAGGTTCCCAGACACTGGGAGTGTGGCAGCCTCCCTCCATGACCCTGCACCAGGACCATACTCTAAGGTGAGCAAGGGAAGAACCCAGGAGGGAGAAGGGGTGGCCCTGCACTGCTCCTCTGGATGTGAGAAATTAATTTTCCAGAGGTCATTGCTGGTAACCATTAGTCCAAATTAACAGCCCAGATTAGTCGTGAGGGCCAGAACAGCAGTGAGCATCTTAGAGAGAGAAGTGCCCTTGGGACACTGGGGCCCCTTGAGCAGTGTTCAGTCCTCTCTGACCCTGGATTTCATCAGCAAAACCCACTGGGCCTCTGCCACACCGAGGAGCAGTGTGATGTACATTCCCTCCTCTGTCAAGCCAAGGAGGCCTTGCCCCACCACCTGCCCGCTTTGGACCACAGAACAAGCCACATTTCCCCACATGGACTTGTTTCCCGCCAACTGATCGTCTACACTGTCCCCTGAACCACCAAATGACCCCAGCAATGGGGTCTATTAAATTCCCAGGTCTTTTATCAAGAAGCAGCTGAGTTTCCGACAAACGCCAGTCAATACCCACACTAAGGGCTGAGGCAGGCTGCCTCCCTTTGAATGTGGTCACTCCCACTCATGAACCTGAGCCACCAACCTCTAAGCCTCTGTGTGCCCCTGGAAGGAGGGAATGACAACCTCGCCACAGGCACCAGGGTGGAGGAGTGGCGGTTATAACACAGTCAATGGGGCCCAGAAGGAGGATCCACTCAGTAAAGAGTGTGGATAGCTGTCATCTGTACAGGAAGTACAAATCAATTAACTTTCTGAATTTAAACATAAACTTATAAGCAAGGGTCATTCTAAGATAAAAGGCATTGCAATGTCGATGTAAAAGTGCCTCCTGGACCCCAAATGAGGTTATGTTGCAGTCTTCCAAAAACAGTAAGGTTCAGAGACAGTGGTTGGTTCACCAGTCTTTCCCAGTGCCTCGAGAAGCACGCGCGGGTGGCACCACGAGAATGTGGCTGCCTTACAGATACACCTGGGAGCGGGGGACAGAGGCCAAGGAACGCCCTAGACGCATCAGATGAGGCCAAGGGAAGACTTTACAGGAGGGAGGCCGAGGGCTAGCATCCCCGAGGGACTTGAAGTGGGTGTGTGGGGTCCTCCTCTGCCCAAGAGGCAATGACAAGGAACCACACTGCTGGTTGTCATTCATAATATTTATTTTGGAAAAATACTTTAAAAAGGAATTTGTTCATTAACAAAAACAGTAAAAAACTCAAATAACATTTGCACAATATTCCATAAATACATTTATATACAAAAAATATAGTCACATAGACCCGAAGTGCCTTTGTACATATTTACCAAAATTTAAATTATAAAAAAATGAACATCACAAAATACTCAAGCTTTACAGATATCATGAAAAATATTTTTACAAATCCGAAAAAATAACACACATTTTTTTCATCTAAAAAAAACACGTTTCAGTATCAAAAAGGACAATGAAGGCAGTTGTGTTTCTAGTTCAAGAAGACTGGCTCATAAGAACCCAAGACGCACACGCCGGGTGCGGTGTGCTTCTCTGCGGTGCTCGGGTCCACGCTAAACATATACTCTGACAGCAACTGTCCATAGTGCAATGGGCGCCTGGCAGGCGGGGCAGCGCGGCCGCAGCCGGCGCGCTGCTCGGGAGGAGAGCAGCTCGCCCGAGCTGTCTCAGCAGCAGTCCGGGCTCCCTTTCCTCTTCAGCAGCATTCGTGGGGGCATAGATCCTTGGAATTTCACTTATCTTAGGGGCAACAGGAATTGTGCCATTCCACTTCCATCTCACACCTAGAGGCCCAAAGACAGACGGCAGGTGAGCTGCGGACAGAGCGGGTCGCCTTGCCCCCCTCCCTGGGCACCGCAACTGACCTCAGTGGCTATGACACACTCGTCCCGCTCGTCGGAGATGACGTACACCGACTGGTACTTGGTGTCCTTTGAAGTGGAGTGGACAGACTCCGGCCTTTTCCTCTCCAGCGCTTCTCCACTGAAAGGGAAGACAGAGAAGCTAAGCACAGGGACACAGGGACACAGGGACACGCCAGGGCCTTCTCACGCCCGCCCACCGTGGCACATACCCCCTGAGTGTGGCGGGGGTGCCCTTCTCCTCCCCTGCGTGGCCCTGGGGCTGGCACTTGGTGTCACACTTGCTGTGGGTGTCCCTGATGGCACCTTCGTCGCCCTTGAGGTCCTGTACCAGGTTACAGTCCACCGCTGTGTAGCGGGCCTTGAAGCCGTTCTTGTCGGCCCCCTGATCCCCATGGAAGTCGGCCTTCTTGTTGGTGTTCTTGATCTGCGTGGCCCCAATGACACTGACCGAGACGTCCTTCTCGCGCTGGCAGCTGGCCAGGTTGTTCATGGTTTCTGTCTCACCCCGGCAGGAGGGCTCTGCTGGTGGCCGGTGCTTCTGCAGCCTGAGCCGGACGCAGACCCCCAAGGCGGCACAGCCCAGCAGTAGTACCAGGACCAGGACTGCTCCAGCGCACACGGCCACCCAGGGGAATGGCCCGCCCTGGCCCTCCACGTACTTCTCTGTAAGGTCCACCACCACGGGGCCAGGTGGCTCAGGGAGCAGGAACTGGCAGTTAGGGCCCCCATAGCCCCTGGCACACTCGCACACGTAACGCAGGCCCCTCTCGTGGCAGGTGGCCCCATTGTGGCAGGGTGCGTGCTCACACCTCCGGACAGGCGCACTACAGTTCCTGCCTGTGTAGCCAGGTGGGCAGGTGCAGGAGTAGTCATTCACACCGTCCCGGCAGGTGCCTCCGTTGGCACACGGGGAGGAGGCACAGTCGTCCACGTTGTCCTCACAGTGCCTCCCAGAGAAGCCAGCCTGGCAGCGGCACAGGTAAGCATCACCGAGGTCCACACATTTGGCACCTGGAACATGGGACAGGAGCGGTCACATGTGTGTCCAATGAGTACATTCACTAACCAGACATCCTGACTCGGCCCCTGTGCGTCACCAGAGGCCCCAGGAAGGCCTGTGGCCCACACGACCTTCATCAAGGGTCACATAGTCCAGGGCCCTAAACACAAGCCAGGCGGGGTCCACCCTTGCTCCTGCATACTAGAGTCAGTCGTAAGGGCTGATATTCCTTGGTCAGTGTATTTTCACAGGCATCTTGCAAAATGCTTTGCCCAATTACTGCATTACTACTAGACTCAAGTTACAGAAGAGCAACAAAGGTTTCAGAAGGGTGCAACCCTGGCCCACAGCCACACTGTTGATGAGAGGAGAGGACTGAAACAGGGGGGCCCAGCTTTCCTCAGTGAGGCTGCGTCAGGCACCCCACCTGTCACGGTCCAGCAACGAGCTCCAGTCCACAGAACCGCCTCCTCACGCAGGGCTATGCCGGACTACACTGGGTGACAGCGCAGAGCTAAATCCCCTCAGGAAACACTGCGGCTGTGTTGCCATCTGGACCCGACCTGCTGGACTAGGGATGGCCTGCGAGGACCCCTGACCCTAAGCACATTGGACCAGCGGTGGCCCCGAGGAATGGATGCACAGGTGCAGCTCCAGCCTGCCCTCTTCCTGCTTGGCAATCCCAGACTCAAGGACAAGGTCTCCACCGAGAATACACAGATGAAGCGCTCCACAAACTCAAGGAGGCTCCTGAAGCTCCACATTCACTCAGCTGGAACACACATGCTTCCTAGTGCCCGGGCCAGGGCCTGAACCACCGCAGCTGCGCTCACCACTGGAGCAGGGTGCAGAGCTGCAGTGATCCATCTTCTTCTCACAGTTGAAGCCGGAGTAGCCCACGGGGCAGCGGCAGGTGTAGCCTCCCTCGGGGTTGTCTGTACATCGCCCACCGTTGAAGCAGGGGCCGTCCGCACAAGTCATGGCGCTCAGCTCGCAGACCCTGCCGTAGAAGCCAGGCGGGCAGGTGCAGGTGTAGCTGTTCTCGAGGTCCTGTGTGGGGAGGCAGAGAGGCTTTCCAAAGGCACTCCAGGAAACCCTAACACTCTCTCTCAGAACAAGGCTCCTGGCTGGGGTGAGACCATGGTGCCACCCACTTACTGTGCAGCTCCCCCCATTCCGGCAGGGACTGGGGGCACACTCATCAGTCTCCAGTTCACAGTTGGCACCTGTGTACCCAGGCCGACAGGAGCAGGTGTAGCTCCCCTGGCCCGTGTTGGTGCAGGTGGCCCCGTTCCTGCAGGGTGTGTGGTGTGTGCAGTAGTTCAGGTCTGTCGGGGGGAGACAGAAAAGGAGGGAGACAAATGAGAGGCAGGAAGTCTTTTATTTTTCCAGCAGCCAAAGAGTCAGCTAAGCCCCAGGCTGCTCTGGAGGGGCAGTTTTGGAGTCAGGGCTTACCTTGGTTACAGAAAAGGCCCCCCCAGCCTTCCTGGCAGTTACACTGCCAGGGCTGCTGGCAGGTGCCATGGAGACAGCCAGGGTATCGGATGCATTCGTCACAGTACCGGCCCTGCCAGCCTACTCTGCACCTTGGGAAAAAGCAGAACACAATCAGATGGATGCTGACCATTCCTGGATTCATAATGACATCCATGCACATTAGAAACCATCTCTGGGCAGGGTGTGGTGGAGGCCGGCTTGGGCTACAATGTGAGCAAGGCCAGCCTGAGCTACATAGTGCAACCCTGCCTCGAAAAAAATAGGGCTGGGAATTTGGCTCAGTGGCTTCAGTGCCTGCTTGGCAGGCTGAGGTTGTGAGTTTGGGCCCCGGTACTGACAAAAAAAAGAAACCATCTCTGGTAGTGCCAGCAATCTGCACTAGACAGAACACTAGATCACATTAGAAAGCTTAAATATCAAGAACACATTCCACCTCAGCGTTCTGACTGTGGATATTTTAAAGTTCCCTACATGGTTATAACATGAGTAAGGTTTGAGAACCATGAATGTAAACACTTTCTACAACAATTTTTTTTTTTTTGGACCAGGAATCGAACTCAGGACCTTGTGCTTGCCAGGCAGATGATGTGCCACTGAGCTATATTCCTGACCGTGGTAACAATTCTTTTTAACCTGCTGCCTGTACATCTCCATAACCATTACATTAAGTGAATGCAAAACCCATGCCCTGATACAGTGGTACCTCAGTTCACACATGCTTTTGTTTACAAACAATTTGGTTCCCAAACAGGAGCATTTGGCAAAATTTTATTTTTGTCTGCAAATTCTGCATCAGGTGACCAACATGAGTGCAGCCACCTTTCCGCACAAACACAAACATGTCCATCTTTTCCAAAATCATAGAACAAATTAAATTTGTGAACCAAGGTACCACCATATATATCCAAGCCTTCAGTAAGCGAAAACACCAGGATAACAGCCCCCTTACTCAATTCATTTTGCCAGTTTTCCAACTGATGACTGTAAAGCATGGGACGGTTACAAATACAGTCCCCAGGTGTAAAATGGCAACAAGAAAAGGCAGAAAGCAAAATGCAAAATGACTTTAGAGACTTACTTGCACTCCCCAGGCTTGTCACAAAATCCATGCTGTTCATCACACCCAGGCAGGCAGATTGCTGCAGGCAGATAAACACAGGTTGAGCCCTACCCCTGGGCCTCCCTGGAATCTCCAGGTGGGGATAGGTCAAAGCTACCTGAGCCCAGTCTGCAGGTCCCAGCTGAGCACACCCTGGCTGTGGAGCACTGGCCCGCACTGGCTGGGAGCTCTGGACCTCACTTAGCTTAGAATGAGCATTCTTCTTAATACAGTGGCTCCCGGACAAAAGGGCTCTCGGAAGCCCCCACCCCCACCCCATCCCCTTTTCTTCTAAGAGAGGGTCAGAAGTCTTCCCCCTCCTCCTCCCCCACTTCCCAATTCTATGCACAAAGCTCCACCTCTTAATATCCCAGAAAGTGTGTGTGCAGATAAGAGTGGACAGCTGGTGTGCAGGGTGCCAGGGCAGGACAGCTGCTCCATTGTCTCTTCCCTCCCGGCAGCTGCCCCAGCGCAACAATGCCGCCCCACCATGCTCCCCCCACAGCCCTAGCATGTGTGTATGTGTGCGGACACACACACGCACAGACACACGCTCCTGCCAATGGGAGCAGGCGGCATACCCACCGCCTATCCTCAGAGAGATCTAATCTATGGCACGCGCAAGCTGGGCAGGCAGAGACTAGGTGTTTGAATAAGAAAAAAGTTTGGGTTTCTGGCTACCCCAGAACCATGGATGAAGACAGAGGAAAGTTTGGGTAGGAGGCAATCCAGGAGGTCAGAGGTACCCAAGGGGTGGGGGACGCTGGCTGAGGTTTCAAGCTGGCTGACTTTCCCAGTTATGAAACTCACGGAGGAGCAGATCTGCCAGTTCTTAAGAAAACAGAACCAGCTTGGGCCAAGGTGGAGCTTAAATGGACCTCCTTGGGGCCCTTGTGGAAACTAAGCAGCAATGACACTAGGCCTTCCTAGAACAAGAAGCCCCCCTCACCTCTGCCCACAAATCAGGGCTGAGAAAAGCCATTCCCAACCCCCACAAAGGTTGTAGGCCTCACAGAGTCCAAAGTTCACCTGCTCCAGGGCAGTAGAATGAAAGTTCATAGTGCAGTGGGGGTGGGGGCGTTTCCCCGGCAGCTCACCAACCCTTGACCGTGGGGAAATGCTGTGCCAGTGGGCAAGGGTGACCAGCCTGCAGGGGAGGCCTCAGAGAGCTGGACAGAGGCTCCCTGAGGGCCGGGTGAACCTGAGCAGAGCCGGGGCTCCCCGCCTGCCAGGCCATTACATCAGTACCCACGTTTGAAGGCAGGGTGCCAGAAGCATTCAAACATGACAGGGGGAGGTGTGACCCTCACCCTCGTGGCCTCAGTACGCTCGCTCCTGCTGTCCACTGGCCCACAGGAGTGAAGCCCTCCCCTCAGGACAGCATAAACAGTGTGCACCACAGGGAATCTTTGAAAATGGCTTTCTTCTGTGGCCAGGTCAAGCACCCCCAAATCAGGGAAGAGAAGGAGAGCCTTCCTGATGAGACGTCACAGCCAGGACCGCGTCAGTGGAAAGCATGCCCTGCACACACCCGCTCTGTGACTCTGTTCCTCCCTTCCTTCCTCTCCTCCCTCCACATGCACACACCCTGGGGGTAGCACAGCCTTGCTTCCTGACCCCTGGCCTTGTCTCTGAACTCCTCCCTGATGAAGAAAGGCAGCTTCCTACAGTGAGTAAACACTGTCTTGGATGTGAAAATACCCTGACCCTGCTACTGGCTGTAAGACCTTAGAAAGGCACCCCTGCACTTTGGGCCTCAGTTTCCCCATCAGAACCTCTCTAAGGTTCCCTCTTGTGCTAATAAAGCTCATAACCCTGGGCCTCCTTAGCAGCCCCACTACCACCACTAAGCGCAGCAACAGGAGCCTTCCCGCGGGACTCACGTTCTGTGCAGTACTGGCCTTTCCAGCCCGGGTTGCACACCTTCTCGCCTCTCTCCCCACAGGTGAAGTGGCCGAAGGCATCGTCCCGGGGACGGCAGAACACGGAGCAGCCCTCCCCGTAGTAGTGCTCATCACACACGAAGCGGTACGAGTACTTGAGGTCTGTGCGGCCACTGCTGTGCAGATCCTGGGACCATTCTTCGCCCACCGTCAGGTGCCTCTGTGTAGCCAGGCGGCTGATGAGCCTCTCTGGGTTTTCTGGGGGCGTGGGGGATGCTCCAGTTAGTTCTGAGCAGGAACACAGAGCTCCAGGGGGAGGTAGCGGGCAAGCCTACTGCACCAGAAGAACACCAAGCACCCTGGGCCCAGAACTACCAGCGCATATGCAGACGGAAAGCCATCAGAGCTTGCTGGGGGGAAAGTCAGCTACATCTTAGGTGAGGAAGCTGTCTGCACAGTCTTGGGGTGTGAATTTGGGTTACCTGTTGCAAGGTCATCAGGAGAGTCTGTGTGGAGGGCCTCGATGATCAGAGAAAAGGTGCCCTGGGGAGAACAGTGGACATAAGACAAACCAGAAAGGAGTATTTGTAAAAAGTCAAAGTCTTCTGAAATACGCAAGTCAAGACCGAGGCCTGCTGGCCCCGCTCTGCCCAGGGCTGTTCAGGAGGTCATGGCATCTCTCCCTGGTCTCACTTTGCTTAAGGAACTGGAGGAACTTTTTAAAAGATAGGTTTCCTGGTGTGTTTTTTCAGCCTGTTAGTACAGGATATTACAGAGCGGGGGCCAGAGAGAGCTCAAGAGCTCGAGCAGTCGAGCAGTCGGGGTGAGGCAGTGTACGAGGCCGGTGGGCAGCTGTCATTAGTCCTCCGGGGTGGGACTCGGCCCTGGCCTAGGAACTGAGCACAGAGCTTCCCGGCGTCAAGGGGCTGACTGCAGGGACGGGCACAGAGGCGCCTGTCCTGGACTTGGAACCGGTTCACGCCCTGCCTGCCTCCTCACCACAGCGCAGGGTCACCCTCCAGTGCCCACAGGGCCTTTTCAGAAATCGAGGCGGCAGGCAGGCCCACGATCCGTCTCAGGGTCTCCGGTCCGCGGTGCGCCCTAAGACTGCGTCTGCCAGCCCCCACCCATAGCCCTGGCCCCGGGGCACGCAGGGGAGGCACTCACCGGCCAGGTGAAGCCAAAGGGGAAGCGGATGGGGTTGCTGAAGGCAGAGTCGGCGCCCGCGCCGTCGCCGTCCGGCAGGCTGAAGGAGTCGACGCCCAGCACCGGCGTGACGGTGCTGCCATAGGTGCAGGGCGGCTCGGGGGACACGCTGGCCTGGTAGTGCTTGAGGCACACGCGGAAGAAGGTCCTGCAGGCGCACGGCGGGCCCGCGCCCCCGCGGCAGCAGCTGCGGTTCCCCAGCAGCCCCTTCTTGTTGACGAACTCCTGCAGCTTCAGCTCGAACACACCCGAGCTCCAGACCTGCGCAGGGAAGGGCGTGAGGGCGCGGGCCGTCGCTCGCGGGATCCGCTTTCTGCGGACAGCTGCGCGCCCCCGCCCTCCGCCGCGCCGCCCGCGGGGCCCCTACCTGGCACAGCAGGGCCGAGACGACCGCGAGGGCCAGCGCGCTCCGACTGCCCATGGTCCCGCGGCGCGCGCCCTCCGGGCCTCCCGGGCCTCCTCTGGGGCGGGGGCGCGGGCAGGTGAGACGACCCGGACTCCTGCCCGGGTGGTCTCGGCCCCTCGCAGGGGCTGCGGTCCTGTGGATCCGCCTCGGGGAGCCGCGCTCCGCGATGCGCGAGAGAAAGGGCTCGCTCCGGCTGCGCGGGGACGCAATGTGTGGTTTTCTCCTTTCTTCCAAGCCACGAGCAGGTGAGGGTCGTCTGCTTCCCGGTTTTGTTTTAAGCGTCTTCGAGATAGAGATAGAGATACAGAGATAGAGACAGAGATGGAGACAGAAAGAGCGAGAGCGCGCAAGCGTCCAGATATTCAGTTTAATTCCCAAGAGAGCGACGGAGGCTTCCTGCGGAGGCCGATTAGAAAGCGGTGGTCTGGATATCCCACGGGCGAGGCGATAATCCGGGGCCGCGCAGGGCGCGGAGGGGACGGCGGGTGCGCGGTGAGTGTGCGGCGCGCGCCCTGCGCTCGCGGCCCGGTGTCACTGGCGGTCGGGTGTCACTGGCGGCCGGGTGTCACTCGGCGGCCGCCGCTCCGGGAGCGCTCCGCGGCCGCGGCTCCTGCGCCGGCGCCAAGCCTCGCGTCTTCTCGACGAATCTGGCCAATGCCATTCGAGTCAGCCCGCACTGGACCCGAGGCCCGGGCGGAGAAGCTCCGCGCGGCCGCCCGTCCTCTCGGGCGACTGCCCTCAGCAGGCCAGGGCTCCGCGGGTGCGCGCCGAGGATCTGGCGAAGGCCGGCGCCCGCCGCCCTTATATTCCGCCGGCCGGCCGCATGCCTAATGAGATGCAAATGAACGGCCCCCCAATCTGGCGAGAGCTGTCACAAAGGAGCCACTTTTCCAAACCCTCCTCTCAATGGATCGCCAAATGGTCAGTGAGCTGTAAAATGTGCAACCCTCCTCCCCGCCCCCACCTCCCCGCCCCCCGGCCCTCCCCTGCCCCCGCCCCCAGCCCCTCCGCCTTCCTCCCGCACCGCACAAAACGCACTCATTTACATGCCTGCAAAATGTTCGCCGAAAGGATCCCTCTGCTCCCGGAGCTGGTGCCGCAGCCCCGGGCCCCGGCCTGGAGACCCGCAGACCCTCCAGACTCGCGGGCCGGCCTGCGCTACCTCCCGTGGCCCAGTGCCGGACTCGCCCTCCTCCAGAACGCTCCGGCCCGGCGCCCGCCTCCGGGGGTCCTCGGCCGGGCTGCGTCCCGGGGGCGTGGGGAGGGAGGGAGGGGCTGGGGGCCCCCCCGCCGCCCCCTCGGCCGGCCGCCCCTCCTCCCGGCGGGCGCTTCCTAAGGCCGAGGCTCCGAGAGGGGGCGGGGCGGGGGCGCGGTAGGAAGGGGCGGGCGGAGGGGGTAGGGGGTGCTGGTGCGCGGCGGCAGTTTTGAGAAGTTTCGGGAGGTTGGACCCGGATACTCCCGGCCACGGATGGCCACTGAACCTAGGAGAGCGCAGATCCGGCGCGCGGGGCCAGGGGCTGACCCCGGCGTCCCCGCGCCCACAGTGACCCCGTGTCGTCCGCGGCCACTAGGGTGAGGGTCGGGGTCTGAGCAGCGGATCCCCCGAGCTAGGAGAGCCGGAAGCCTTGAACTACCCCCTCCCCGACGCACACACACCCTCCCCTGGGCCATTTTCGGCCGCCACCACCTTCCCTGGTTCTCGGGCCCCTCTCTCCTGGGCATTGCCCCCTCGGCCTCCCTTCGCTTGGTAAAAAGTGAGTTTGGTGTGTGTCGTTCGCGTGGCTGTCATTAAGGCAGTCTGTTATTGTGCGAGGCTGAATCAGTGGCTCTTTGTGCGCTCAGCTGTATGGTAATGCAGACAGCACCTGCTCGCCGCACAATGCCGAGAGAAAAAGCCCCCTCCGCGCGCCGCGGCCTCTGCGACAATGTCCAGCACATGTTCCAAAGGCCCCTCTAGCCTGGCCCCCCAGCCCACAACCTTTACACAACCGTCACCTTATTAGGTTTGTACATGTCCGGCAGACACTAGAACTTTTGTTTTCATTTTTTTTTTATGGGAAATGAGTTTATTGGGAGGGCCGTGAACATGTACCACAGTGAATTATCTCAACTGCTCTCCTGCTTACAGGCCCGGGAGCAGTAAGTCGAGGCGTAGTTTCCTCCTTTGGCATCTAGCTTTGTATAGGGCATGTACTCTGCCACCCGCCCTGTCCCTTGGTACTGGTCCTGGCTCCCACCCCAGCACCTAAGAAGCTCCATTAGGATGCAAGGCAAGAGCCCAGCGCCGCCCCCAGAGGGCCCTAAGCAGCGTCCTGCTGTAGGTGTGGTAGCTCTTACAGGAGACAGCTGCACTGCCCAAGGCTGGTGTCTCCATCACGGTGTCCATGATGCACTTCTGAAAGGGGACACCTCAGACATTCAGATAACACTGGTGGCATCAACCAAAGGATCACCTTGAGAAGCAATCTGGGGTGATCCTTCTGGTTATCTACAACTGGGATCAAGATTCCAGGCTCCTTTTCAGGTCATCCAACCTGTGTTCTGCTACCATGTCTCACAAATACCTTTGACGTTTCAGGATCACAGAGATGTGCATTTAAATTTCCCATTGCCACCTGACGGAAAACTAGCGTTAGCCCAAAGCCCTGTGCACGCAGTGTTTAAGACTGAGGTGAGAAAGGCGGGCTTAGGCCCCACTAGAAGCCCCCTACTGTTTCGTGTAGAACAAATGGAGGCTTCAGAAGTTACTGCCGCCCCGTAGGACGGTGTCAAACCCAACGTCCCTGTCCTTTGCGAGCATGTACTTGCTGCATTGCCACAGGGCCCAGCCAGCTCAAATCCTAATTTAATCTTGCCACCTAGTGTCGGCATCCTTTTTTCACTAGGGTGATGGTTCCTCCCAAAGCTACTTTCTCAGGGTTTCTGCTCCCCGTGACTCAGAAGCTGTTCCCTGTGGAGAGGTGAGAGGGTTCCCAGATGAGGGAGATGCAAATGAAGAAAGGAGCCTGAGGTCAGAATGTAGAATCCTGAGTGTCCCTGAGACAGTGCAGGTTTCAGGAAGAAATGGAATATCAGGAACCTTTTAATTAGAAAGTGGAAGTGGGAAACAGGCTCATTTGAATGCCTGTTTAGAAAACTGGAAATAAAAAGTTCCACGCGCAAGGGCTTAAACCTTGGGGTAAAAAAGGCTTGCCCCAAATCTTTAACAAACCCCCCTTAGTATCAAGTATTTGTTAAATTGACACGGCACAGATTTCTCGATTACAGCGGCAAAGCGGAACTGAAAGGCATCGTAAAATCCATCAGAATCCTCCCCAAAGCCTTCATTCTTTTCCAACTTAATTTATGCCACGCGATTCTGTATTGGGGAAATCAAGCAGAAAGTCCTTTTCTCCCTCCTTCTCCTCCTCCTTCTCCTCTTCCTCCCCCATCTTCCCCTTCTTGTCCTCCTCCTCTTCTCCTCCTCTTCCTCCTCCTCTTCTCTCCCCTTTTTCTGTCTCCCACCCCCAAGTTAGTTCCTCTTCCCCTCTTTCAAAAGCTGGGCTAACGGGGAGACTGTTTAACTTCAGCGTTTCTATAGGAGCCTGTTGTAGTTTAACTCCTGCGCACCAGTAGCTGGGATGAACAAAGGAGAGACTCGAGGTCCAACTATTCATCCTTTCTTTGCACTTTAATTTTCATTGATTGGGAAGACAAGGGGAGCCCTTAGGGATTTGAGCTGGAGGGGGATGACACGCCTTTAGACGCCATCAGCCCCCTAGCCAGCCATCTGCTCCAAACCAAATGGCGTTTTTTCACTCCCTAACTGCATGTCTCTATACTCTCACAACTAAGCACTCTGAACTCCCCAAATGCAGGAGGGAGCTTAAGCTAGAGATGTTAAATAGATCTGCCTCACTGTTGGCCCTAGCAGCCAGCTTCCCTCCTCCCCACACACCATAAATCCTCACCTTGCTCATTAGGAGAAAGCAGGAAACTTTCTTTTAAATACTTTTTGATGTCTCAGCAAATTTACTGTACAAAGTGAGGCTCATTAAGGCTTAGAAGGCACCCAATATATCAGACACAAGAGTAGAAGAAAGAATTTGCTGCCTGGTGGTGGTGGTGGTGGTGGTGGGTGATTTTTTTTTCCCCAGGCATGCGCAACCCATCCTCTGAATAACTCCAGTGGTTAGAGTCAGCTCAGGTTGTATGAGTCAGATCCATGGCCACAACAACCTGTTAGAGACCTTGACTATTTTCCCTACCTTATTATGTCACTTGATGATGGCTCCTGGCCATCGTCTTATCAGGTTAGATGCGCCCATCCTCTGCAGTGTATGAGTGAGCACTGTGGTTCTTCAGTCACGCTCCAACCCTTCCACCCAAAGTCTGGATTCTCCCTGTGTGAGACGGTGGGCGGCAGGGCCCAGGCAGAGTGCAGCAAACAGCACCCGAAACAGGTCGGATTCCAGCCCAGCATAGGTTCAGTTTCTGTGTAAACAAATTTGGAGACTTGAGTGGAGCCTGTGTTTTCTTAGACCAACTGAATACTGTATACCCAACAGAGAGGTTCTCTTATTCCTAAGAAGAATTAGGGTCCTTGTTCAGAACAACAAAATGAAAAACTTCCAGACAGCAAATCTGGTGTTGATCAAACATGCCAGCTTGCATGAAAAACAAAAACAAAAACAAAAAGGAAGAAAGAAAAGAAAAAGAAAATGAAAAAAGAATAAGAAAAGAAAAAGAGGGGGACAGCAAGCCTGCTTATTAATTAGTATTAGTCTCACATCTCAACATTCCCAGTCTCTGCAGACCACAGTTTTGGAATCCGAAAGTAGTTACAATAGCAGAGGAATCCCCTGCTTGCTGTGAGAGAGGAAGCCGAGGACACCCTGGTCTCTTGGCCTCCCTCGGTCTGGCTGGCTGTGCTAGATTACTCCCTACTCAGAAGGCCACCTCTGGGCACATACACACCTCTGGGCTCCCACTAACCGGCCACACCCACCGCAATGTGCACACGGACGTGTTCACACTTGATCATGGTTACGCCTAGACCTTTATTTCTAACCTGAGGCATCCACTTCTGCAGAGCCGAAGAAGAGCGGCTCTAGGATGGTGTTTAGTAGGAAGAGCTTTGCCCTTGCTATTAAGCAGGCACCAGGTGAGGGACCCCCCGCCAGCGCCTCCGCCCTCCGTGCAGCGCATTCGCTGGACGGGTGAAGGGTCCCCCACCAGCCTTTCCTGCGGATGCGCCCGCGCACTCGGGCGGGGGCCGCGGGTCCCGACCTCCCCACTGCGGCAGGGTTAGGGCGCGTCGTGTCCCAGACCTTTTCCATTTTAATGGGACGGGCGGCCGCGTGAAGAAGAGGCGAGCACACTCCCGCCCACCGGATGGTGGTGTTTTCGTTTGGGGGCTGTGGGGACTGAGCCACGGTACGCAGGGGACACTTCGCCTCCGGTGCGTGGATCGGAGGTGGACGCGGCAGGTCCGCGGGAAGTTGCAAAGGCATGTGCTGATTTGCATGAGAAAGGGCGAGTCGCGTGGCTCAGCTGGCGGCCCGGGCGCAGATGACGGGTCGCCCGCCCGCCGCCTTCCCCTCGGAACCGCGGGTCATCTGCTCGGGGCTGTCCTGCGCTCATCTCCATGACAAAGCGCGTGTTTACCTGCGGCCCGCAGCACCGGCGGGCGCGCCTTTGTCCCGGGATCAGATTACCGCGGCAGCTGCGCGCAGCCCCTCCGAACTTTCGGCCGCCGAACGTGCGGCCCGGCCGGCGTGGGGGCGGGGCGGCGCGGCCGCGAGGGGCAGCACTGAGCTCGGGCGCGCCCGGCCGAGACTCGCTGCGGGCGGCGGGCGCCCCGAGGGCTTCCCGGAGGCGGCGGCGGCGCCGAGCTGGATGCGGGTCGGGGGCGAGGGGGAGCGTGAGGAAGCTGGGGGCCGCCGGCGGCCTGCCGTCTAGGTCTGGATGAGGGTCGGGGGGACCCGTGGGAACCTCGCGGAGGGGCGTGGCCTGCGGGGACCCTTTCCCCGCTCGGTCCTGGGCCGAGGCCGCGCGCGAGCTGGGCAAAAGCGCACGGGGAGAACGGAGGGCGTTGCGAGGCGCGCTGGGCCGACGGGCGCCCCCAGCCTGGTAGGTCTCGGCACCTGTCGCCCGAGCACCCAAGGTGCCCGCCAGTCTCCCACGCTGAGCCCTTCCCTGGAGGCGCTCGGCGGGAGCTGGGGTCCCGGAGTCTTCCGGGTAGCGCTCTGCGCGGGCCGGTCCCCGCCTCCCCACTAGCGTTCCCGCTGGATCCGCGCCTCCTAAGGCCACTCCTGAGGATCCCAAGACAAGGCGACCGGGGAGGCCTTGGAGCGCGATGTCCTCCCCTGGCCTCCCCATTTCCCCTTTTCTGTGAGCATCTGCCCGGGGAAGAACAGATGTGGGCACCTGCGGTGACAGGCTGCATATGTTCCGTCCTATTCACAGGCATTCAGACGTGGCTACAATGAGCGGCCTTTGTGTGCAGAGAGTCACTAAATATATTAATCTGTACTCCCCAGAGCACCGGGCTGTTTAATTTTTCACTAGCAATAACATCTGATCTAATCCTTAAATCGGCTCCCAAAAGCCTTCCCTCCAGCCCACCCCCTCCCTAAAAAACGTGTGAAGTTATTCAACTTTCCACCTGTTGCCTGCCGAATTGGGCGGGGTCGCCGCAACAGCTATGTGGGTTCCGGCGGGGGTAGGAGGTGAGTACTGGGGCTGTGGGGAGCGGACCCACGCGGGCGGGGAGGGCGTGTTTACCAGGAGGAAAGTAAACACCGAGTGTGGAGTGCGGACCCCAAATGTTGTGCAAACAAAGAACAATAATTATTAAATAGCTTCCGAAGCATCCCAGCAAACTTACCCTGTGTGAGTGCCTCTAAAAACTTCTGTAAAGTTCCCATGTATGTTTTTGTTTATCAGACCCTAGTGGTTCTTATAAATACTGGTCAATAGGCCACACAGCCAAAAGGTAACACAAATCTCAGATGTAAGACTTAGATGGTTTTTAGCAATTTTGTGGCATGACTCTTTTATCTTAGCATCCCGTATTCTGTTTTGATTTGTTTTCAGCTACAATGAGCCCTTTAGTGCCATTGTGGACGTCACAATGCACATGGACATCAGGCCGTGAATGAAGACAGAGGCAGTTTAAACAAACCAAGCTCTTTCTCTCCTTTCCGTCTATTGTCATATGAATGGGCCTTCTGCATGCGGCTGCTAGGAGACCGGCTTTGCAAAGCCCTGCTGCAGTAAATGGCTGGGGAGAAAGGGACCCCGATAAATAGCCCAAGTATTGGAGAGGAAACGGAGGAGACAAATTTAGGCACTTTCTTTTTTCCACTTCCAAGTCAATACATTAAATTTCAAAATGTAGAACACACTTCCTAGTTTTGCGTCTCTGCACTTCGAATTCCAGCCTTCTTTTTAATTTTTATCCCCTCCCCTCCCCTGCTTCCTTCCGGAAAAAATGAGGACAACATTGGGTCACCATCAACATTTGTTTTCAAAGTGCAATATCCCCCCTCCCCTTTAAGAAAACGGGGACTGGGATGCATGCCTATCAGTCACCATTCCTATGATCACACGGTGCTTTCAGAATGCGTGCGTTGTAGCACTAGTAGCCCTTGGGATATGGTGGCCGGTCTGGTCTTATAAAAGGAATGATCACAGACTATGATCTGTTTCAGTGGTGGTTTCTGTTCCTGCTAGTTAGATAATTGAGGAGAGACGTACGGCTCCAGCTTTAAGGTCCCAGGCACTAGGTGTGTTAGCGAGAACCACCCTCTCACAAGCCAGCAAGTAGTCCTTCATTCTCGGGGACTAGATGTAGCCCCAGGGCCACCAAGGAACCAGTCACCGTCCAGGTGGATGGGAAGCCACAAGAGACTTAGAGCAAGGGTGTGACCAAGCATGCCAGGAAGTAGACTATCTCCTCCACTCCTTCCTTCATTCAGTCTATTACCAATCGCAAGGCTTGGGGGCCAACTGAAACTGAACCTGCTCTCTGCCACCACGCAAAATTTAAAATAAGTCAGAGCAGGCTCTCCTGCTATTCAATATCTTGAAGTGGTTTGTGCAAGATTAACAATCTTCCATAAAAGCATGACAATTCAGAAGACAGTCCGCAACTGACACTCCTTTTGTGGGAAGATTTGTATTTAAATTTTTAATTTCTTCAATAAATGAAGAGTTCCTCATTTCTTTTATTTCTTCTTTGGTCAGGCCTGGTAATTTGCATTGTTTGAGGGATTTCCGATTTTTTCTAAAGTTATTCAAATATTCTTGTGCTCTTTTACATAAATGACATATGTAGTGATGAACTCTTCCATTGTTGGGACAGGTTGTCTATGGTGAACTCTTCATCAGTGTAGCCACAGGATTACCTGTTTTATGGATCTTATCGAAGAACCAATCTTTTGTTTCACTGATTTCCTCTATTGATCTGGGTAGAAACTAGCACAACCATAGACTTACTTCATTTGTTCTTTCTAGAATCCTAATCAGTCAGTATGGTGATGCTCCTGTAATCCTAGCACTCATGGGGCTGAGGCAGGAGGATAGCAAGTTTGAGGCCAACCTGGGCAACTTACTGAGACCCTGTCTAAAAATAAAAAGTACTGGGGGTATAGCTCAGTGTAATGGGTAATACTATGTCCCCCCAAGTCCTCATATACTTTTGATGGGGCTGAGTCTGGTGCTTGTTATCAGTTTGTTGTTTAGCGCCAGCATTGGCCATGTGAGTGCTACACCCGCCCAGGGGTGGGGCTGACATACAGTGTAAGGGAAGGTGGGTCTTCCTCTTGCTCTTCCAACCTCCTTCGCCAGCGCACCTCGCGGTTGCAGTTGCAGCCACCATGAACAGCAGCCCTACCACGACTTGCTGCCTTGGAGCCAACTGAGTATGGACTGAAACCCCCAAGAAACTGTAAGAAATATACCTTTCCTTCCCTAATTTTGGGTGTCAGGTATTCTATCTACGTAATGAGTAAAAAGTAACTAAGACACTCAGTGAGAAAGTATCTTTCAGTTTGACCCTCAGTACTGCAAAATCAGCAGCAGCAGCATCCTTTACTTCCTGTTGCTTATGGCGCATCCACTTTCCTACAAGTGACTCAAGTTTATCCTTCTTTATGGTAGAGTGGTGTGTGGTTTAAAAAGCTTTAAAAAGCCTTAGCGTTTAGATAAGTTGGAGTTTGAGTAATGATGTACTTGTGCCACTCACTATGGCTTCTTCTAGTTATTCCACCACATTTTAGAACTTAAATTTCTTCCATTGAAGTAGCACATTTACAGATTTAACAATTCAAATAGTATTTTTAGGTTTGTAGCAGAAATAGCCTTTGCCCACATCACATGTTACCACTCCCAACTCCTTCCCCCAAATTTATCTGATAGGTGCTAGTTCTTCTTTCAGAGAGGCATTTTCTGCACTACAGGTGTGTTTTTCTCAGAACCTCTTGGCACCAGCTCTCCTATCTTTGCTTCCTGGACCTCTACATCTGTACAAACACATGGGGTCACCTTCCTTTTCCAAAAATAGTTATGCACCTTTTTGATTAAATTATTGATCAATATTTGCTGATAATATCTGATAATATGTAATGCTCATTCACAGTTGAGGCACGGGCTGTGATTACATTTCCTTCTTTTTTTCTGACATTGTCTTTACTGGATTAAAAAATTGCATGGTAGGTAATTTATTGACTTTTCCTTGTGGCTATTATTTATCATCACCAAACTGGGAATATCTCTTCAAACAGGTGGCTGTGGGCCTCACTCTTTTCTGGAGATATTTCTCTCTGAGGCCTGGATCCTCTAAGATATAACAGTTTTAGCTTTCATCTTAAGACTTGCCTTCTTTTCTCTCTTTTGTTGGACTCCTGTAGTCTTAAAATATTCCTCTTCTTGACTCACTTTTTTTATTTTAAAGAGAATAAAATAAGACAAAACAATAAAACCAAACCAAACCAAATGATGGATTTTAAAAAATGAGACAGTAGGAAATCAGCCATGGCTACTGTAATGCACATTGTTATCCTCTAAACAGAGGCGCAGACCACCAGACATAGGCGGGCAAAGTCAGTCAAACAGCACAAGGACTAAATTGTTTACTTCAGTTGTTGATTCGCTTCTTAATTTTGGAGAATATCCTCCAGAGTAGCTTTCTTAAATAAGGCATTTGATAGACAACAACTTTGAAATTGCACATCTGAAAATGTCTTTATCCTACTCACAATTAAGATTTTGATGGGGTCCAATTCTGTTATCATTATTTTCTTCAGAAGTCTGAAATTAATGGTTCACTGTATTTCAACATCCTGGAATTCTATGGAGAATTTCCATGCTATTCACATTTCCAATTCCTTAAATGTGAACCTTTTATTTCTCCTTCTGGAAATTTTGAAAATGTTTTTTCTTTTTTCTCTGGTGTTTTGAAACTTTGTGAGGATGTGCATTCATGTACTTCTTTTAGAAGGTTTGTTGTGCAAGGGCCTAGGAACTTGTTGAGCCCTCCCAATATAAGAACATGTCTTCTAGATCTGGGATATGTTGTTGAATTATTTATCGAGTAAATTTTTCTTTTCATTTTCTTTTCTTTTTTCAGTACTGGGGATTGAATCTAGTGCCTTCACACTAAGCTGCATCCCAGCTCCATTCTTATATTTTTTAGTTTGAATAGTTGAAATTTAGTTTGTTGGGTACCATGAATTATAGGTTGAATCTAGGGGACATCCAAAGCTTGTCCTTGTTTTGCCTTTTGGACTGGATCAGAACGAGGAAACTCCCCAATCTTTTCTGGTCACAGTAGGACGTCCTAGGGCTACTGACTGCTGTGGTCCTCACAGGGCAAGAGAAGACTTGCTGAAGATGATAAAGCGCCTGGGGAGACTACCGTTTCCTCCGTGCCCCTCCCCCATCCTGTCCCTGTCCTTGCAAGAATACTTTGTTCTCCATACTAGACCACCGTAGTCAGCATTACAATCCCAGAAACACTCACTGCCCATCACTTGCTGTCCTTGACTCAGATGTAATGAATAAATACCAAGGTTCTGATTATCTTGTGACCTTTTGTTCCCCCTGAGCAACTGGTCATTCCACACCCCTGCCACACCTCTATTTTGTCTCTTGCACTTTCTTCCCACTGTGCACCATAGCACTTGCTAAGAGATTGGGGGCTCACTGCAGGGCTCCCTGCTAGCTGGCACCCTGAAAAGGGTCTCTGATATCCGGTGCCCAATGAGGGGCATGACAGGTCTTCTCAGCAATTCTTTTTCAGCTTCGGGGGATTAAGCATATAACCAGAATTCTCTACAGTCCTCAAGGTAAGCAATTATTGAAAGATCTCACTTAACCTTAAAACAACAATAAAACAAAAAGGGGGAATCCAGACAATCCAGATGTCACCACAGATGCAACTAGGTTTGGCAATTTATGTTTTAAATTTCCTGAATCCAGCTCCAGGATCCTTATCACTCCCCACTGTCATTGGCAGTACTCTTCTTTTTAGCTGAAGGCAATAGGCCCAGAGTCCTGTGCTGTGATTTTCAGACAGGTCAACAAAATGACCTCATGCTGATAACCTGGGGGTCGGGGGGTTGCTTGTATTTCCTTAGATAATGAAGAAATGCTAAGGTTGCCATCCTGATGCGTGTGACCATCAAGCACACTGGAGGCGGCGCCAACTCCACCCTGCCCCACCCCCCGCCTGCTGCTCCAGATGTGAGCCCAGTAACAAGGAGATAACTGAAGAAGATGGCACAAGAAGCTAGGGCTTTCCACGTGCCCCTGATTGCTATGATGGCTATCAGAGCCTGCACTGCATGCATAACCCCCGTAACAGGAAAAGAGTATTGGGCATATGTGCCTAATCTAGCCCTGCTCAGACTCATTATTTGGGTCATCTTTCCTCCTGAAATCTACCATAAACCAAAAGGTTATCATAGTCAGGTTGATTAGGTATCTGGTCCTTCATCATTATTAGAGATGCAGGATAAAGTCTGTCATAAATTATACCTCTCATTTCATTTACCTGCCCTTGTGTGCAAAACATGGGACAACGTGGTACAGTTATTGCCTTCCCGTTGGCGTCCAAAATTGGCTGATACATAATCACGATTAATCCTTTGACTCTCAGTTCAATCCGTATAATGGGTGAAGAGATCAATTCCTTTTCTCCTAATGCCCCTCTCTGTGAAAGTCGTACTTATTGGAATAATTATGCAAATGGTGCCCTCCTTCTTGGGACCTTTGCAAGGGAAAAAAGGAATGAAAAATGTCTATGGGTCAATATAATTGTATTGATTGAGGACCTAGAGGATCCCTGCAAGGAGGAGCTAACATGTTTCTGATTGGCATGCGGCATTTTGGAAATGGGTTAACATGTCAGCCATATAGACTTGTCCTGAAGGAGAACTTACCTGGGAGAGTGCAGAATTTAGCACACCAACCCCTTGGGCTTTGATGAATGGCAAGCTTGGGCCTACACAAACTACTCCTTTGAAATGTGCTCTGCACTATATTGTGATGGAAAAATGGACAGGTCATAATATGTACCCTACTAAGGATACTGTTTCTCTGGTGGCTAAACAGAGTGATAGCCAAAGAATTTCAACATGTATTCATAATCTTTTTTTCTTTTACAAACTATAGTCTGGAATGAAACTTCCTTTACATGTACAAAATGTACCTTAAGTCATTATATTCAAGCAAGAAAAGTTACAAAAAGAATTATTATCAATGTCTCAACAAACTCAAAATTTTGATGAACAAATACAGGATTGGGATAAATTTTCTGATGCCCTCATCCAGATGAATCCTTTTAAATACCTCAAGGCTCATTCACAGTTTTATGTTGCTATACTCATAGTGACTTGTTTATGTCTTTTGGCTTTATTTATTCTTAGTCTGCAGCAGAGGAACTCAAACCCACCAGCATTTAGAAGCTCTGCAGCCACAGCTCACTCTGATCAAATTCTGAAATTAAATAAAGATGGAAATGTTAGGGACCACAAATTATAATTTGAGCCTAGGGGATGTTCAAAGTTTGTCCTCCTTTCGCCCTTGGGGCCAGACTGGAACGAGGAAACACCCTGCTTTTTTCGGGTCACAGCAGGAAACCCTAGGGCTAATGACTGTTGTGTTCATAGGGCAAGAGAAGACTTGCTAAAGATGATAAAGCACCTGGGGAAACGGTACAGTTTCCTCCGTGCCCCTCCCCCATCCTGTCCCTGTCCTTGCAAGAATGCTTTGTTCTCCTTACTAGGCCACCGTAGTCACCATTACTGTTCCCAGAAACACTCACTGCCCTTCATTTGTCTTTGACTCAGATGTAAAGAATAATACCAAGATTTTGAGTACCCGTGGCCTTTTGTTTCCTGAAAACAACTGGTCATCCCAGATCCCTGCCTGCATCCCTATTTTGCCTCTTGCTCCTTATTGGAGCAATGCAGCATAACACTTAGCAGGAGATTAGGGACTCACTGCAGGGCTCCCTGATAACTGGCACCATGGAAAAGGTCTCTGATAGGGTCTAATTTGCTAAGTTGCCCAGACCAGGCTGAAATTTGGAATCCTCCTGCCTCAGCCTCCCCGAGTGCTGGGATTACAGGTGTGTACTACCATATTCAGATTCTGCTCTCTTATAGTTCCTGTTTTTCAGACCTCTGAATCTTCTAGTGTTTTTTATTTTCTCTTTTCCACATTGCCTTTTTGTCCTATCATTTGACGTCACTGAATTTATCGTCTTTCATTTATTGTTTTAATTTTCAAGAGCTCTTTTTTATTCGGTGAATATCCTTCCTCTTTCATGGATGTAATATTATGTCCAGATACTGCAGACAATAAAGATTTTTAAAAGCTTTTCCTCTTTTTTTATTCTTCTTAGTAGTTACATTCCCAGCCTCCTCTTAGTACCTTTGTTTTTCTTTTTTCTATCTTCCTCAGATGTTATCTGTATATATTCAGGAGGGAGGCAAATGCTGTCGGATGCTCTGTGTGGTACATAAAGAGTGACAAATGATTGAATCTGCTGCAAGGCTGCCGCAGGTGCCACATCCTACTGCTTCACCCAGCCAGCCCTCACTCCCCACCGCCTCTCCACCTCGGTCCTGCTTCTGAGTCTCTTCTTGGTTGCTCCATCCTAACATCTGAGTCCTCCATCTCTTCCTTAATTCTGTGCCTACTGCCTGGAAATCCTTCCTCTTATAAACCGTACTCCCTGTCCTGGGACTAGAGTCTGATATCAGAGTGCCACATGCTTGGGTTTTGCTGAGGGGCCTCTTCTCAGTTGCATGATGTCTTCTCCTTGAATCTTCACATGGGAAGAGGGCTCTCTAGTCTAGATTTTTTATTTATTTATTTATTTATTTATTTATTGTCTTTTTGAGACAGGGTTTCACTATGCAGTGCAGGTTGGCCTCGAATTTGCAACAGTATTCCTGCCTCAGCCTCCCCAGTGCTGGTACTACAGGTGTGTGCCACCGTTCCCAGACTGTGCACCAACACACCAGGCCATCTCTAGCCTATCTTGTAAGGGGACCAAGTCCATTTCCCAAGGTTCTACTTTCAAGACCATCATCTTCCAGAGGCCCTATTTCCAAATATCTTCCCTGTGGAAATTAGATCTCAACATGTGAATTTTGTGGGGTGACAAACCTGTGCTACACTTGTTTCTTAGTGTATATTAGTGTCCCCAATCACAATGTCATCCTCAGGAAGAGAGGCCATTTCACACACTTTTTGGTGGACCCCTATAACCCTCAACCAACAATTGGTTATTGGCCACTAAAAAAGAGTAATAGAAATGCAGCTCTTGTGTGCTGGATGGATCGATCCCTTCCCAAATCCTTCGATGCATCCGTGGGGTCACTTGAGTCTGGTAATGCATTTTGAGTACTCTATTAAGTGCTTTGTCAGAGACTCTGAAGGAAATGACAGGACGTTCTCCCTAGAACCGTATCTGAGTACTTTAATTCCCTGATGGAAGCCTCATAGCTCTCCAGGATATACCAAAGCTCTACGGGAACATAGTGGGAGTACGGATTGGTTCGGGATGCGTCTTAAGTGCTGTGGTATATCGATAATTGAAATGTGTCAATAATTTACATTAAAAAAAATCACATTGGTCTCAAAGTTATTCTGCCGTCTTACACGTGGCTATCCAAATGTTCCATGGCTGTATAGGGTGGGATGGAAACTGGAGGAAGGAGCAGAATTGCAGATGAGTGTGCTCTCCCGCGCGAGGTGGTGAGCGGGGACAGCGGTGTGCCCGCGGCCGCTCCGGTTCGGAAGCGCCACCCTCTCCAGGAGCCTCTTCCGGGAGCCTTGCCCTGCACACTGCCGGGCGGCGGCATAGAGAGAGGGCAAGAAGGACCCACTCAGGCCCCAAGTTGCGCGGCCGGGCTGGCATCCACGGAGGAGGCTCACGGCGGCTTGCCTGGAGCAGGCAGCAGCCAGAGGGTGCGAGGACTGCCGACGGTCGGGTGGGGACTTCGGGTGCCAATCACCATGTCTGCCCGCTCCGCCGCGGACCGGGAACCTCCACAGGAAACCCAGATCTGCCCAGGAGACGCGTGTACCGGCGCCTCGCTACTGCTGAACCCCTCAGGATCTTGTTCGAGGGACAAAAGAGGGAACAAGGGCGGTGCCCACTGAATGAACAGGGAAACCTAAAGGACAGCTGCTCTGGCCTCCCTAGCTGTCGAGCGGTTGCCTAGACAATAGCCAGCGTCTCGTTCCCCTGCGCGTGCGCACCGCACACTTCTCCCATGGAGCCCCTGCCGGGCGCCTGCGCACAGCGCACCGCGTGCTCGGCTCTTTCCCGGGCTGCCTAGGCTTGGCCCCACCCCCCACCGGAGGCGGAGGCGGGGCCTCTGGCGGAAGGGCTGGGAGCGGATACGGAAGTGAGCGAGGCTGAGTGGGGGGTGGGTGGAGGGAGAGGCGGTGACGTTTCCTGAGTGTCTCCGCATCTTGTGTTCCGTAGGCCTGTTCCGCGGTCTCGCTGCCGCCCCCGAGCTGAGGCCTAGGTGGCCGACTGTACTGACCGCGGTGCTCCCCGCAGGAGCGCCAGTTCCGAGTGTCGTCCGGGGTCAGGTCCGTTATTCCTGGCGGCCGCGCCTTTCCGTTCCTCCTGCGACGCTCCCGCGACTTGTGCCTTGGAGCCGGGGACGTGGGGGTGGGACCGGACTTTGCGGGGCTGAGTGACCGCCCGTGTCCTGGGAGGGCACGGCAGGGTCAGGGGACTGAGGCCGGCGCGTGCGGGTTGAGGCTGACGCGGAGCCTGTGGCTGTGGAGGCGCGACACGCTATCGCAGGTCGCGAAGCGGCGGTAAAGTGTGTGTGCAGCTGTGTCCCGAGTGCCTCCACGTCCTGGGTCGGCCTTTTGTTTTTGACTCTTCCTCTACATTTGCTCTCTCACTTTCCCATCTTTTGACCGTGTTGTTAGCTGCCCTGTGTACACCTTCACAGCTGTCACACATCTCAGCCTTTCGATTTTTCTTACTCGTTTTCTTCGTCTCTTTGATCTCGTTAGTGTTTCTCTGGCCTTCCCATTCCTTTACTCTTACAGCGCAAGTTGTGCTTATCTCATTGGTTGCGTTCTTGGAAAGCACCAAAAACCTGGTTGTGTCTTGACCAATTTACCTCCCAGTTTTTAAAATTTCTAACCTAATCTTCCAAACAGTGAAATCTCTGAACAGCTTTGGCCTATTGAGAGACCTGCTATAAGATATCTGCGGTCACTGGCAGTTTTCAGCATTGAAATTCTGTTTCTGAACCTGAATGTAGGTGTCATTTATGTGCAGATTTACCAAAAACTCATGAAATTGGGTCTTTTGGGTCTCTCACGCACTTGACCACTGCCAAAGCACTGGAAACTCATCAGTCTTGTGTTTATAACTTGTGTTTTGAAAAATATGCTACCCCAGATTGTGTATTTCAGGCCTTAGGAATCCTATCTTGCTGTCTTGAGATTGTATTTTTGTCCCGCCATTTTCCTCCCCACCTTCCAGGTGTGCCTGTTGTAGGAACAAAGGGGGCTGGTCAGGAGGTAATTCAGCCCATTGGGCAGAACCTTTTAACTTGCCTACATGTCTTTTTTTTTTTTTCCCCCTCAAGACAGTGTATTACTATACAGTTCAGGCTGGCCTTGAACTCACTTGTCTTGTTAGTCATTTGACTGTTGAGTCGCCCCGCCCTACACTTTGAGAAAAGATTAATGATCTAGGTAGTCCACTTTAGGGAGGCTGAGGTAGGAGGAGCGTTGTGAGTTCCAGGCCGGCTTGGGCTACAACGCGAGCGCAAGGCGGGCCTGAGCTACACAGTACGACCCTGCCTCAAAAAACCAGGGCGGGGAGTTTGGCTCAGTGACTTAAGCGCCTGTATGACAGGCGCGAGGTTGTGAGTTCAATCCCCGGTGTGGGTGCCGCAAAAAAAAAAAAAAAAAAAAAGAAAAAAGATAGTCCACTTAAGTATTTGGAATCATAAAAAGCACTTTTAGCTAGAATAATACATTATGGGAATCCATTCAAAGGAATTTATTACAACCTTTCTTTTATTTAAAAATGAGACAACCCTAGTGCTGCCTTTTGTTTAGGAGGGATTTTGAGACAAGGTCTCACGATGTAGTCCAGGCTGGCCTCAAACTTGTGGTAATCCTTCTGGCTCAGTCTCCTGAGTCTCGGGATTATAGGTGTGCACCATTACGCCCAGAACTGTCAGTTATTTTTGTAAAGCTTAATAAATATAAATATAAATAACTTCAATTTTCTTTCAGACAACTTTTTTTGTAAGGTGGGGATTTAAAACGTGTCATTTAAAGTTGAAGCTATTTACATAAACGTAAATAAAGTGTTTCTAAATGAGATTTTTACTAGTAACTTAAAATCTACCAAATTTGAGAGGTAAATTGTTTATTTTTTTAAAAAAATTTTTGACTATCTTAACTATGTTTTATATACATACACATATACATACGATTTTTCTTTCAGCTTCTCACACTAGTGAAACAATACAGTTTACACGTGTGTCTTATTTCACTAATGAGTATGTTCTCAAGTCGAATCCATTTACCTGTAAAAGACTCCAGTTTATCCTTCATGGCTGAGTAGTACTCCATTGTATAAAAATGCCACATCTTTTTTATCCATTGCTCAGTTGGTGAGCATTTAGGTTGTTTCCAAGATCTGGCTGTATTACAAATTTTGCTGCTAAAAACATGGGTGCACATATATCACTGTGGTGTGATGTTTTTAATTCTTTTGGGAAGATTCTCAAAAGGGTAATTAGCTAGGTTGAATGGGACCTCCAGTCCTAGTTTTTTGAGGAATTTCCACACTGAATTCCACAGTGGTTGCACCAATCTGCATTCCCACCCAAAGTGGAGAAGGTTTCCTTTTTCCCCACATCCCTGCCAGCATTTGTTATTGGTTGATTTCTTGATAACAGCCATTCTTTCTGGGATAAGGTAGGATCTCAGTGTTGTTTTAATTTGTATCTCTTCAGTGACTAGTGATGTTAAACATTTTTCATATATTTATTTACTGTTTGTATTTCTTCATCTGAAAAGTGTGTATTCATCTCAGCTGCCCATTTTTGGATTGGGTCTTTAAATCTGGGAGGACTGATTTTTTTGAGTTCTTTATCTGTTCTTGATAGTTATCCTTTGTCTGAGGAACAGCTGGCAAACATTTTCTCCCAGGTTGTAGGTTGTCTCTTCACTCTGTTGATGGTTTCTTTTGCTGTGCTAAAGCTTTTCAGTGGGGTGAGATACCAGTTATTTTTATTATTTATTTATTTATTTATTTATTTTTTTTTTTTTGCGGCACCGGGAATTGAACTCACAACCTCGCACCTGCCAGGGCAGGTGCTTTAGCCACTGAGCCCAACTCCCAGCCCTGTTTTTTGAGGCAGAGTCGCACTGTGTAGCTCGGGCCGGCCTTGCGCTTGCGTTGTAGCCCAAGCTGGCCTCGAACTCACAACACTCCTCCTACCTCAGCCTCCCGAGTGCTGGGATTAAAGGCGTGCGCCACCACACCCGGCTGAGATCCCAGTTATTGATTCTCTGTTATAAGTGCTGTGCGGTCAGGGTTTTGTTCAGAAAGTCTTTGCCTACACCAGTATCTTTAAGAGTTTTACCTACTCTATCTTCCAGCAGATTTAGTGTTTCTGTTTTACTGTTTAGATCTTTGGTCCATTCTGATTTTAGCTTAGTACATAGTGAAAGATAATGGGTCCAGTTTTAATCTTGGGCATGTGTGGAGCCAGTTTTTCCTGCACCATTTATTAAAGAGGCTATCTTTCTTCCAGTGAGTGTGTTTGGCACCTTTGTCAGAGATAAGGTGGCTTTGTATGTCTGGATTTATTTCTGCATCTTCTAATCTGTGCAGTTGATCTTCGGGTCTGTTTGTGTTTTTGTTTTTGTTTTGTTTTTTGCCAGTACCACACTGCTTTTATCACAGATTTATAGTATATTTCAAGTCAGGGATTGTGATACTCCCTGCCTTGTCTTTGTTGTCCAGGATTGCCTTTGCTATTCTAGGTCTCTTTTGGGGATTGCCTTTGCTATTCTAGGTCTCTTTTGGGTCCAGATGAATTTTAGGATTGTTTTCTCTGTTTCTATGAGATACGCTATTGGAGTTTTGATTGGGATTGCACTGAATCTGTACAACAGTTTTAGAAGTGTTGCCATTTTCACTGTATTGGTTCTTCCTACCCAAGAGCACAGGATAGCTCTCCATTTTCTTTCTTTCTGTCTTTTTTTTTTTTTTTTTTTTTTTTGTGGTACGGGGGATCAAACTCACAACTTTGCACCTGCCAGGCAGGTGCTTAAGCCACTGAGCCAAACTCCTGGCCCTCTCTCTATTTTCTGATAACCTCTTCAATCACCTTTTTCAGAGTACTGTAGTTTTTAATGTAGAGATCTTTTGCATCCTTTGTTAGATTGATTCTTAGGTGTTTCATTTTTTTGAATGCTATTGTAAAAGGTATTTTTTTCCCTGATTCTCTCTCTGAGTTTGTTATTCGTGTACAGGAAGGCTATTGATTTTTAAGTGCTGACTTCATAACAAGCTACATTACTGAATTTGCTTCTTGAATCTAGAAGTCTTTTGGTGGAGCTTTTGGGGTCTTGTAAGTAGAGTATCATGTCACCTGCAAATAACGATAGCTTAACTTCTTTGTTTCCTATCTTTATTCCTTTTATTTCTTTCTCGTCTAATTGCTCCAGCTAAGGTTTCCAGGACTATGTTGAGTAAGAGTGGAGACAGTGCACATCCTTGTCTTGTTCCTGATTTTAGAGACAAAGCTTTCAGTTTTTGTCCATTTAGTATGGTGTTGGCTGTTGGTTTCTTGTATATTGTTGCTCTAATCAGATTGAGATAAAGACCATCTGTTCCAATTTTTTATGAGCTTTTGGCTTAGCCTGCTGTTTTTCTAAAAGTTTGAGGTTCAATATTAAATTGTTCATATGCGCTTGCTCTGTTTTCCTGTTGTGGGTATTTACTGCTATAAATTTCCCTCTTAAGACTGCTTTCATTGTGTCCCACAAGTTCTGGTTGTTGTATTGTCATTATCATTCAACTGTAAAAACTGTCTAATTTCTTTAATTTCATCTGTGACCATTGGTTGTTGGGTAGGGTGCTATTTAATTTCCATGTATTAATGAATTTCTTGTGGTTTCCTTTGGATTTCCAATTTTAAATTGCTTATTTTTACAAATAAAGAAATTAGTGGTGTCTAGAAGTTGAATGATTTACCTTTATTTGTACAGTAAATCACCACCTTTATTAGCCAAAAGACCACAGTATAAGCATCAATAAACACTACTCAATGAAGGAAAAATCTAAGTCAGTTCTTATTATGAAGCATTTAGTATGAAGTGAACCCTTAAGTATATCAGCACACACCCATATACATACACTAGCTTCTGTAATAGTGGGTGTAGGCAATATTGTTGTCTTGAGGCTGCAGCTCATATAAGCAACTCAGTACAGATTCATGCAAATTATTACAAAATCATTTGCAAACATGGCCAACTCAGACAAGAAGAAGTTAGCTATCTGAATAGAGTTTTTGGAGTAGTTTAGGTTTTTGCCATCCTTTCATGATACCAAGATAACTTGGAATGGAGAACTTTCTAAAAGTACATTTTTTCAGTGCTGAATGTGATCTAAACATTTATTAAGGATCGTAAGCATTTCAACTGTGAGTTTTAGAGATGCTAGCAGTGACATTAGACTTGAGAGGCATATGCTGTGGTTTCCCTTTTTCCTTTGGAGTTTTGGTTTCCCCATGTCAGCACTTCTCACTATTGGCAATATACCTGCCCAAAGCTGTCCTTTCCATGTATGTTTTTTTTTTTAACCTTGGGTTCATGAGTTAATTGTGAGAACTGAGTAGAAAAATTGTTCATAGATGGCAATAAGAGCTGAAGGGAGTTTCTTATGAATACTTTCTTTAGCTTTAATTTGTGAACTCTCATTTATGTTAGATTGTATCCTGAATTCTAGATAAGTGAGACATTATAAATGTGTCAGCATAATTTTTTTTTTTTTACTGTATTCAGTGACAGCAGTTTTCATAGTGTGTTTCCACAGTTTTCTAAGAGATTTTATACTGCTGTAGTGTAATGGTAGGGGAAGAGTAAGGGCACCAAAATTCCCTGGGAAAAATCAGAGGCTCTCCTATCCCAATCATTCTGTTAAGGACCCCACGAATGAGTGGGAGCTACCATGGGAAGAGGCCACGGCGCTCCCAGTGTGCAGGGAATAGGGCATCCTCGAGTGCAGCAGTGTCCAGAAAGCGGGGAGTCCAGCTGGAATGAGACCAGTCTTAAACCCCACCAGTCCTGTGATTGTCTGTGACTGTGGGCAGATGACTTCAGCTAGCATACTCTTACACTAGTAACAACAGCTGCACCTGCCATGTTCTTTTTTTTTTTTTTTTTTTTTTGCACCACCAGGGATCAAACTCACAACCTTGCGCCTGCTAGGCAGGTGCTTACAGCACTGAGCCAAACTCCCGGCCCTAGTTTTTTGAGGCAGGGTCGCACTGTGTAGCTCAGGCTGGCCTTGCGCTCATGTTGTAGCCCAAGCCGGCCTTGAACTCACAATGTTCCACCTACCTCAGCCTCCCGAGTGCTGGAATTAAAGGCGTGCGCCACCACACCCGGCTCCCCTGCCACGTTCTTTACTAGAGCGTGTCTTTGAACAACACCAATAGTGTTTGCCAATGAACTGCACATAATTTAGGTATCTAACTGGTCACATTTTGATACATGTGTACACTTCTGGGCTTTCTTCTTTACAATATTCTGAGCCTTGATCATCTTTCAAGATTCATCATGTGGTTAGGCACTTGGTGTTGTTCATTGTCTTATCCATTGTCCTAGCAGGGATGTGGAATGTAGTAAGAACTCCATGAACATTTACCTTATGGATGTAGGAATTTGGTTGGGCTGCCAAGTATTGTTATCCTTGTGCAGAGATGGCACTCATGTGGATCGTCGATTGTTCCTGGGCCTTGGCATCAGTTAGCATCAGGAATGGTTTGTGCTTGACTGAGGGGTACTGCACTATTATTTTCAACAATTGTTTGTAAATTAAAAGACAGGAAGAAAGGACCTCCTGCATTTTTCTTTCTCCTTCCCATCCTCCCATTCACTGGTAACTCAGTCGGTGGAATTGGTTTGGCTGTCGGAGTAGAATGGAGCCATGCTTAGAAGTGCAGTAGCCTCCTGCTATGTTGTGTGCCTTCTGCTCCTTCCTGGAATTTTCCGCAGTGATGTTTGTTTCCCAAGCTCTATAGTAAGTGGCTGGGAAGATAGTAATTCAGTTTTGTACTTTATCTTTGGTCACACTTTCTGGTTCATGAACATCTGGTTTTCTGATTCTCTTTATACACCTGGCCTTGAACTGATTTATTTATATATTTGCTTACTTAGTGATCCTGGGGATTGAACTCAGGGCCTTGTGTGTGCTGGACAAGTGCTCTACCACTGAACTGCGTCTCCAGCCCTTTTTGTTTGTCAGGGTCTAAGCTGCCTAGGGTAGCCTCAAATCATTCAGTTATTCTTTCAAAATACTTACTGGACCCTTCACATGTGAGATATTGTACTGGGCTTTGGGATTTGACAGATGATGACATTTTATAGGCTTCCCTTAATAGTGCTGATGCCCAGAGCATTCCAAACCAGGTTTTGGGCAATAAACTGTCTACTTAATGGGACATAAACTTATGCTTTCTTTTAAATAACATTTACTTAGATATTAAAATTTCCTGTATAATTTGTGGGGAAATTTAATTTTTTCATTTATTCTACAGTAATTCTCTTTAAAGAATGAAATGCTCCATAAGTGCTCTCAAAAATAAAGGGAAGACAAAAAAGAATAATTATTTGAAGTAATACTCAGTGTTCTGTCTTGGACATTTTCTTCCATACCACATTAACTGCACCAAGTAAGTATTGTTCAGACAATGAAATGCTGAAAAGCATCCTCTACTGCGGTAGGTTCCCAGGCCCTGTCCTACTCAGATTCTTTGGAAATGCCACAGAAGAGCACATTGTCATGCCACACTCCTGAGAGAATTGTGATACAGAAGGTGAGGAAAAGGACAGGAAAAGTCAGAGTCTCCTTAGTTAAAAGATTTTCACTACTGAGATGAGAAAGGAGCAAAAATACCAATAAAATTAAAACAGAGGGCTGAGCCTGACTTCTTGTAAAAAACAAAATATTTTGAGAAATTCATTGTTGTCATTTGAAGTTTTAGTTGAAAATGCCAGAAACAAAAACCGAAAGAAGTCTCCTTTATTGGCAGGGGCAGGCAGCCAGCTCACACGTGGCAGAAGATGTGCGCCTGAGGCTGTCAGTCGAGCAGGGGAGTGAATGGCGGGGGTGTGCTTTGACCCTCCTGGCTGTGTTTCCCCATGTGTATGTTGACTTCTGTGATGAGCAGTTCAGCCAGTCCATCTGGGAGCTGCCTGAGCCTGAGAACTTGCAGAGAACGAATCCACAGGGCTTGGCTGTGAGCTCTTCCGGACCCCAGCAGCTGGCGAGGAACTGTGAGACAGCATAGAAGCTGAGGCGCTAGATTTAGAGGGTTGACCTTTGGCCTGCTTAATTCAGTGCTAAGCGTAGACTAATAGTCCAACTAACCTTTGTGTTCTTGTATTCCCTTTCCAAAACTTGTCCCCTTCCACTTGTGATAACCTTAAGGGACAAAAACCACCTGTCTTAGTTACTTTTCGCTCATTGCGGAGACAAAATACCTGACGCCCAAAATTAGGGAAGGAAAGGTTTATTTCTTAGTTTCTCAGGAGTTTCAGTCCATACGTAAGTTGGCTCCAAGGCAGCGTGACGTGGCAGGGCTGCTGTTCATGTCGGCCACGAGCAGCAGGGCGTGCTGGTGAGAGAGAAGGCGGAAGCGGGCAAGAGGAAGAGCCGCCTCATTTACACTGTACGTCGGCTCCACCCCTGGGTGGGTACAGCACTCACATTGCCAATCCCCGTGCCAGACTCAGCCCCATCAAAAGTATATTAGAACTTGGGGGTACATAGTATATCACCCAGTACACCACCCTTTTTCAGAAATGAGAGGCTGACTTCCCTGAGGCTAGGAATGTAGCTCAGTGGTAGACCTGCTTGCTTGGCATATGTGAAGCCTTGGGCTAGATCTTCAGCCCTGGGAAAAAAGTGTAACCTTCCCAAACATAGGCTCCATGCCCAGGGATTCAGCAAGTGCCCTGGTGGTTGAAGTGATTCTACTGCAGTAATGGGTTCTTTGACAGTGTTTCCGTAATAAACTCTACACCAATAATAATAGTGGTGATTTGGGGGGGGGGGATGTTCATAGTCCATTTAATAAAACTGAGTGAAACTTCTCTAAATTTCAACATAAAATGTAATACATCTGCCTAACTTTTGTGTATTTTCATGATTAATGACGATCTCGATAGCTTCATGTTGTTACCATAAGAGGGCAGGGTCCACTAACAGTCAGTAAATTCTTGAGAAATAATAGGGGAAAAAATAAAAAAGAACAGGCTAACCTCCCCAGGCTGAGAGTATAGCTCAGTGGTAGAACTGCTTGCCTGGTATGTGAGGCCCTGGGTTAGATCCTCAGCACTGAAAAAAAAAAGTGCCTTTTCTCAACCTAAGAATTTATTTACAGTTTGTTTGTACAGTGGAACTTCTGATTTTTTTTTTTTTAGCTAGAGTCTCATCAGAGTTTTACAGATTAAGGATTGTGTATGTGTGTATGTGCCTGGTCCCTCAGCCCTGTGTCTTAAGGAGGCATAATTCATTTTGTGTTGCTATTTGCATATTAAGGATTTTTTTGTTACGTTTTATCAAAGGACACGACACCCTGACGACGCAGAGGAAACCATAGTGAAAAAATAAACCACCAAAATACAAGACAACTTTTGTTTGTTTGTTTGAGACAGGATCTTGCTATGTAGTTCAGGCTAGCTTTGAACTCACTATGTAGCCCAGGCTGGCCTCTAACTCTAGGCCATCCTCTTGCCTCAGCCTTGCAAGTGCTGGGATTACAGGTGTGCACCACCATACCTGGCTGTCAGATATCTTTATAAAATTTTTTCTGATCATCAATGGACCTTATAGCCTGCCTGAAGAACATCCTGTGTATAAGGACATTTTATTAAATAGAATTTTCTGGCTATAGTTTTCTGTCTGTCTGTTTGTTTTTTGAGACAGTGTCTCACTTTGTAGTTAAGGCTGGCCTTGAACTCACTATGTAGTCCAGCAGGCCTCAAACTCACAGTGATCTTCCTGCCTCAGCCTCCCTGGTATTGGGATTACAGATGTGCACCACCACTCCCAGCTTGGCTATATTTTTTTCCAAATTTTGAATTCTAACTCTTGAACTACTTGTACCTTAAATTTTTAGAGTGGGCAGTTTTCCATTCGGTTAGTCACTATCTCAAATGTAACATTTAGCATAGTGGGTTTTTATGTAGTTTTTTTCATGCCTTTATTGAGGAATACTTGATATGTGTTTACATGCAGAGTGTACTAAGTTTTAACATACTCCACACCTGTAAAACTATTAGCACAGTCAAAGTAGTACACACATCTTTCACCTCCAAAGTATCCACCTGGGGATCCATCCCTCCTGTCTTCGCTTATTGCACATACGGCTTATCTCCCTTTTGTCACTAGAGACTAGCTTATCTCTCAGTGAGCTGGAATTTTATCAAGCAAGTTAATACATGTTCTTTTTTTTTTGTCTGAATTCGCTCAGTCAAAAAAAGTATTTAGAGTATCATCCATTTTGCTTGTTTCAGTGTATTTTATAACTCCAACTTAAGTTCCTAGGTGGGAAATAATTAGTTTTTGAAAACTCTGGACCTCTTACTGAATGTGTTTTGAAATAAATAATGGTCTCAGTGAAAAGCTTAAAAGGTGTGTATGCTCTATTGTCTTTGAAGTACAGCTCTAATAATTAATATATGCCCAAGTAAAGTGCCTCATGTGTTTTAATTGAAAATTTCTAGGAGTCAGTATGTTATGTTAGCTTGTTGACATGTTTTTTGGAATATTAGCTATTGCCTTGTGTTTGCGTTGAAAGTGCTGTATGTCTAATAAGGTCATAGTTACTAATTAGGGGTTTATTTGTCTTTGCAGATTCTTTTCCAGAGTCCAGTAATGGGTGTGAGAGGGTTGCAGGGGTTTGTGAGAAGTACCTGCCCACATGTGTGCACAGCAGTCAACCTCAAAGAGATGGCGGAGCACCTCCTCAGCAGGCACCCAGACTGTACACCGACCATTGCGGTAGATGCTATGTGCTGTCTGCGGTACTGGTACACTCCAGAGTCTTGGATCTGTGGTGGCCAATGGCGAGAATACTTTGCTGCTTTGCGAGATTTTGTAAAAACCTTTGAATCTGTTGGCATCAAGTTGATATTCTTCTTTGATGGCATGGTGGAGCAGAATAAGAGAGACGAGTGGATCAAACGAAGGCTTAAGAACAACAGAGAAATATCCAAGATTTTCCATTACATAAAGTCCCGGAGAGAGCAGCCAGGCAGAAACATGTTCTTTATTCCCTCCGGGCTGGCTGTGTTTACACGGTTTGCTCTGAAGGAGCTGGGTCAGGAAACCCTGTGTTCACTGCAGGAGGCTGACTATGAGGTGGCCTCCTATGGACTCCGGCATAACTGTCTTGGGATTCTTGGGGAAGACACCGATTACTTAATTTATGATACTTGTCCCTACTTTTCTATTAGTGAGCTCTGTCTGGAGAGTCTCGACACAGTCATGCTATGTCGAGAGAAGCTTTGTGAGAGTCTGGGCCTCCACGTGGCTGACCTGCCTCTGTTGGCCTGTCTGCTTGGCAATGATATCATCCCAGAGGGCATGTTTGAAAGCTTTCGGTACAAATGCTTGTCTTCCTATACATCTTCAAAAGAGAACTTCGACAGAAAGGGTAATGTTATCTTAGCTGTATCAGACTATATATCCAAAGTTCTTCATTCGCATCAAGGTGAGAAAAAATTAGAAGAAATGCTACCTTTGGGAACAAACAAAGCTCTCTTTTATAAAGGAGTGGCATCGTATCTCTTGCCAGGACAGAAATCTCCATGGTTCTTCCAAAAACCCAAAGGTGTAACAGTGTTGGACAAGCAAGAAATATCCATGAGTTCAGACCCTGAATCCAAGCAAGGGGTTCCCATTTGTACTGAGCCTGAATCCAACCAAGAAATTCGCATGTGTGCTGGTCCTGATTCAAAGGAGAAAGTTCCCATATGTGTAGATCCTGAATTGAAGGAGGGAGTTCCCATATGTGAAGATTCTGAAGCCAAGAAAGAAGTTCCCATGTGTATAGATCCTGAATTCAAGCAGGAAGTTCCCATGTGCATAGATGCTGAACCTAAGCAAGAAATTCCCGTGTATGTGGATCCTGAACCCAAGCAAGGCGTTCCCATATGTGCAAACCCTGAAGTAAACCAGCAGTTACCTATAGGAACAGACCCTAAATACAATCTAGACGCACCCGTGTGCGTACACCCTGAAGTTATACAAGAAGACCCCATGAATATGGGGCCTGAAATTAAAGAGCAAGTAACTATGGTTTCAGATCCTGAAATCTTAAAGGTAGGTGAATGTACGCACCCCAATCTAAGGTGTCATAATTGAAAATATACCCATTAATGGATCTGTTAATGAAGATTTACTACCTGTAATGGGGGCTCCACAGCGTAAGAACCTCTTGAGTCTAGGATAGTGGTGTGCATATGAAAACACATTACAGTATAACCCACATTTGATATTGTCACATGAGTGAAATGACTAGGAATTCCAAGGAGAGAGAAAGTTGCAGGTTAAGGTACTTCTTTGAAATTCCTCAAAGAAGTAGCTTCAGGCTAGGGCTATAGCTCAGCGGCAAAGTGCCTGCCTGGCAAGCAAAAGGTTGTGAGTTTGATCCCCAGTACAAAAAAAATAAAAGAAGTAGTTTTAGAGCTATACCTTTCTAGTGCTGGCATTTGCTCTGCATAGGCAAAGACTTGCGCTGTGGGAACCCTGAACACATGGTAATTGTAATCTGTCACCATGGAGCACAAGTAGAACATTCAGGCTGAAGCATGGAGTTTGAGGGGGGAAAATTGGAAGCAGTAGGGTGCTGAAGATTGTGAATGTTATTAAATGTCACACTAGGAGTCGGAAATAATTCTAAGCATGTTAGAGAACCTTTGAAGAGTTTTAATGGAGGCACCTGTTTATATGAGATTCCGTATTAGGCACAGTGCTTATCTTTGCACCTTTGATCCTCAACAGCCCTGTAAGATAGGTATTGCCTTGGTTTTTCCCTGCTCCAGTACAGAAGACCACAACCATGGTCTCATACATGGTAAGTTACCCGAGTCGCACCCCTACCCGTTACCATGGGCTTACAGATAAGGCACATGTCTGCATGAATGTCCAGTGGCATCTCAACATGTTCAGAATCAAATATGTTCTTACCTACAAACTTTTTATTGTCCACAGTGTTATATCAGCACATTTCATCTAGTTATACAAGCAATAGACCTAGGAATTCTTTCCCATTTTTTATAAACAGTATTCATGAGTCTCACTGCTTTTATGAAATGAATTATGAATTTGTACAGTGTCCATTTCTACCATCCTAGCCCAGCTGTCTTGTCTAAATGATGATCACAATCCCTAAGAACCCTTCCTGAGCAGAATTCCCTGTCTTGCAATCCACTTGTCATGCTATGTGCAAAATTAAAGTCCTTTATTTGCATTTCATCACTTGTAAGACAAAAACAGTGGCCTCAGTATAGCCATGGCTTTTAGCATCTGGCTTCTGGCAGTGTTTCTAGAGCTTTATGTCTCACTGATTTTTTCCCTCAGTTTTATAGCCTTGTACATGCCTTCCTCCTGAAAAACTGCTGCCATTGTAGTTGACACTTACTAGTGTTTTCTGTTACAGCTGGGAGTCACTCAGAGCAGTACTGGTTAGTAGTATATCAGCCAGCTTTTCATCATTGTGATCGAATACTTGACATACACAATGTAAAGAAGGAAGGGTTTATTTCTGCTCACTTTCCAGAGGCTGTAGTTTGTTAGCTGGCTCTAAGGCAGAAATGTCGGGGTTAGAAAGGCTTGGCGGGACAAAGCTGCTGAGTTCATGGAGGCTGGAAAAAGCAGAGTAGGGGAACAGTGCCAGAGATAAAGGGGCCGGGGACCCAGGTCATGGTTTTGTGACCCCCTGGACGAATGGAGACATCCCTTGGCAGTTCCTAAGCCAATCAAGTTGACTGCTAAGCTTAAACACCACACATGTGGTGTGTGCCTGATGTCCATAGCACACCCTGCAGCTGGACTTCCAAGTGTGATGAATGCCTTACTACTAGACTGTCAGTGCTGAGGGCAGAGTCTCGTCTTATTTTCTCAATGCTGTGTCCTTTGTGCCTAGTGTAATATATCTTATAGTGGCTCATTAACTATTTTGTTGATGAATGACTTGGTTTTTCTCATACTTCTAAATTCTCTTAGTGACTTCTTCCATTTTTGCTGCTTATTGATCTTGTTAACCTCTTTCTGTGTTGCTTACATTGTAGCAGATAAGCTAACTTATAAAAAAACCAAAAATACCTGCATTGAGATCTACAAAATGACACCTTTCTAATAGAGTTGCAAGTGAAAATGTCATGGAAGCATTTGTATAAGTACTTCAAGGGAGGGAAAAAAGAATTGGACTAGAAATTGGAGGAAGGGTGAGTTGGACCTTGAAGCAGAAGTGTTGGCAGGCAGGCGCATTGTGAGTCACAGCATAGAAACAGAGCTGGTGCTGACAGGCATAAGAGATGTCTGAGGCAGTGAATGATGTTGTCATAACAAGAAGTGTGGAAAGTGGGCACAGAGCCGAATCTGACTGCTTAGTTTATTCAGCTTCTTGATGCAGACTGGATCTAGAAGTACTAGTTAAATATAGATCATATGGAGATGATTCTCCTTAGGTGTGTGTGTGTGTCGTGGTTTGTGATTATCAGGGGCATCCCTTCCATCGTCACGAAGCTCGGTTAAGAGGAGGCTGACACTTGCCTTCTCACGTGACAGTGGAGGTGCGTCAAGGCCAGTGATGACCTGTAGTCATGGAGGTCGCACTCAACAGAGGCAGGGTTTGAACCTGAGCCTTTCATGTCACACTCTTAACAAGATCACATTTACCTTTGCTGCTAGTGTGGAAGTTCATTGGCACCTGGGGAGGTAGGTGGTATGGTCCGTAGTCCAGAAGCATGAATGCGGACAGATTCGTGTGGAAGCCCTGTGTTCCTAATCTCATCCATGGGTGTAGAAGTAACATGTGACACAGAGCTCGGGGCTGCATGGTCTGTGAGTTACCCCGTGGGAGACAGTGCCGGCTTGTCTTCCTGCACTCTCTCTGCTTCCTTTTGTCCCCATTTCACTCTGCCCTATCCCACTATGTAATCCAGGCTGGCCTTGAACTCACTATATAGCCCGTGCTTGCCTTGAACTAATGGTGATCTTCCTGCCTCAGTCTCTTGAGGGCTGGGATTCCAGGCGTGCAGTACCATGCCAGGCTTTTCTTCTTTCCGTTTCCTAACTTTCCTGCCTATCTCATTTGCATGTGGCTCTGCACACATTCTTTTCTGGTTGAGGTCTGTCCTACTGCTCTTCCACTTGCTTCATGGGTCCCATTTGTGTTCACCTCACCCAGTTTCTCCAAGGAGTTGGGGCCTGACAGATTGAGTCAGACCACAGAGGGCATCCTGGGAATTATGAAAATTTTGGCCTTACTTTCAGTATTCATGAAGGAAGCATTGGATATTTTTTAACAGGGTGATATGATCAGATAGATGTTGCATGAAACATTGGTTATTTATACTGCAGAGGATGGGTTTAAAGGAACGATTGCAAAAGCCCAGGTAAAAGATGAAAGAGCTAGAATTACGAAAATAGCAGTGGAAATAGGAACAAGCAGCCTCACAGTGTTTTAGAAGTGAAACTACCAGTGAGGACGTCACGCTGTGAATGGAGTTCCTCTCTGGGCACCAGGAATGGTAGTTGCATCAGCTGAGGGAGGAGGAGGGCAGTTAGCTGAGCCCCAATGCAAGGGAGCCGGGTAGCTGGCATGCTGACATGTCCATGCAGTGAGATACAGGCCTCAAGTTCCTTGCTGGCAGGAGCCAGGTATTTGGGAATTGTTCTTTTATCTCTCAGGATCCTTGGTAGAAGAGCATGTGGGATAGAGATGTAAGAAATCACCAAGAGAGAAGAATGAGAAAGGAATGAGCCCAGCAAAAGCCCATGAAGGCAGCTTTCAAGAACAGGAGAATGACCTTGGACTGTGAGTGCCGTGGATACAGAGGCCAGAAAGTTGGGCTTGGGGTAGCCAGGCCGTTGGACTGGCAGCAGCTTTGGTGACTAGACAGTGCTGCAGCCAGGTGCAGGGTAGAGGCCACTCACAAGGGTTTGCGGAGTCAGTGTAGGAATGAACCTCACAAGATCCTCTGAGGCCTGGTGGTGGGCTGATAGCAGGTGCTGCATGATGGGGTAGGTCAGAGAGGCACTGTTCATGTTTACTGAACTTCATTGTATCATTGGAAACAGCTTTGAAGTTTCTTAAGTTTCCTTGCATCTCTTCTGTAAAATTTTTTTGCAGTGGAGTCTTGTAACTTTGTTTCATAGGCAGCTAGAATTCCAGCCTGTGTGGTTAAACCAGCAGTTACCCCAGATAACTTCAGGTGGAAAGGCCGCAGTGCAGAGCAGTGTCAGGGAATTGCCACAGCCATACCTCTGTTTTCTGGTTTGTGTGTGTGTGTGTGTGTGTGTGATAGAATCTCACTTTGTAGGTCAGGCTGAACTCTATGTAGCCCAGGCCAGCTTTAAATTCATGGCATTCCACCTGCCTCAGCCTCCCAAGTGCTGGGATTACAGGCATGCACCACCATGCTTGGCCACACCTCTGTGTTTTCTGGAAAGCATTTTGGAAATACAAAATTGGAGAGCAAATGATAAAGTTTTTATAGTACTTGATAAACTACATTAATATTGCTTTAGAGTTTGTAGATTAGGTGAACACGATTTTTGCAAGAATAGTATGCTTGTATGTGTAACATTGAAGGGTAGAAACAAAAGCACTTAGATCACACTAACCTAATTGGTGAATTAAAAATCATTAATTATGGAGAACTTAACCGAATACTCGGTGTCCCCAGTAGTCAATGTTAACATCTCAAATTATTTATGGTTGTCAAAGTTAAAGAGTGCTTGGTGCATCTTGCCGTAAAAATGTCAACTTCTTTGAAATAAAAGGAATCAAAAGTGAAAGAGGGAATAGAAACAACTTGGAAGCATTTCTGCCCTGAAAGGGTCGTGAAATACATAGTTGAGCATCACAAATAGTCTGTATGGAAAGGGCCAGAGAGGCATTGGTCACTTGTGGTCATTGTCACCTGGTCAGAGCATCAAGCAAGGACCTCAGGTCTGCATTACAACCTAACTCTTTTAATCCATCCCTCCCTTTCTTACTTAAAACTGAGCTTACTGACCGGAAAGCCATTAGCAGGTCTCCTTGGTTTGAAGTCATTCTAGCAGTGCAATAGACCTCGTGTTTTGGTCTGGCTTCTGAAGAGAGCCATGCATTTGGGCACTCTTGAATAATGGTTTGCCACTGACCAATTGAGTGGGACTTCAAGTTTCTTGTTGCATGCTTTTCAAGCACTGATTTTTTTTCCCTTCAAGTGGCCCTGTGAGTTGGCATTTTTCACTAATGCTGTGGTTTACATGAAGAAAAGTATAGTGGGAGAAATTGACTGAGGCCTCTTAACAAGGACTCTTTAAGTGTACATAGATGATAGCTGAAGTCGTCATAGCATCACATTTTAAATGCTTTTGGGAGACTTTGGGATTTCAATTCTGAATAGTAGTACTGTATGTGTTAATTTATTTCCAAGTAATAAGAATGTATGTTCTTCACAGGAAAATAAAACCTGTATGTACGTTATTAGAGACCCTGTGATCATAACTGCTTATTTAATGAGGAAGTAGAGTTAATTTAAACTACACATCTTATTTTC
Source organism: Dasyprocta punctata (assembly GCA_004363535.1). Taxonomy (NCBI): domain Eukaryota; kingdom Metazoa; phylum Chordata; class Mammalia; order Rodentia; family Dasyproctidae; genus Dasyprocta; species Dasyprocta punctata. Next base: position 111,567 of record RJWM01000718.1, read on the forward strand.
TGCCATGTGGCATGAAGAAGGAAGTGTGCTGGCTTGTGGCCTTTGCTCAATAAACAGCTAATGAGGCTGGTCATGATGGTATACCTGTGGTCTCAGCTTCTCAGGAGGGCGAGGCAGAATGCTCAGTTGAGCCAGGAGTTCAAGGCTAGCCTGGGAAACAGTAAGAGCCACCATTACAAAGCAACCTTGTTGACTGACCAAATGAATGAATACAGTGTAGTTTCTAGCCCCAAATGGTTCTTAGTTGTACAGGAGAGGTTAGACAAGATAGCAGTTGAGCCCCAGGCACAGCAGTTGGGTAGTTCTAGATGGGAGAGAAAGGAATAGAAAGTTCATGGAGCAAGTGATACTTCTGGTGAACATGAGTGCATCGTGGAGTAGGTTCTTAGAGTGCGAGGGAAGGGAGGAGAGGGTTGTTCTTGAGGAACCATGGCAATGTCCCACTGAGACTGCAATGTAGCATTTTCTATGGGGGTGTACCGTATAAGGAAATAGGAGATTTAGGGGCCTGGAATGTCATAGTGAAGAATTTGTGGTAGCCATTCAGGTGTCTCAAGGAAGGAAGCAACGGACCTGTTTCCAAGAAGACAGCTTGGTGGTGGTGAAAGCTAGGTTGGGAAGGGAAGAAACTGGATCTGGAGTCAGTCGGGAGCCTTTGTGGCAACCCTGGTGGAAATTAGCTAGCGCACGGTTCCAGAGAGGCCTCAAGTAGACAAAATGGTGAGATACTATAATGTTGAATGTAACAAGACTGGTAGACTGGAGGTAGACCGCAAAGGAAGAGCAACACAAATGATAGAGCATGGTAGTTCAAAGGAAAGAAAACATAGCTGCAACTAATATCCTGAATTCGAAGGCAGAAACCCACTGCATTTTCATTTTGAACAGATTGCTAGGAACCATCATGTCCATGCCGAAAGCTACCTGGTATACAACATCATGAGCAGTGGAGAGATCGAGTGCAGCAACACCTTGGAAGATGAGCTGGACCAAGCCCTGCCCAGCCAGGCTTTCATCTACCGCCCCGTCCGCCAGCGCGTCTACTCAGTCTTACTGAGGGGCTGCCAAGGTGAGAGCCCCTTGGTCTTTCTTTGTAACAGTTCCATTGGAGTTGAATTCTGGGAAGCTGACTCATGAAGTGCAGTGCATTCTTTTTTTTTTTTTAATTTTTTATTTTGAAGAGAACAAAACAAAACAAGATAAAACAAATCATAACAAATCAGATCAGAACAGAACAATGTAGGCAACACAGGACTCCAAAACAAGACAACAGGAAATCAACAGTGGCCACCACAATGTCTCCTGCTCTCTTCAAAATAGTTGTCCATACCTTCACACACAATAAATTCAAACAATAGAATAGTGTAAAATCAATCAAAACAAAAGAGTGAAAGCATTACAGGCCTTCAAAACCAGACAATAGGAAACCAACAATGGCTACCACAGTGTCGCTTGTTTTCTTCAAAATAGCTGTCCATATCTTTTTTTTTTTTTTTTTTTTTTGCGACACCGGGGATTGACCTCACAGCCTCATGCCTGCCAGGCAGACGCTTATGCCACTGAGCCAAACTCCCAGCCCTTGTTTTTTGAGGCAGGGTCGCACTATGTAGCTCAGGCCGGCCTTGCGCTCGCATTGTAGCCCAAGCCGGCCTTGAACTCACAGCGCTCCTCCTACCTCAACCTCCCGAGTGCTGGGATTAAAGGCGTGTGCCACCACGCCTGGCTCCAGCTGTCCATATCTTCACACATATTACAATCAAATAATAGAAAACAGACTCAAACTAATCAAAACAAAGAATGAAAGCATTCTTGGACTTCGGAGCAAGGTGATAGGAAATCAGCAATGTCTATCATAATGTCTCCTTTTCTTCCAAGTAGCTGTTCATACCATCACACATAATAAAATCAATTCTTGTAAATTCTTTAGGAGAAGTGTTAGGCATTTATAAGCCTATGCGTGTATATCTGTCCTTTCTGTATTAGAGGGAAGAACAAAACAAAATACAAGAAAAACAAGAAACATAGAAATAAATAACAATAACAATATAGGCTTCCACAGCAAGGTGGTAGGAACATAATAAAGGTTGTTGTTTTGCACAGTTATCTTCAAAACAGTTACTCAGATTGCCAGATACAGACTCGCAAAATTGATCTAATCCTATGAATGTTAACTGTTTTGTTCCAAGAACTAATAGATTCGGTAATACCATTGTCCCAGCTAGCCTAAGTATATATATATATACACAAATTTATTTCTTTTTTCTTTTCCCTTCCTTCTTTTCTCCTTTTCCCTGTCTGAGTTATTTTTCCCCCTTTGAATGGTTTCTTACCCCTTCACAATATTTATTGAAGATTTTGTATCTTGTTTACTCTTCCACTTTCTTACACTACGATATTTACACATGTGAGTTTGATTTATTTCACTTATGAGTATGGACTCAAGTTGCATCCATTTACCTATAAAAGCCTCAGTGTGATCCTTCTTTATAGCTGAGTAATACTCGGTTATATAAAAATACTACATCTTTTTTATCCATTCCTCGCTTGATGGGCATTTGGGTTGTTTCCAAGATTTAGCTATTACAAATTGTGATGCTATAAACATGGATGCACATATATCACTGTGGTATGATGTTTTCAGTTTTTCTGGGAGTATGCCCAGAAGCGAAATAGCTGGGTCAAATGATGCAGTGTATTCTTTCAGTCCAGGAGACGAATAATTTTTTTTCTCTGTAAGATCTGTAGCTGTGAATACCACTCACATCTGTGAAGATCAAGGATTAGTGCCAGGGGTCTCTGTATCTAATTAGCAGGCAGTTGATTATAGGTCATTGATGAGGAATGTGTTGTTTCTGTGAAATGTCATATTACACCTTAGGATTCATACTTTTTAAAAAATAAGAAAGCTTTTGTCGAAGTTTAGGGTATGTTTATTACTAGACGAAGACAATGCCTATTTAGACAGCCTTCAAAATATGATTTTCATAAAGTAATTTTACAAAGTGTAGTGCATCGTATGTTAAAATTTCCTTTAGAGTTTTGGTAACTAGGTTTATTTTTTTTCTGTTGTGTATTTAACACAAAGAATAGAGGAGGGAACATCAGTGTCCCTGAGCAGTCAACAGAGAGCCCCACACGTGAAGTTACCCATGATTTCATGACTCGCTGCTAGAAATAGCGCAGAAGAGACCATACTTCATACTAGCCAAGTGGTGTGTGTAATGCACTTAGTTACTTCTCTTTTTTTTTGTCAGTACCGGGTATCGAACTCACAGCCTCACGCCTGCCAGGCAGGCACTTGAGCCACTGAGCCAAACTCCAAGCCCTAGTTTTTTGAGGCAGGGTAACACTGTGTAGCTCAGGCCGGCCTTGCGCTCACATTGTAGCCCAAGCCGGCCTCGAACTCACAACGCTCCACCTACCTCAGCCTCCTGAGTGCTGGGATTAGAGGCATGCGCCACCATGCCCGGCTGCACTTAGTTACTTCTTGTGTGAGGCTCTGTTCACACTAGACAGACAGCTTAGAGGTACGTTCTCCTCTGATTGGAGACAGATTTGATAAGAATGTGGTCTAGCAAGGTGTGATCAGGATAAGAATGCCAGTGAAAGGTGTCTGGAGTCCATTTGTTTAAGCACCATTACTTTTAAACATGTCGATATATTAATACTAGTCTATTATTTCCGAAAGTAAACACTTATAACCTAGAGGTGGTGATATTATCATTGGATTAAAAAGCTGTCGTTCTTTTAGAGGTGGTGGGGTTCATAGAATCCTGGTGAGACCCAGCACATACTTCTTCCTCCCACACACGGTAGGTGCCATGACTGAAGGAGCTGGGTACCCGAGAAAGTTTGATGCTGGTTTAAACTCAAAAATGAAAATCTGTGTGATAAACTCTGGTTTATTGTTTTTACATTTAAACAAATGTTTCCTGTTTTTTCTATTTTTTTTTTCTTACTTATTACACAGCTCTCTAACCATGTTCTTTCTTAACGTGAATAAGTGCACCTTGACTCTTAGAACTTGGAAAAAACATACTTCTTCAGAAAAAAATTTTACGTTATGGAATAATATTTACTTGTAATTGTTCTCAAACTATTCCTTTAAATGAGATTAAGCTGTATAAACTTAAATTTGATACTTTGTTAATGTAATTGATTTACAGCTGTATGGGTAGCTTCATTAGATAGCCACATAGGCAGAAAAATTACTCAAATTGAAACCTACCTTCAGAATTGATCTTTAATTCCTTAACTTTGTAGCTTCAACATGAAGGTTACATTATTAGGATATGAAAATAAAATATTGCTGTTGATTGATTTGTGGTGATAATAATGGAGCACGTTCTGTATAACATGCTTGGCTTAGTTCATTGTTCATGTGTACATGTAGGTGTTATGTATTCTAGCTGTTGTGTAGTGTTCTGTGAATATCAGCAGTGTGCTGATTTTCTGTCTAGTTGCTGAGAGGAGTTAAAATCTCCAGTATTGTGAGTTTTTCAGTTTCTTCCTTCAGTTCTATCAGCTTTTACATCAGGTATTTTAAATTTGTGTTGTTCAGTGTATATACATTGAGGCTTGTATTTATTAATTGACCTCAGAAAAATGGAAAATTATGAGATTTCCTTTAAAATTGATGCATATTAATGATACACATTTTGTGATACATTCACGTATCCTATTTTATTTTCATCCCTGTTAGCCCTCTTTTCCCCATCCCCTTTTCTGTCTCTAAAAGTCTTCTAATTTCTAGTCATCTCTCCTTTATTTTGTTTACTCATTTGTTTTTAGACTGTTCATGTAGGAGAAAACATTCAATCTTCCACTTTCTGAATACTGGCTTGCTTCACATAACATGACTCTTTAGTTCATCCACTTTCCTGAAGATGTCATGATTTCATTTTTTATGGTCAAATAATATTCTGTTATGTATATGTAACACATTTGCTTTACCCATTTATCTGATTACAGGCATTTTGGCTATTTCCAAGTTTACCTTTGTGAATTTCTCCACTATAAACTTAGGTATGGTTTATAGTATAATTTGAAGTTGGGTATTATGATACCTTCAGCATTGCTGTTTTTGCTGAGGACTACTTTAGCTACTCTGGATTTTTTGTGCTTCCTTATGAATTTTAGGATTCATTTCTAGTTCTGTGTAAAATATTTGTCGTTTTAATAGGGATTGCATTGAATCTGTAGATCATGCTTGGTAATATGGTTGTTTTAACAATATTAGTTCTGCTGATCTGTGAACAAGGGAAGACTTTCTGTTTTCTAATGTCTTGAATTTCTTTCTTCATTGTTCTGTAGTTTTCATTATAGAGGTCTTTTACTGTCTTGGCTAGGTTGATTCGTAGGTTTTCAATTTAATTTTTTACAGTTATAACAAATGGGATTGTTCTCATGATTTCCTTCTTTGTGGGTTATTTATCACTGCATAAGATTTTTATGTATTAGATTTTGTATTGTCACTTTGGTGAATTTGTTTATTAGATTTGTTTATTACTTCTGTAATCCCAGCTCTTGGGAGGCTGAGGCAGAAGGATCTTTGCAAGTTTGAGACCAGCCTGGGCTACAAAGTGAGCCCAAGGCCAACCTGAACTGCATAGTGAGACCCTGTCTGGAAAAGACCAAAAAAAAAAAAAAAAAAAAGAATCATTGTCTGAAAATACAATTTGACCTCTTCCTTTCCTGTTTGTATTCTTTTTGTTTCTTTCTCTTGCCCAACTGCCCTAGCTAAAGTTGCAAGTATGTATTGAACATAGCAGTGAGAGTAAACAGCTTTGTCTTGTTCCTGTTTTAGAGGAAATACTTTCAGCTTCTCTCTATTTAGTATGTAGGTTGTGGGTTTGTTGTGTCTGGCTCTTTTCAATTTGAGGAAAGATCTTTGTAGACTGTTTCCTTCAGGGTTTTTATCCTGGCTGGATGTTGAAGTTAGTCAAGGTGTTTTCTGCATATTTTGAGAAGATCATGTTTTTTTAAAATTCTTTTTATGTCATATATTACATTTATTGATATATGTAAGTTAAACTATCCTTGGATCCCTGAGGTTAAGCCAGTTAGGTGACAGAGCCTGATGTTTTGTTTTGTTTTGTTTTTTTGTTCTGGGAATCAAACTCAGGACTTTATGCTTGCCAGGCAGACACTTTGCCATCTTGCTATATCCCTGGCCCAAGAGTGTGATCTTTTCAATGTGGTATTGAGTTCTGTTTAAAAGAATTGTTGTGAGGGCTTTTGTATCTGGTTTATTTCTTTTTAAGAGAAAAAAGCAGAAATCAAGAAGCAAACCAAAAAAATAACAACAAAAGCAAAACAACAAAAAGCAACAATAGCTATATAGGTTTTCAAAGCAAGGTGTACACCACCTGGCTCACAGGAAGGTGTGTTTTGGCTTCTTGATTATATCTTATTTATTAAGGATATTGATGGCCTGCTTTCTTGCTCGCTCCCTTGCCTTTCTTCTTTCCTTCCTCCCTCCCTCCCTCCTTCCCTCTTCCTCCCACCCCCTCTCCCTTCCCCTCTCCCCCTTTTTCTTTCTTTCTGGATACTGATAGCCTGCTTGCTTTGTCTCGTCTGTCTTTTGTTCATTCGTTCATTCGTTCATTCTTTCTGGATATTGATGGCTTGCTTGCTTTCTCTTTCTTTGCCTTTTCTTTCTTCCTTTTTTTTTTTTTTTGTTTTGTTTTGTTTTGTTTTGTTTTGGCATCAGAGTAATGCTGGCTTTGTAGAATGAATTTGGAAGCATTTCTTTCCTATCTTGGTTACTTTTCTCTGGTTGCTAAGACGAAATACCGGTCTCCCAAAATGAAGAAAGGAAAGGATTATTTAGCTCATTGTTTGTGGAGGTTTCAGTCCATAATCAGCTTGCTCCAAGGCAGGGTAGCATGGTGCCAGGGCAACACTCAAGGCAGCAGCCAGAGCAAAAGTGGGGAAGAACAAGTCTGTTTTCCTCCTTTATATTATGTACCGGCCACCTGCCTCACCTCCAGGGCCAGTGTAGCACTCACAAAATCTCCTTGCCCTCCTCTTGCACAACTTGGGGATGTTTACACAGTAAGAACCCTGGCTCCCTGCTGAGTCTCTTAGTTAAACTTCTAAACTTCTCAAGTTGACACCGTGTATCAACCATAACAATCTACCCCTTGTCTACTTGGCAACCAGACGTATTTCCTTAAACTCTCTTTAAACCATTTCCTTAAACTCTCTTTAAACCGACCTCTAAATACAAAGGCATGCTTATTCTTAGCATTTCACAACTTGAATATTATAACACAGGTTTAAGAATCCTTAAGAACCAGTATAAAGTCTGTCAACATTATATTACATTAGAACTATAACATTTCCTTTCTATTGCATGGAAAAAGGTCTGGTAAAATTCAACAGTAAATCCATTGGGTCCTGGACTTTCCTTATTTGGGAGCATTTTCATTACTATTTCAATCTCATTGCTTGTAATGGACCTACTTAGATTTTTAAACACCTTGATACAGTTTTGGTGTGTCTAGAAAGCCAACCATTTCTTCTAGGTTCTCCAATTTATTGGAAGGTAAGTTTTCAAAACAGTTTCTAATAATCCTCTGGATATCAATAGTATCTGTTGTAATTTTGCTTTTCTTGTCACTAGTTTTAATTTGGGTCTTCTTTTTCTTTTGGTAAGTTTGCCTAAGGGTTTGTCAATCTTACTTTTTCAGAGACCCATCTCTTTGATTCATTAATCCTTTCGTATTGTTCTTTTAGTCTCTATTTCATTAAATTTTGCTTTGGTCATTTTTCTTTCCTTCTAATGCTTTTGGGTTTGATTTGCTTTTGTTTTTTTAGGACCTTGAGATGCATCACTAGGTTATTTATTTTGGTATTGCTCTGTTTTTCTAATATCACTCATAGCTATAAACTTTTTAGAATTGCTTTCACTGTGTCCTATTACTTCCGGTATGTTGTGTTTCCATTATTGTTTATTTTTAGGGATGTTCAAGTTTCTTCCTTAGTTTCATCAGTAACCCACTGGTTGCTTAGAAGAGTTTTGCTGTATTTAGTCTCCATATGTCAGTGTAGTTTCTGATGCTGTTGATTTCTAGTTTCATAGCATTCTGATCTGATAAGGCGCATGATATTATTTCAGTTTTTTGGTATTTATCAAGACTTGGTTTATGCCTAAATCAGTGGTGGGGAACCTATGGCATGTATGCTACAGTGGGCTGTTTGTATCATTGGAAGCTCTGAAAGGTTCACTATCTTCGGCCTGTATGGCCTGTTTTAGAGAAAGATCTGTGAGCTCCTGAAAAGAATGTATATTCTGCTGTTGTTGGGTAGAATAGTGTAGATTAAGTCTCTTTGACCTACAGGTTAGTTTTGATGTTTCTTTCTTTCCTTTTATTTTTTTTTAATCTAGTCAATCTATTTGTGAGAGGAGGGTATTGAAGTCACCCACTAGAATTGTATCAGAACCTATCTTTTATGTCAAATAGTGTCTGTTTTTTTAAATTGGGTACACCAACATTTTGTGTATGTGTATTTACTATCATTACTTTCTCTTGGTGAATTGTTCCCATGTAACGCAAATGTTTTAGCTGGACCTGCTGGTGCATGCCTATAACTCAGCATTTGGAAGGCTGAGGCTGGGGGTTGCCATGAGTTCAAGGCCAGCCTAAGGTACATAGTGAGTTCAAGACCAGCCTGAACTATATAGCTAGACCTTGACTCAAGTAAACAAGCTGGCCGTGTGGCACATGCCTGTAATCCCAGCACTTGGGAGACTGAGGCTGGAGAATTACTGTGAGTTTGAGGCTAGTCTGTGCTACAAAGTGAGTTCAAGGCCAGCCTGAGCTGCATAATGAAACCTTGTCTAAAAAAGACAAACAAGCAAACAAACAAAAAGTGAATGCTTTGAATCACTTCAGGGCATTGGGGCAGCCACAATAGTGCAACAAAAGACTTGGAAGAGGACTTTGAGAACTGCCTCACAGAGTGGCAAGAACAAATAAGATAAGTGTGTTCAAAGCAATGGAGAATATTTTGAAGGGCATTGATGGCAATACATCTTTTACTGTCATAAAAATTTTTTAAATTTAAGCATTCACTGTATTTTACTATCACACCTCATAGAAGTATTCCTACTTGCTTTCGATTTCTAGCTGCTTGGAGAATATCATTTTGGTCCTTTTACTTTAAATGTGTGTGTGTCTTTGCAGATGAGGTGTGTTTCTTGCTGGGGGCGTATGGTTAAGTCTTATTTTTTGATGCAATTTTTCAGTCTTAATTGGAGAATTATGACTATATATTAAGTGTTACCAATGAGAGGTAATTCTTGATTTTTTTTTTTTTTTTTTTTGGTTAGTGTTTGGTTCATTCCTGATTCTTACTCGTTTATCTATGCTACCAGTGAGATTTATTCTTTCTCATGGTCTTATGGTTTTGATTGTTTTATTCCTCTGTGTGTAAGATTCTTCCCTTACATATTTTCTGTAGGTTTTGACTTTAGTGATCATAAATTTCTTTGGGTTTATACTTACCTTGGAAGGTATCTATTTTTCCTTTGACTTTGAAGGACAACTTAATAGAATATAGTAATCTACATTGGGAATTATTTTCTTTCAGAGCTTGAAATATATCATTCAACAACCTCTTAGCCATTAGAATTTCTATTGGGAAATGTGTTATTCTGATGGGATTGCTGTTGTAAATGATTTAGTGTTTCTCTTAAGCGCTTTAAAAATTCTTTATTCTGAATTTTTGGCAGTTTGACCATGGTATGTTGTGGAGAGGTTCTTTTTTGGTTATGTCTGCTGGGAAATCTAAATACTTCCAGCACCTGCATATTCATTTTGTTCCCCAGATTTGGGAAATGTTTTGCTATAATTTCAGTGAGTATGAAATTTACTATACCATATTGAACTTGAGTTGGAAGAGGTGACTCCAGTCTCAAAATGGAGATTGAGTGAGAACCCTACTTGGCTAAATGAGGAATGTCTTTCCTGCCATCTTAAATATGAATGTTTCTGGCTGGGTAAGGTTTGTAGCTTATAGTAATACTTGATACCATTTTTTTCCATATAAATCTATATTACATACTTTAAAACACGAGTCCCTCTAGTAGATAAATTGGCAAAAATACTAAGCTGAAAGCACTAGTGGTACCACATTTTACATAATTTAAACTTTAGGCAGTTTTTTAAATTCCCGAGGAATGGCCTTCCCATTTTCTTCATGAATAAAACTCATAGTACCTTTAGGGCAGAGTCAGTTTTTGGTAAGAGAAAGAGTAACTGCAACTTTGAAAACCATTTCTATTGTAAGCATGACTTATAACACATTATGCTGCCAATTATACTAGGAAAAACATCTTCAAATGAACTTACCCAATTACAGGTACAAAAATTGTCTTCATTCAGGTGCCCTCATAAACTCTCACAAATTCAGGAAATTTGGACTGATGGGGTGAATTTTGTTTTTTTGTTTTGTTTTGTTTTGTTTTTGGTACCAGGAATCGAACTCACAGCCTTATGCTTGCCAAGCAGGCACTTATGCCACCAAGCTAAATCCCAGGCCCCTTAATGCTTTTGTTTTAAATGGGTTAAACAGTTTTGGTTTTGTTCATTTTGGCATTTAACTAGAATCAGTAAGGGCCCGATTACACTAATGGTCCTCTATAAAAAGGTAGTTCTAGAATACTCCTTGTCCTGAAGTTGGCTTTGTCAGACACTAGTATATGCTTCAAGTATTCTCACTTAGTGTTTGCATGGCATATATTTTCTTTGCTTTTCGTTTTAATCTTTATCTCTGTTTTTAAAGTACGTCTGTTCTTAAACAGCATATCCAGCCTAACATCTTTAAAAGAAAAAAATATAAAATAACTCTGTTTTTAATTGGAGTGTTATACACCAGTGGTGATGAACCTATGGTTCTTGTGCCTCAGCGGACTGTTCGTGTCATTGAAAGTTTTAAAAGGTTTGCCCCCACTGCCCTAGAGTTTGCAGTGTATGTCTTAATATCACAGTTTGCCTTCACATAATATTATGCCACCTTTTCTGGAATGTAAAATCCTTTTATCGGTATATTTTGATTCCTTCCAGTAGTTTTGCACTGGCTTATGTATACTGTAAAAATTTGTTTAATTTGAAATAATTACAGACTCACAGGAGGTTGCAGAAACAGTTCATACATTTCCATGTACCTTCACACAGAACCTCCCACCCCCACGCCCATGAAGTCTGTGGCTATAGTGTAACCTCAGCACTTGGAAAACGACACAGCATAGTGTTGTCTGCTAGGCTGTAGGCCTCACTCATCCTCAACCATTTGTACATGCGTTCCTGTGGGGTGGGGACATTTTTATTTCACGTTCCAATCCCTGTAAACCCCTCCAGTCAAGATGCAGCACAGAGGAGCCCGCTGTTGCCCCCTGTGCTCCGCAAGTGCTGCTCTGCTCTCTGTGCTATTTCTGTTCATATGGAGAGCACTTAGTAAATGGAAGCGTAGAGAATGGAGGCTTTTAGATCACACACTTTTTAAATCCCTTATTACATGATTGTCATTTTCCATCTAAACCAGGGGTTGGCAGACTTTCTGGGAAGGGCCAGATGACAAGTGTTTCAGATTGTTAGATTCCTGCAGCCTGTGGCAGCTGCCCTGCTCTGCAGTTGTAGCACAGTAGTGGCCACAGATGGTGTTGATGAGCGAGGGTGCCTGTACGCTGATCAGCCTTTACCTGGCTTTCCCATGTGATGGAATTTGAATTTTATATGATATTCCTGAATCATAAAATATTACTTTTTCTGGCTATTTAAAAGCCCCAACCCAAATATGCCTTTGTTTCATCTTTATTTTTGTGATAGTTTTGCTGGGTGGGAATTTTCCATATATTTTTTGTTGTTGAGCACTTTAAAGGTGTTACTGTATTTACTTCTGGCTTTTGTCTTTCTCATGAGATGATGGTGGTTCTTCTTACTGTTGTTCACCAAATGTGTTGCATCTTTTCTTGGCAGTCTGTAAGGTTTCCTACTGGTCTCTGGTTTGGTTGCGTTTTGCTATAGATGGCTCTCTGTTCCTTTGTGGATCTCTCAAGCTTCTTCAATCTGTGGTTTGTATTTTCTGTCACATTTGAAGTAATTTGAGCTTTACTGCATCAAGGACTTTTTCTGTCTCATTTCTTTCACATCTTCCTCTGGGCCTTTTTTGACATTTTCGTTTTTTTCTGATACTTAATCATTTTTTACTATGTGCTGAATCATTTGGATGCTAAGAGTGTCGAGTTAATTTTCCTGGTCCTTCCAAGCCTCATCTTTAAGCTTTGACTTCTGTTGTCATTTTTATTGTGGAGCTTATGGTCCTCCTCTTCAGGTAGGACTTTGCTAAGCTGTCACCTGAGTGCAGGGCTTTGGCTGGTGAGGACACCACTGTCCTCAGGTCCTGTACACCTTCCAGTGGTCGATCAGCTCGCAGTAGTTGTGTTCTGCACTTGAACAGCTTTGTCTTTAGCCAGTGTTATGGTTTAGATCTAAAATATCTCCTAAAACTTTCATGTGTCCAAAGACGAGGCTTTTGGGGGGTGATTGGATCTGTTGATGAGTTCATAGCTTTATTTGCTGTTAGGAAGTGGAGCATGGTCAGAAGAGTTGAGTCACTGGGAGCGTGACCAGGAAGGATGTATTCCTGTCTCTGTCCCTTCCTTCCCTTGCTGTGTCCTGGCTGCCATGGATCGAGTTGCTTTTTTCTGCCATGCTCTTCCACCGTGCATCTTTCTGCCTTGGAATCAGTCAGCAATGTACAGACTAAATCCTGTGAAACCCTGCAGGCAAAATAAACCATTGTAAACTTTTGAGTTGTCTTACTCACCTTCCTGTTGCTGAAACAATACTCAGCACCTATAACCAAAAGGAGAAGATGTTTATTTAGGCGCATGGTTGCAGTCCATGATTGACTGGCTCAGAAACAGAAACAGCATGGCAGAAGGGTGTGGTGGAGGAAAGGCTGCTGCATCATGGAAGCCTGGAAGCAGAGAGTGGAAAAAGGGCCGGGGAGCGGGGAGCTGCACACTGCTAGGTCACGCCCCCAGTGACCACCTCTTCCGAGCAGGCCCTACCTCCCAACGTCCCAGTCAGTGATCCAGTCACCGTCCAGTGTCTTCTGAGCACATGAGAATTTAGGGGTCGTTCTTGACCTAACCATAACGTAGGTGTTGGGTATTTTACCACAGCCGTGAAAATGTGACCAGTGCAGCCAGTGTCTTAAGGGTGCTTGCTCTCGCCACACGCCTGCTCCTGCTCCTTCCTCCTCCCTGCTGTTCTGCCCTGCAGACCCTACTGAGGGAACTGGATCTCCATTTCTCGCAAGGCTGCCTCTGGAAAAAATTTGAGTTATGGTGGTTTAACATTGTTTTCCTTCCCTCTGGGGTCACCGACTAACACTGCCGGTTGTCCAGCACATGAATGCAGTTGCTTCCCATTTGTCTAATTTTAGTGTTGATGGTCAGCAGCCTTGCCTGTGTTGGCTGCCCTGCTATCTTCCTATCAGCATTATGTTCCGTCTTGACTGCCTGCTGTCCTCTGTCACTTTGGTTGAAGTCGAATACTAGTGTGACTTGTGTCCTGTTTTTGGTGTTGTTTTGATTTTGGTTTTGGTTTTTCTCTTTGATAGTTTGAAGATACTGTGTTTATCTTTGATGTGTAGCAGATTCCCTCCTCATGATTTGTTTCCTATCACTAGAACTGGAGTGAGATCGAAGTTAACTAGTTGGATTTATATTGGTTCTTCATCTTTTTATTCCTGATCCTGTCTTTCTGTTCTGCATCATGGGAAGATACTACTACCTGATCTCAACACTTTCATATAGAAGTTTCCTTTCTCCTTCTGCCTACTAAGGCTTACGTTCACTTGCCTTGCACTGAGTCCATTGCTTTTCTTGTTTCTTCACTAAGGCCCTCTGCTCTCTTTGCAAATATCTGCCAGCTGATTGGAGTCATACAAATGTGATTTCTGGGGTTACACCATTTCCCCTTCCTCTGGGGTTCTGGTTTTCTGATGCCCTCCCTACTTTGGAGTCCTGAGTTACCCGAGCACTCATCTGCCAGTGCCTGATAAACTGAATCTACGCTGACAAATACAAAACCTGTGTTTTCTCACATAGGCCTTTCTTCTGAACAGTTGGAATTTGCCTGGTCAAATCTGTTTATCCCTCAAGTTCTTAAAACAAGTGCTACCTATTTCTCTTATTCCTAGTCTAAGCATGTGGTGACTTCCGTCCTTAGTGTTAGTCCTGTTGCACTTGCACGTTTGTTCGTGTACTTTCTTGTCTGACATCCTACCTCACTGGGCTGAGCGCTGAGCTGAAGTGGTGTCAGTGGCATTTTGCTGCATCTACTAGGATTCTTGGTGTGAATCAGGTGATCAGTAGGCTTAAAATTTTATCACTTCAGGGGTATTTGTATGTAGCAAGGGATTCCGTAGAAAAGGGTAACTCTAGTGGTTGAATTCCAGACTCAGGTGAAAGAGAAACTTGGTCTCTTGATCAGCAGACTCCATGTCAGTCTTACTAGCTGGAGAGAGCCTGCTCATTTATTGTGCAGACTACCTAGTAGGGACACAGTACCAGTGCCTCTTTCACTTATGTGGCCTTAGCCCTGGCCCTGAACTAGTGTGCAGAGACTTCGAAGGTCCTCGTTGTGGGTACCTGTCTCAGAGCAGCATTTAGAAAGTGTAGGTTGATGTTGCACTATGTGTGCTTTGTATAGTTGTGCGATTGTGCTAGGTGTGCTCGATGGCATTGTGGCCAGAAGGGAGGAGCCTTGGAGTTACTCACGTAGCAGCTCATCTGGCTTTGTACTCACTCTTGCCTCTGATACTAACTCTGGGTCTGTGTTTTAGTCTCCCTAGTGGTAATCACAGTTTCAATCACTTTATGAAGCCTAACGCATTTTAGGATGTAGAAGAGTCTCGGAAAGATCAAGAAGCAGGGTCTGCTTTGCTACGGTAGGTCTCCCTAATTGACAATGTTGGAGAAGCCCCAGGCATACTGGCCACCTTGAACAAGTTGCCCTTCGTCCTCTTATTCTCTCATTTCCACTCAGCATACATTCCAGGAGTTTAAGGAAACTTTGAGGCAGCATTGTGATGAGGCTAGCCATCATCAACCTTCTCAGCAAAGTCCCTTCTGAATATCTAAACATGTTCTTGGTGGCTTATGTCACTGGTGGTACAAACAGATCTAATCACTTTTATCTGTCTTTTTACTAATAACATTAATATAAAAGCCAGTTGATGGAACAGTCATGCATGTACCACTGGGGACAGCAAGACAGGATTGTGGCCCTGTTGTGAATGTGTTAATGGGTTACTGTTTTCAAATATGTGTCCAAAAGCAGTGAAAGAACTAAAATCATGCAATTATAACTAATCCATAAATAAGAAGACATTATAGAACCACAGGACAAACATTTTTTACTTTTATTTATTTATTTTTTGTGGCACCCGGGAATCGAACTCACAACCTCACGCCTGCCAGACAGGCGCTTAAGTCACTGACCCAAATTCCCAACTCTAGTTTTTTGAGGCAGGGTCGCAGTATGTAGCTCAGGCCAGCCTTGCGCTTGCATTGCAGCCTGAGCCGACCTCAAACTCACAACGCTCCTCCTACCTCAGCCTCCCAAGTGCTGGGATTAAAGGTGTGGGCCACCACACCCGACTAGGACATTTTTTTTTTTTTAAAGATAGTAAAATACAACAGAACATAACAGAATAAAGTCAATCAAAGCAAAGCAGTAGGACTGGTACAGAACTTCGAAGATCGATAATGTGAGTACAATAGCTACTATAACATACCTTGCTATCTTCAGATTAGCTGACCCATTCCAACAGGTGTAGTAGAATTGAACCAAAAACAAAACAAAACAAAATCAATAAAAACAGAATATAAAATGAAGGAAAAAAAGAGAAAAATAATAACGATCAGAGTAAAGCAAAATGGTGAGAACCATATTGGTCCTCAAAGACAAGACAGAAGAGAGTCCCCCGTGTTTGCAACATTGCGTACTGTCATCATGCAAAGAGACATTCAGAGTGCCAATCAGAGGCCTGCAAAATCTACGAAACAATACTAGCGTTTAGTTGCTTTATGTACCTTAGTTGCCATCAATTTAGCCAGACCTCAGAGCCAGTAGCTTGCTTACAGGGTGGGGTGGGTGGGGGAGGATATGGATGATGTTCTTGATTCCAAGCAAGTTGGGGCCCGATTGGGCCCATTCTGGTTCTCCTCCGGGGTCGCGCAGCACCCAACCCCGGAAGGCAGATCAGTTCTCTCTTGATGTGAGCTGGTGCCGCGCGGGCCCAGCGAGTTGGGGCCCGGTTGGGCCCATTCTGGTTCTCCTCCGGGGTCGCGCTGCGCCCAACCCCAGAAGGCGGATCAGTTCTCTCTTGATGTCAGGACAAACATTTTTTAAAAAGCAGAAGGACTGTTATCAAATTGGAACATCCCATAATGAAAGGAGTGAAACCAGCATTGCTGTTGCTCCTTCTTCTTTGCCCCACCCCTAGTCCTGAATCCTTCCAATTGAGCAAAATCAGCATTTCCTCCTGCTGTGAGGGAGGAAGGTGTCATTTGGAGTTTGTATGTACACTTGATCCAGGCAGAGGTGTCAGGAGCAGCAGGCTAGGAGTAGAAATGGTTCCATGATTTCGTTCGCAGGAAAAACAAGTCTTAGTTCAATAGAAAAGATTTCTCAAAGTGGAAAGATGTGTCTGTCCTTTGGAGATAGTAAACAGCAAGCTTAATGGTGTTTTCTGTTTGCCCTTTAAGATGTGATCACACAACAGTGTTGCTGTTGCAGCAGCTCAGGTGTTGAGCCCAGCATTTGGAAAGTTCTAGTTTTACCCTAAGCAAGTATTGGGTAATGCTTTGCCTCTGCTTCTGGCTTTTGAAAGGAGTGCAGGAGAGGTATGAGTGTTTGAAAGCAGGAATTTGGGCTAGGGGTGAGAAGGTGTGATATAGGGGAAGTAATATAAATCTCAACCTGTTAGATGTCAGATATTCCAAGTTCGTGTTTCCCAAAATTGAAGAATAAATTTTAAGGAACAACAGAAAAATTTATTGAGAGATACAGCTCCTGAGAGATAGGAGGGGACCTGAAAGTGGGTTGCCAGCAAGCCCACTTCTCAAAGGATAGAGCAAAATCATGAGGTGGGTATAAAATCACACACGGGTCATAGCTGTGATCAACCAGTAAGATACTAGTATAGCCGCTTAGGTAATACTGATTCAGTGGTGAAGCAGGTCACGTGACAAGTATATATGGAAAGAACAGAGACCTTTTTTTGGAATGGATGGATCAGGAGGTCTTGGTCACCTACCTGGGTGACTGATGTCTGTCTAGATGTTACTGGACTAGGTGGCACCAATTATAGTATAATCTTTTTTGTTTCGTTTTGTTTTTGTTTTTGCGGCACCAGGAATCAAACTCACAACCTCGCGCCTGCCAGACAAGCATTTAAGCCACTGAGCCAAACTCCTGGCCCTAGTTTTTCGAGGCAGGGTTGCACTATGTAGCTCAGGCCGGCCTCGAACTCACAACGCTCCTCCTACCTCAGCCTCCCGTGTGCTGGGATTAAAGGAGTGCACCACCACACCCAGCTTATAATCTTTAATTTATTCTTTATTCCTTGGGGAGGCATGTAGGCCTAGTCATTCTGTCTTTGTCTTGAGGCTTGACCTTTGACAGATGGGCCTCCAACTACAGTAGTAATGTGTTTTTATCTTTTGTGCTGACTCCCTCAAGGGCCCACCCCGCTCTGCCTGTAATATTTTTACCTAACTTGGCTGTCTATAATAGCTGCATTAGAGCTGGGGTGGTTGTAGATGCTTTCTCCATTGGAAATGACCTTTCCAGCCCCTGTGTGCTACATTTGGTCCTCCTGGGTAGAGGGAAATACAGCCACACCTGTTGTTCATTCACAAGGGTGAGGCAGGGATGCAGGATCTGTAGGACACTGTAGCTCCTAGTTTTTATTAAAATGCCTCTTTTACCTCCCCGCTCTCCCCCCCACCCCGCCCCGTACAGGTTTTATATCTCTTTGTGTTTGTTATCTGGTTCTTTCCCTGTATCCTTCCCTGGAATTTACTACAGTTGCAGACGAAATGTCATATAGGCAATGAAAAATCAGGTCAGCCTAATTCAGTTTTTATCATTTTGCATGTGGAAACTAGGAGTTTCTCCTGTGCAAAGGTCTGTAGAGCATGTAGCTATCAAGACTGAATTGTCAACAGTGTAGCTTTAGTTGCAACAATTTCCTAAGGGAAGAGGTGACAGTGTCCTTCCGGGTGAGCTGGTAGAGCCAGTAGCAGTTTAGGAGATCATGCCTTCAGGGACTGTCAAAAGCAACCTTCTGCTCTCCCCCAGTGAGTGAAATTTAGGCCAAATTGAATGTGTTCATTAAATTTACTTCGTGAGCATCTGATCTGGCCTCTGCTAAAAACGGGGTCATTCCTTGCAGGAGTTCACAGTTGGGGCAGGTGGCCTGTACATGGGTGAGTTGTTTTGTTTTGTTTTGCTTTGCTTTGCTTTGCTTTGTTTTGTCTTTTGTCCTGGGGCTTAAATCCAGGGCTTTTACACTGAGCTACATCTGAGGCCCTTTTAAATTTTATTTTGAGATAGGGTTTCACTAAGTTGCTAAGTTGTCCAGTCTGGGCTCAAATTCGTGATTTTTCTGCCTTGTCCTCCCAGAGCACTGCAATTACAGGTGTGTGCCACCATACCAAGTTATAAGTCAGCATTGTAGCCGGCAGCCGGAGCATTGAGGTTGTGGAAGGTGAGAAAGTGTCATCCTTGAGGACTGCTCTCTGATGGAGACATAAAGAAAGAGTAGTAGTCAGCCAAGTGAAGGTCACAGTAGTTCTGAACCAGAGGAACTCTGTCACCAGGTGTAGAGGCCAGGTGGGCCACTGTGAGTTTAAAGATCCTGTGGCTAGAGCATGGTGTGTTCTTAGTGAGGTCTCCAGACAATAGCATCATATTGCCAGCCCTGGCACAGACCTGGGAATCAGGAGTGCCGGAAGTGGGCCCTGATCTGCACCTCAACACAGCCTCAGGGGACTCCAGCCTGCTGCGAGGCTGCTAGGGCAGACCTGCATTTATATTTGAGGGCCTTGGGTAGCTGTTGAGAGATCTTAACTAGAGAACAGACTGGTTTTCATTTTTAAAAAACTAAAGAAGGCTGGGTGTGGTGGTGCTTGCCTGTAATCTCTGGTCTATGGAGGCAGAAAGATCACACCAAGTTTTAGGCCCTCCTGGGCTACATAGTGAGTACAAGCCTAGCCTGAACTACATAGGGAGACCCTGTCATCAAAGAAAAATAAAACAAACCACAACAAAAACAAACTAAACTGAAGAACAGAAAGCCTCCTAGCTCTTTACCTTAGAGATAGACTTGACTGGGAACATGATGGTAGACACGGACTGATCAGGGGTCTGTTCTTACTAGTCTGGGCAGGAGATAGCCTCTCCATCACTGCAGGGTCAGTGTGTCCCCATGTAGGGCAGAGCCCAAGAGGGACATGGATATTCACAGGCAGAGACCAGAAAGACTCAGTAGCATCCACTGGGTTTCACAGTCAGGAGTCTGTGGCCAGTGCTGCCAGTGCCATCCTGGTGGAGCAGTGTGGGCTGAAGCCAGATGAAGGATTTGAAGGAGTAAGCAAGGAAGCAGTTGTCAGGGAGCTGAATGCAGGGGAGAAGCAGTAGCTGCAGAGAGGTGTGGAATCTGGGGGGCTTGAGCCCAGAGGAGCCAAGATATGAGGGGCTCAGGAGACAGGAGAGGAGCCAGTAGTTACACAGAGGTCTCTGAGGCTGCGACCCCGCAGGGATAGGCAACAAGTCAATTCCACCACTGGACCAAAAGTGGCGGCTGCACCTTTGATGACTTCAAGATGGGCCAAATGAGACTGTTGACCAAGAAAGTCTTCCTCTCACATTGGCTTTTCTTTGCAACAATTAATCATTCGACATACCAAAGTACCTTTGTTCTCAGTTATTGCTACTAGCTTTTGAATAGTGTTTTAGTAAGGGTTTGCAAGGGAATATATATAATACAAAACACATAATTTATAAGAGTATTTTATAATATTCACCGAAAAAGTCAAATGCAGAAGAGTGCAAGAGGTCCGTCCACACACTGAAGACCCAAAGAATCCAGCTGAGGGCCTGGGTCCCACACAGTGTCCTACATGAGTCCAAGTGAAAACCTACAGCTCATGACAGTGTCCTTCACGAGTCCAGCTGGAGGCCTTAGAGCCCACAATAATGTCTCAAGCAAGTCCGTATCAAGGATGTGCACTGGGAAGGCCTGAAGTCAGTGTGGAAGCTAGAAAGTCTGCACTAGCAGGATGAAGGATCTGTGTCAGCAGGCTGAGGCAGGATCCAGGAAGCAACGCTCAAGGTAAGAACCAGAGCTCCCCTGAAAAGAACTGCAGCCATCCTCAGCAACAGCAAGGTCCTGAGCTCCTCTGATGACGAGAACAGCCGAGTTCATATCAGAAGAGCCAGCGTAACAAGCTTCTCCAGGAGAATCATCTTCTCATCCAGTTCTCTTTTTATGTTGTTGGTAACAACCCTCAGGTGGGCCTTCCATACTTAGAGCCACACTGTGGAGTCTCTCTGGCCTCTGCCTGTAAATGTCCCTGTCCCTCTTGGGCTCTGCCCTACCTGGTCACCTTTTCTTCACAGAGCTGATCTCTTGCCAGTCTCTAAATGCCAGCCATCCCCTGGTATACTGTGTAGGCCTCCAGGCCTGTGTCTCTGGTTCAGCTGAGTCTTACAAGATGACCATTAGTTAATCCACCACAAATGGTCTCAGTATTAATAATGGTTTAAGATATGAACTCCAAACCAGAAAGGACTCTCATGTTCCAGCAGTTTTCTCTCAGTGTTTTCTGTAGCAGTGTGAGGCATCCTAGGACCTGTTGAATCAGCCCTAGTTGTTGTCCTTATTGGATTGAGTAATACCCTGCACCCTGAGGTATGGAGAAACCATTGATGATCGTGTGTTACAGTTTAGATCTACAGTGTTCCCCAGGACTCTCCTGTGTTCAGAGCTGGGGCTTTGGATGAATCCATTGTTGAGTTCATAGCTGAATGTGCTATTCAGAAGTGGGTACTCCTCAGAACAGGTAGATCACTGGAGGCATGACCTCAGTGCACAGATTCTTTTCCACAGCTCCTTTTCCCTCCTTCTGTTTCCTGGATGCCCTGGAGTGAAGAGCTTTCTTCTCCTGGTTGGGTCTGTGAGGTACCCACGGCTGAGATAAGGAACCTATCTCACCCTTTTAACCACTTGCCCGTCCAGTTATTTAAATGCAGGATGATAAAAAAAAAATGATGTATTTTCCTGTTAATTTTTATAAAATAACAGGAAATATAAAAATGACAATCAAATTTATTCAGTAATTTTTCTGTGTATGGTATATACATCTTAAGACATTCAGTACACAGTGCACTGTCACAATCTGGACAGTAGTATCTAGTCTCTTTCTGAATTACTTTTGCATTATCTTTCTTTTTTTTATTTTAAAGAGAATACAACTGTGCAAAACAAAACAATAAAGCCAATCAAAACAAAACAGTGTAAGCGATACAGGACTTTAAAACAAGATAATAGGAAATCAACAATGGTCATCATAATGCCTTTTGTTGTCTCCAAAATAGCTTCCCATACCCTCAGATGTAGTAAAAATCAAACAAAACAGAATGGAATAGAACCAATAAAAACAAAACAATGAATGCAATAAAGGACTTGAAAACAAGATTGTAGCAAATCCAAAATGGCGCCATAATGTATCTTGTTGTCTTTGAAATAGCTGCCCATGCCATCGAATATAATAAAATCACATAAGACAAAGCAGAATAAAACCCAGCCCAACAAAACAATAAAGTGATGCAGGACTTCAAAACAAGACAACAGGGAATTAACAATGGCCACCACCTTCAGAAGGTGATCCCCCAGAGATGCTACATAGCATATTGTTATCCTCTGAATAGATGATCAGGCGACTGGTTTTAGACCTGCAAAATCAATGAAACACTAAACACTGCAAGCATTGAATTGTATTTTACCTCAGTAGCTATCATTGCAACCTGTGTTTCTCCAGATTAGCCGGTCGTTTACAGCAGGGGTGGTGGTGGTGGTGTGTTGGCTCTTCTGGTCTCCAAGCCTGTGCGCAGGAAGGGGCTGGTATCTGGTTCTCCCCTTAGTGGCCTGTGCATGGCGCTGAGTCTCAGGGAGAGCTTGCTTCTTGTTGACTCCTTGTTCTCTCTTCCCCTGCAGTCCGCAAATGGTGCCGACTCATGGGAAAAAGCTGGCATCTGGTTCTCCCCCAGCAGCCCACTCATGGTGCTGAGTCTCAGGCAGGGCTTGCTTCTTGTTGACTTCTTGTTCTCTTCCCCCACAGTCTGCAAATGGTGCCGACTCACAGGAAAAGGCTGGCATCTGCATTATCTTTCTTGAACAACACACTTCACACTGTTGTGTTGGCCTTTCCTTTTTTTCCGTGGGTGGCGTAATTTCAGTAAACATAATGGTGAAGATGTTGATAATGGACATCTTGCTTGGTGTTTTGCTATCGTATTTTTTCATTATTTGGTCTATTAAACCTAATCTAAGTTGTAAATGACTTTTTGAATCCCTTTGTTTTGAATAAGTAACAGATGAGTTCCATATGTTTGTTTGGTCCAGAAGGCACACAAATATTTTATAGTAATATTTTTCCTGGCTTTTTGATTACAGGGTAGCTTGTTAGATGATGGTCAACTTTGTTAGTACTACCCATAGAGTTATTATAATCATTGACCATTATTGGAATTTTTTTTGTTTCTTCTTTCAAGTTCTATCATTTCTGTTTTATGAATCATTGACAATAAGGAGATGTCCTTTTTGTCTGCCCATTTCCCAACACAGTTTTCCTCTCTGGCACATTGACATTTCTTCCTTTTTGAATTTCTACTTTTGCAGATCTCTAGACATTTCCTTCCTATTCAGTCGCAGTGACACAATTATGTCTGTCAGTTTTGTATTATAAAAGAATATCACTGAGTTCTGGAGAAATATTAAAAGTCTATCTAATATACTTACAATAAGTTTTTATAGATTGTAGCAAAAAATTACAGATGATTTTTCACAAATAAAATAAACACAAATTAGTCAAAGAAATTAACCAGAACTTATTATTAGATTTCACTAGAAACAAACATCAAAGGGGAATACAGCATTGTAAATTAAAAAGTATACAAAAAATAGTTGATATAAAACAGACATGGATGTATTTTGTGTAGACAAAAATTGACTGGTTGAAATGACAATCTGTTAAGTGGTTGAATAGGTTTGTAGATTTGTTAATGAAGTTCTAATCGTGGAAAAGGAATTTTCAGTATGTGCCAGTTAAAAAAGAGACATAAAAAAGATTTATTTTAGGATGCACTCAAAGAATGGAGCAGGGCATATTTCAAGGGGTGTCTTGAAGATGGGCCATCCAGGCTGTGTATTCTTGCTGTCTGTCAGTGTACAGTGCAAGCCATCTACATGTGTTTGAAGTTGAGATATATTACTTTCCAGTGTTGCTACTGCTAGAGGATAGAGGTAGCACAGTTTACAGAACAAGACCAAACCTGCAAGCCTGTAATCCCAGCACTCAGGAGGCTGAGGCAGGAGGATCCTTGTGAGTTCGAGACCAACCTGGGCTACAAAGTGAGCTCAAGGCCAGCCTGAACTGCATAGTAAGACCCTGACTCAAAGAAATAGGGCCAGGGATTTAGCTCAGTGGTGTAAGTGCCTGCCTGGCAGGCACGAGGTTATGAGTTTGATCCCTGGTACCAAAAAAAGAAAAGAAAAGAAAAGGACAAGTCCAGAGTCTTAATTTACAGTCTGTTGTTAAAAGACCTTTAGGAATTATCTTTTGAATAAACTTCCTAGAAGGGGAAAAGCTTGTCTTAGAAGCTGTAGTTTTTCCTAAAAATTCAGTTCTGAAGTTTCAGTTTGCTTATTTTCCTTTCTCCACACTTTTCTTCTGTCCTACCTCACCACAGGGTCATTTCTGCCTTAGAGGCAGCTCATCTGGACTGAGTCATCTTAAACCATGAGCCAGAGTAAACCTTTTAAAATCACTTGTTTGTATCAGGTGCTTTATCCCAGTGACCAGGAAGTAACAAGACAACGTGTCACTTCCAGTCCTTGTGGAAAAGTATGCACGCGAGTGGCTGACCAGCACTCGTGGACCCAGAGTTCTCACCTGCTGACCTGCTCTCTTTCCTCAGATGGTGCCAGTACGGCCTACCCAGTGGTCAAGGAGTGGTTCGTGTACCCTGGCAACCCGCTGAGGCACCCGGACCTCGTCAGGCCTCTGCAGATGACTGTCCCAGGTAGAGCAGCCTCCATCTGTTCATTGTAGGATGCATCTCAGGAGTGAGGCAAGTCGGGTAGTTTTGTCTTATTTTCACCCTAGGTGTATGCCAGGAAAATGATCTGAAGATAACTTCAAAACTGTAAAAACACTTATTTGCACGTGAAAAGTACATAGTGCTGTGACTCACCATCCAGCATGTCTTCATTTATTCGCCTCTGTTTATAGTTGTGAGACACAGATGGGGCATTGGTTGTTACTAATGAGGCAGGTCCTCAGCATCCCACCCACCACCATGTCCCTGCCAGGTAGAGTCCTGCAGTTGGACCTCTCGAGGCAGCAACTCCCCTAGTTGGCTTCTGGGGTTTCATTCCTCTTTAAAAGTCCCATAGGCACCAGGTGTGGTGGTGCACACCTGTAAACCCAGCATTTGGGAGACCGAGGCAAAAGGAGTTTGGGACCAGCCTGCACTAATAGTGAGATACTGTCTCAAAAGAAAAAAGAAAAAGAAAAGCCCCCATAGGCTACCCTCACCAGAACTGTAACCAGATTATGTAGTTGGGGTTTTGAAGTTGCTATTTAGACAAGGCTTGGTTAGCAGAGTGCCCAGCTTGGTCTCTGAATGCTTGTTTGAAATGCCTCAGTTAACCACACAGGCTGTGAATGTGTTGAGGGCCTCTGTGGCCTTTGTTGGCAGTCTCTTGTTTCCCACAGCCTACCTCAAACCAAGTGTATATCCGTGTGAGAGTTGTGACACGTATATGTGCATATGTGAGTGAGGCTGTGCATTGTACAAATGACAGTGGAAGTGTCTGATCGTGGGTGAGAGAATGTGAAAAGTGAGTGTGAAAGAATGAGTACACATGCATGTGTGCAAGAGTGGGTTTTGGGTTTCCTGTACACTTGTGTGAATACATGTGCCTGCTAGAATGAGTTGAGTGTGTCTGTGAGCATTTGAGTGCACATGTATGAGTATTTATCTGAATGTGAGTGTACATGGGTGAATGAGAGTGGAAGTTTGTGTCTGAGTATGAACGAGTAAAAGTGTGGGTATGTATGCATGTGCATGAGTGTGCAAGTGCATGTGATTGTGAGTATGCACGCACATGTGAATACTCGCACGTGTGTGCAAGCATGAGTGCACATACTTGTGAATGTATGAGTGTATGTACATGTGTGTAGGTAAGTGTATTTGTGAGAATGTGCATGTGTGTGAATGAGTTTGTGTTTATGTGGTTCTTTTCCACATCAGATACTTTGAGTTAGTCTGTCTTTCAGATACAGTTAAAATGTTTCTTTTAAACTAGAACTACTAAGTTTCCTCTCGTTTGGTAGACCTAGCCCCCGCATTGGTTTTCATGCTAGAACTGCCCATTTTTTCTTGGAGTGGGCTTACTCTAAATGGTTCTTCAAAGAAATATGCTACATTGATAAAGGTAATGGAAATCTGCCAACTGAGAAATCTCTGTATTGCATGAGGAACTGACATTTTACTACAGTTAGAAAAGAAAAAGAAGCCAGGTGTAGTGGCGCATGCCTTTAATCCCAGCACTCGGGAGGCTGAGGTAGGAGGAGCGTTGTGAGTTCGAGGCCGGCTTGGGCTACAACATGAGTGCAAGGCTGGCCTGAACTACTGCAACCCTGTCTCAAAAAACTAGGGCCAGGAGTTTGGCTCAGTGGCTTAAGCACCTGCCTGGCAGGTGCAAGGTTGTGAGTTCGATCCCTGGTGCCACAAAAAGAAAAGAAAAGAAACAGACTGCAACTAGGCCTTCCATAGAGTGAGCAGAGGACTTCATAGGTCCTGGGGATGTTCCACTTGAGTATCAGGAGGCAGGAACTTGGGTGTGGCCAGTCTGTTATAGACAAGCTTCTGGAGGAAACTGGAGGTGCCTCTTCTGTTCATACGTACCAGTATTTCTTGACTAAACAAGCTGCATTTGAGGTCAGTTTTCTCTTATGAAAAGATTTATGAGGGTGTAGTTTCTCACTCTAGTGGTTTTCTATAACTCTCCTCAGAGGGGCAGTTTCTTTATTGGTAAGTTCTTGTTTTTTGTTCTTGTGCTTTTTAGCCTCTCTTGAAGGATGTTGAGTGGTACTCAGATTTTGCATACTTCAGAATCTCCTGGTCCATGTGTTAAAACACAGTGGTACCCCCACCCCCACAGTTTCTAGTCAAGGATGGTGGGATGGGGCCAAGGTTTTGTCTTTCTAAGTTTCCAAGTGATACGGTGGTAGTTGGTCTAATGAAAGACTTGGGGGAAAGAAAACTAGAACTGTCAATTCCATCAGTTGTTTATCAGCTTTTTTTTGTTTACAGGTATGTCACTAAAGTGTCATAGCCTCTGTAGGCTGAGAGCCCCAAAAAAGTCAGTCTGCCTTCCCATTGTATTTAAAGTCTGTATGCTGATGCCTGCAGAGCTGGGTTCTTTGCTAGTGGCCCTACTGCAGAACTGTGCTTTGAAATGGTACCATTTTCCACTGCAGTGAATGTCGTCACCTTCTTTTTGGTCCAAGTGCCTTAAATCCAGTCTTTTGTCTCCTCAGCCTTTCTTAGTCTTCCTGAGATAAGTCTGCTACTTCTCACCTGACCTCTTCCCATTTCCTTTTCAGTGTTCCTCTGGTCAGTTTCCACTACTTCCAGAGTCCCCTTTCAAAGCAGAGACCTGGTTATGACATTGCTTTGGGCTCACCCTCAGCTTCTTCCTGTTAGTCTTTGGATAAAGACCTTCTCAGATAAGTCTCCCTTCCCCAGCTGTCCCCTTCATCTTAGCCAGATCCTCTCTTCAACGTCTGCTCACCCCTTGTCTTCATGGTACCCCTTCACCACAGTTCTTTAGTGTGCTGATTTGGCTCCTTCCCCTGTGTTCTGCTACACTGTGAGCTCTCTGAAGGCAGCCCTGAGTCTCCCTCATTCCCACTTGTATTTTTAGCACCCGCCTTGGGTCTGGCACTGATAGCTCCCCAGAAGCAAAGGTTGCATGGGATGACTGGTTGGTGGACAGGAGGGAGGAAGGCAGGAGGCTTGCGTCACATGCGAATTACGTACTGCCTCCTTTCAGTCCCCAAGTGCCTTTCAGCCAGCAGAGCCTGCCCGCTGTGTGTCTGTTTCTCCATAAAACCCTCACGGGGCCTCTGTCCCAGTTTGTTCATTATTCCCCTTGACCTTCAGTATTCCTCCAGTGAAAGCATTGCATTCTTGAATTGTTATTTGTTTGTATGCCTCTCTTCTGCAAAACCTCCCAGGGTAGCAGCTGTTTATCTTCCACAGAGGTCACTCAGGGTGGGCAGAGTGAGGTGATAGAATCAGTACTTGCAAGTGGAGTGAGAGGTGTCATCAGGTCTTAGCCTTCATAGAAACTTCTGTGACAGGTGAAAAAGAAGCTGGTAAAGAGTTGCTTGATTTTGTGTTTCTTTCTGTCCTTTCTTTTATTATTAGACAGGTACCTGAAAATCTCAGGGCATCTTCGTCCCTGAAGGGAACGGATAATGGGGCTATGAGTAAGCACCGTCACTGATTTCATTGCCAGTTGCTTCTCTACACAGTGCTTGACTGAACATACGCTGCGATTCTCCATTTTCATATTACACCCTGTGTGTAAGCAAATGAAACCCAAGGTGACATTTCCCCGCCACCCATCTCTGCTTTGATGAGATTTGCACCCTTTAACTGCTCTCAAGTGCTTTATACATACTGACCAGGTAGTAGAAACTGTGTTCCAAACTATGGTAATATCTGGGTAGGAGGCTGTAGGTTCTTTTTTCTTTTATGCTTTTCTGTTCTTAGAGATTTTTTTTTATAGTGTCTGACTTTTGCAATCCAAAAAAAGTTTTCCAAGTACTTTATATATTTGAAATAACTATGATAGTGAAAGATTCATTACTTCCCTTAGATGAGCAGACCTTTCCTTTAAAAATAATACGTTAGCCAGGCGTGGTGGCACACACCTGTAATCCCAGCACTCTGGAGGCTGAGGCAGGAGGATCATTGCAAGTTCAAGACCAGCCTGTGCTACAAAGTGAGTTCAAAACCAGTCTGAACTGCATGGTGAGACCCTGTCTCAAAAAATAGGGCCAGGGATTTGCGCAGCTTTGTGAGTTTGATCCCTGGTACAAAAATACTAATACTAATAATAATTAATTTTTAAAAATATAGTTAGTGTATATGTATATTAGGCTTTGCAGGTCTCATAGTTTTCGCTATTTTGTCTTCAAAATGTGGAGGGAACTGTAAACAATACAAGCAAAAACAAGTACAGCAGCATTTCATTAAAATTTTGTAGGCCTAAAAATTGGGATTTTGTATCATTTTCATATTTAAGAAATATAAATTTTCTTTTTTCTCCCAATGATTTAAAACTGTGAAAGTGATTAAAATAGGCAACAGATTGGCTTTGGCTCACAGGCAGCAGGCCCCTGTGGGCCTGTGAGTTCCCTGGGGGTGAGTTTCTGACAGGTGCTTGCCGGCCCCTGTGAGTTTCCTGGAATAGTATCTGTATCTTAGATACTAGTCCCACAGGTTTTTGCATTCTTTTTTTTTTTTTTCCTCCACAGAGATCTTAATTGAGTTTAGCATTTTATTTGTCTCTCAAAAATTTTTTTCTCTCCAAAATAATTGTGAAAAGGCTCTTCTTGTGGAGAGAACACTTCAGCCCTTTTAGAAATGCGAGTGACTTGCAGAGTTGTTTCACTTTGAAGGTAGGAAGCGCACCATTGAGAATAGTGACGTTAGGAGAAAGAAAAGGAGAAAGCCAAAGAACTGTTAGATTCTGAGCTCTTGGGTTCTGATGCCATTTGGCCAGCAGCACTTGTTTTTGGGGAGATGTGGGACTGTCCTGGTTCTTTGGGGTGGTTATGCAGCCAGTGACCCTGACAGACAGCCGCAGCTGTTGGGCTCACAGAAGGTCTTACTATCCACAGTCTTATTCTGGCACCTTCCTGGCGCTCAGAAGCAGACCACCCTCATCCACTGGGCGCCCTATCCAGAGCTACCCGTGATTTCTCGAGATTTAAACAAATGTTAAGTAAGGGTTTCTCTCTTCATTTTGTTCACTTAAATGTATATATAAAATACTAAGAATTACAGTTCAGGAATTCCATTTTGTCAAGTACTGTAGTAATAGGGAAGTGACTTTAGGGTTGTTAAAATGTAGGCTTCAGCATACAGCACTCTGAATCATAAGATTCACAGGAAAATGCATCTCGATCTCTGACTGATTCTTTTGTAGACAGAAGTCTAAAAAATTTACACTGATTTGGTGGAAGGGGTGAATGGACTGCATTTCCAGCACAACAGTCCTCTGTTTTGGGGAGGGAGGTGTGTTGGTGGGGAGGGTGTGTGTGTGTGTCCCCTCCCTGGTACTAAGATCCCAGGGTCTTTACACTGAGCATATCCCCGGCCATTTAAAAAAAAATTGTTTTTTTTTTAATTTTGAGACAGGGTCTCACTAAGTTGGTAAGTTACCCTGGCTGATCTTGAGCTTGGGATCTTCCTGCCTCAGCCTCCCAGAGTGCTAGGATTATAGTCATGTGTCCCCATGCCCGGTCCTTTACTGACATCCTGGACTGACGTATTGCCATCTCTACTGAGACATGTTCCAAACAGTAAAGAGCAAAACATAGGTAGAAGCAAAGCCTCCAATTTCCCTCAAAATGTAGACATTAAAAAGTTGAGCTGGGTATGGCGATATATACCTGTAACTCCGGCTGCTCAGGAGGCTGTGGATGGGAGGATCATGAACTCTAGGTCAGCTTGGGCAACACAGTAAGCACCCCCATCTCCAAAAAACAAAGAGCTGGGATGCAGGTGTAGCTCGGTGGTAGAGCACTTGGCCACCATGCATGGGACCCTGGATTCTGTCCCCAACTCTGCAAAGAAGAAGATTTTCAGTGAGATGGGCATGCTAACCCGTTAGAGTTTTTTATCTTTTAAACTGGGAAGTTTTTTCATGTTTGCATTCTAGTTTAAGATTTAAGCCCCTGGTGTATCAGGAAAGGAAGAGATTAGTTTGTTTATTGTTTCCTAGAAACGTATTATAACTGTATTGCAGAGGATAACAAAGCATGAACCTCTTTTTCCTTTTTAACTAGGAGGAACACCTAGTTTGAAAATCCTGTGGCTGAATGAGGAGCCGGCCGTGCAGGCACAGCGCCTGAATATACTTCTCTCCTGTTTCAATCTCTCCTCCTCGCGGGAAGAGCTGCAGGCGGTCGACAGCCCCCTCAGAGCTCTGTGCTGCCTCTTGATCTACCTCTTCATCCAGGTGACACTGAACTGTCTGTTCTTGTGGCTGCAAACATTCTTTGCTTCTGACCCCTTCTTTTCTAGGATGCCGTGGGTAGAGAAGCAGGCCGATCTCCAGGTCATCTCTGGCCAGCATCTGTTTCATTGTGTTACAGTATGCTTCCAGAAAACAATACCCAGTGTTAGTCCTTCAGGATATTCTAGAACTGTGGAGGCGCGGTGGTGAAATGTGGCTGGCAGCTTTATCTGTTCATCTCTGGGCTCAGTGTGCCACAGTGCAGAGGCTTTGGGCCTTGTGCAGGTGCAGGGCCTGCCTTCCTTTGGCTGAGCTTCCTCAGGCTCTTGGGCCCCAGTGTGCCTCCTCATCCTTCTGTACTTGTTACAGAGTCTCAGAAAGTGGTGAGAATTGACCTGGCAGCAGTCCTGGCCTCTCTCTTGATAGCTCTGACCCTCTAGGCAGATCGCTTCAGCTTTCCTATGTCATGTATGCACCTTCATCAGAACCCATTTCCTGAGCACTAAGCCTCGTCTTGCAATCTGAAAATGAGGCAATAGTGATAGCAGCTCTAAGGTTCCTGGGCAGCCACATGCTGGAGCACATGAAGAGTTGGTGTGGAGGTGCTCAACAAAGTGTCCGTTCTTGCCCCAGTGTCTTCCCACCCTGCCGAGCCTGTGTGCCCAGGCTGCAGACTGTGTAGCAGGAATCGCAGCCCCGACCCTTCACCTTTGGATCATTCGCCTTTGGATCTGTTCCTTCCTCATGAGTTTTACATTTTGTTTATAGAACAAAACCATGAAGGTCATGAATGACCCTCTTTCTCTGCCCGTTGCTTCCCACTCCTCTGCTGCGTTTGTTTCCTTGTTGCATGGCTCTTCTGCAGCCTGTTGAGATTTTCTCACCAGTCCACTAGACCTTGCCAGGTCTTCTATGCTCTCCCCTCCTCTCCCTGCAGAATGGGTCTTCCCTGGCATGACCAGTCAGCTTCCATTTGCCTGAAACAGATCACTCAGTAGTTCCTGGTTGTCTGTGAGAAGTTTACCCTGTTGTGGAATTCCATCTGAACATTGACTTTTCCAGGGTCTTCTTGGTTCTGCCCACTCTGCAGCCACTCTACATTTTGCATTTGGTAAAAATGGGATACAGTTAAATAGTTTTTTATTACTGATTTCAGTGCACTGGTATAAATTGTAGTTTTTGCATTGTGTTGAGTAGAATACTGTATTTGTACCAAACTAAACAAAGTATAAGTTAATATAGAATAGCATGAATTGTAATATTTAAGTATTAGACCACATTTCTTTTGATATTACATATTTAATATGCATGTATATGTTAGTGATTACTGTTTCTCTGTGAGTGCCTGTGATTGAAGGTGGGAATTGGGAAGTGGTGGTTAGCCGGAAAGTGGTGGTTAGCCAGAAAGTGGAGTTTTCTCACCCATAAAAATGAATGCTTTGCTCTCAGTGCCATATGCAGCCATAGGAGTGCTGTATTTCCAGCACCCTTAAGGCGTGTGTGGTGAATTGCTTTTTCCAGCAGTGGAGATGGCTTGTAGAGCTCTCCATGATCATTCAGTGTAGCTCTTCTACTTTTTGTTCATCATACAGGTGAATGTCATTTATTAAAACCCACTACTTCAATGGAAACTCTTCGATGTAAGTAGGCACAAATAGATATGTGGTGGTTTGAGTTCAGAGGAGATGAGAAGTCAGCCCTACAGATAGCAATCATCTAGTCAGTGAGACAGTGGTATCTGTCAGGGTGAGAAGGTGCTGTCCTTTCATTTGTACAGATAATTATTCTCAGAATTAGTATAACTAGAAAGAGAAATTTATTAAAATGTTACAGCTTCGTGCTGGGTGTGGTGACACACACCTGTAATCCCACCTAGTCATGAAGCTGAGGCAGATTGCAAATTCAAGAGCAGTCTGGACAATTTAGCAAGACCCTGTCCCAAAATTCAAAAAGATAAAGAATAAATTTTAAAAGGGGCTAGCAAAGTAGTAAGAAATTTATTTAGTATGTGCATGGTGTGGGGTTTCTTAGCACCCAAATATATATAATTTCATATGGTTAAGATTAAATTAGAGCTGGGTGTGGTGGCGCACACCTTTAATCCCAGCACTTGGGAGGCTGAGGTAGGAGGAGCATTGTGAGTTCGAGGCCACCTTGGGCTACAACGTGAGTGCAAGGCTGGCCTGAGCTACATAGTGCAACCCTGTCTCAAAAACCTAGGGCTGGAAGTTTGGCTCAGTGGCTTAAGCGCCACTGAGTTCCATCCCTGGTGCCACAAAAAAAAAAAAAAGATTAAATTAGATGTGTAGATATGCAATGTGGGATGAAATTGCGTACTATTCATTATAAGAAAATGAGGGAAATTCAGTACTCTCATTAGAGCCAACCTTTAAATTAAAACAAAAGATGTAATACTAATCTGAAAAATTCCTTTAGAAGGATAAATTTACGTTATAGAAATGATCCATATTTTATATAATGTATAGTAGAGAGATATTTTATAACGTATTGATATCTGCTGATGGCCATTATTAAAAGTCTAAAGAGCTGGGGATTCAGCTCAGCAGCTCAAGCACTTACCTGGTAAGCACGAGGTCGTGAGTTCAATCCCTGGTACCAAAAAAACCCAAGCAAACAAACAAAAAGCAACAACAAAAAAAAGCTTATAAAAATCTAAAGAATTGAACATTACTAACAGTCTTTGGCAACTTCTGCTATGTTTTGAGTTTGTCCACTGCTGAAGTGGTCACGTACCACGTTGGTTACCTGCGAGGAAACTTGGCGCATGGTGCTTTTTCTACTAGGCTGGTGGTATAAGGTCAGCCTTCTTCAAAGGTCACTAATGGCAAGGAGTAGAATTATGTGCCAGCAAATATCAGTCCAAGCAGAACAGTGGTAGTTACAGATTTTAAAATATACTTAGTGCTTGGTCTTGCTTCTACAATGAGGATCATTTTTTTTGTTCATGAATCCCACACAGTCCCCCACCCCGACAGTTAGAATTGTTATCCTTTTAAATAAACATATAACAGGTAGTGATGGGTAAGGAAGAGTGCTCAGTGGCCCTCTGTGTGGCCCTCGGAGGGTAGCTCTTGCCTGAAGCAATCTATAACATTTTCCCAGAGGGATTTCAAGGTTGAGGTCAGCAGGAGTCTACAATAAATGGTATTTGTGATTATGGTGGGTTATTTTATCACTGGTAGACATGCTAGCATTTTATTACTTGGAATGGATCGGTGAAGTTGTTACTGGTAGATTTGTCATTGTTCTCTTGTTTATTTTCTCTAAACCTTTGGTTGCCGTAGTGTGCTCCTTCCGGTTGTGAAAGAGCTCTGTGCTCTTGTGTGATAGGGGGGCTACTTGGCAGTGGCCACCGTAGTGCTTCCATTTGGGTGGCAGACGTAGTGGCTCAGTGAGGATGGGGCAGCTCAGGAGGGTGGAGGCAGGAGGTCTAAAGGTGCAGTCTGTCTCTGCTCTGCAAAACTCATGTCCGTGACTCATTTTAAACTCAGCTGTTCTCCCCAACCTGCTCTGTCTCCTTGTTTCTCACCCACTTCATTAGGTCTTTCGATTTCACACAGAATGAGAGGGACTCATACTATAGAATCCTGATTTATTTTAAACTGGGATACAAGGATACAAGTTTCATTCCAGGTTGTTGAAAGTGGGTGTTTCCTCTTCTCTGTCCATCCCAGTCTAGCTGTGGGTATTCTTTGTCCGGAAATTGTCTGCTTCATGCAGTTCGTGCCAATGGTGATTGTCTATATTGCTCAAAGACTCAAATTTGGTTGGCACCTATTAGTGACTCCCAAATATTCTGGAGCTTTTCGCCTTGCTAGTGAGGAACCTTGATAGGAGCCCAAGTTCCCCTGACCAGCTTGGCCTTTGAGTTATATGCATAGCCAGAGGATAGCGAGGAGGGCTTCATAGCCAGTAGCTGTGGAAGGCAAGGGGAAAGGCTGTGCTTTTCCCCCGTGCATTCCGTCTGCTGTCCCAGGGTCTGATGCACAGTGTATACATGGTATGCACGTGAGCCTCTTGTGTGTGCCTACATGTGTTCCTATGTATGTGTGGGTCCATGTTTAGAAACTTACAGCAATGTATAAGAAGTATGGAAGTTTTTAAATATCGCCTAATTCTGACCTTTTCTCTGTCACTTTCAGGTGGACACTCTTTGCCTGGAGGATTTGCATGCATTTATTGCTCAGGCCTTGTGCCTCCAAGGAAAGTCAACTGCACAGCTCGTGAACCTACAGGTACAGATAGAACCAGTTGTTGCAGCCCTGGATAGCCATAATGTAATAAAGGGCCAGGTTTTTCCCATCCTTCCTCCACCGTGGTTGGGATATCACAGACAGGATCAAGAAGGTGTGTTTAGTTGAGGTCTCTTCATGAGGAGGCAGTTTGTTTTTGGAGATGCTTCAGGTGGGCACCGGGTCAGATGTTGACAGCCACTGCCTGTGTTTCAGTTCTGAGGCAGTCGGGCGATTCTTGGTCTTGTTCTCATGGTACGACAGTTGAAGGGAGAGAGACCCTTCAATCCTCTGTCAGCCTCATTGGTGTCAGGGAAGCATGGTGGCTTCTGAGGTGTTAGCAGTTCCTCTGTGCTCCCCTGTCCCACCTGCTGTGTGCACAGGAAGTCAGTCTCGCCACCCTTCCTGCCTTCTTGCCTGGCACTTCAAATGCACGCTGAGGGCTTGTTGTCTCATCATCTTGTCCTTCATGCACAAATGAGGAAGCCCCGGGCAGCAGATAGTCCTGGGCCTGTTGTTTAGAGCTGCTGACCTGAACATACAGCAGCTCAAGTTCAGCTTTATACTACATATGCACTTACATATGTGTTTAAAATTCGGGTGGTTGGATTTATGCGTGAAGCTATATGCTAATAATACATATATATGCTGTGACTATATAGTGTAGTGTATATATGAGTATGGTTGGCCCTCTGCATCTACAGTTTCTTCGTCCGCAAAAAAATCACCATGAACTCTGATACCCTCACTGTCTGTTATGTTTTTTTTTAATTGCATCTGCGTTGAACATGTATAGACCTTTTTTCTACTCCCTACGTAACACCATGTAACTATTCATATAGCATAGACATTGTATTAAATATTATGAATCATTTAAAGATGATTTAAAGTACAAAGGAGAACATGTATAGGAAATAAGCAAAGCTGTCTTTTTTTTTTTTTTTTTTTTGGGTACTGGAAATTGAACTCACGACCTTGTGCTTGCCGGGCAGGCACTTGTGCCGCCGAACTAAATCCCAAAGGTATCATTTTATGTAAGAATTTGAGCATCCATGGGTTTGTAGTGCCCCAGGAGAATTCTAGGACCAATGCATAATGTGTAAGGAGGCAAAGAGCAGTCTTCACATGCCAGAAGACTGCTATTGCACTGGTGCTGAGGATATCTGGGAGAACTGAGCCTACTCCAAAAGTGACTGCAGCCTCCTTCCTAGCCATGATGGTGTGCAGGTCATGTATTTACTAGTCCTCCTGTTCACAGGTGCATCTGCAGTGTGGGCTTCCACCTTCTACTTCTGGAGAACGTGCTTGCTTACTGCACTTTATACAGAGCATGTAACACATGGTTGGTACCACCCATATGAAGATAAACATACACACCAGATACTTGTGATTGTGTTAGAGTCTACATTAAAGAAGTAAATTAAGTAAAAGACTGGATTAGGTAGACTAACACAGTCTCCCTCTTTAAACAGCTTTAAGGATGGGGTAGAATATTTTGTCTGAATCATTCAAGACAAGTTTACCTAGGGCAAGAAAACCACCATGAACTCTGATAACCCTCACTGTCTGTTCTGAGATGTGTGTCCTGTGGACACTATATGCATTGGTCATTTCCCTAGTTCTGTCCATTTCCATGTAGGGTAGGGACCTTGCCCTGAAGCCAGGAATCTTCATTCAGGATCCTCTGTATGCCCAGTGTTTTCTAACTTGGGCACACCACCTACTGTCTAGAATGTAAAAAGGAAAAATCAGCTACCTCTACCTCATTCCCCTCCTGATACTGCACAGGAACTGGATGATTGCGCAGAATCCATTTCTCTCTTAAACAAACAGTGTGGCTGTGTTATGTGTCATTGAGCCTAGTAGAGAGTCTGTCACACACTCCATGGACCTGCAGGCTGTTCTTGGTCTAGTGTGCCATGGGAATCTAAAATCCACCTTGTCCCTTCTGGGACAAGCCCCAAGAAACTCCTCCAGCTTTCTTTGGTCTCCGCACAAGGACATCCTCACCCCTCCTGAGGCTTTGTCTCCTCCCTCCTTCTCAAAGGAAGTCTCCCCAAGCTAGAAATACCTGAATTCTTCATCCTGAGAGCTTAGTGACTGGGTGCTCGGGGGAAGTGCCACCACCATCTCATCACCACTCCTGCTAAGTTCTTGGTCATATTTTGTTAGAGAATTAAAAGGAAAAGAGTGAATAGTTGATGAAATTCTGTTAGAAAGTCAAGCCATGCCACATTAATCACTTAACTAGTACAATTATTTAAATATAGGATGACCAAAAATTTCATATTTTTTGTTAATTTTTGTAAGATAAAATACCAGGAAATATACAAATGACAACTTTATCAAATTTATTCGATGCAAGAATCAACTGATTGAAATGACACCTGCCCAGGTGACCCTAGTGATAGTACTTAAACAAATGCACTACCCAGTTGACACTCCAAGTAAACCGTTCTGTGGTTAGACGTGACCTTTTGCAAACTTGAGTTTGCTCCGTGAGGACATTTCCGAGCTTGCTCAGTTGGTAGCTCTGGACCACAGGCAGTACTGAGCAAGTTGGTTAGTGCACAGGGTCTCTGGGAGAGCGGTGCTGTTTTTGTTAGTTACAAAAGTGGCAGATGACTGTTGTCTGTGTGGCACAGCTGTAATTAAATGTACTACAGGGCCTTAGGTTTTTGCTCATTAGGGTCCTGTGTGTTCCGGATCCTGATTTCTTGGTGCTGTCTGCTGGGACAGTTGTAAACAGCTGCACCTGGTGCTGTTACAGTGAGCTCATATCAAACAAGTGTTCATTAAATGTGGTTTTTTGAAATTATTTTCTTGTTGTGATCTCTGATACGTGGATACCCTCTCTTCAAGATTCTAATGATCTGTAAATCTCAGTAAACTTCTGTGCAGCACCCACATTTTAACACTTTAGTATGTTGGGAGGTTAAGTTGTAAAGATTCCAAGAATGATTTGAAAGATCATTTAAATGTGTCAGCTTCACTATTCGTGTCAAAATTTTCAGGCTGATCTTAGCTCTTGGGGGCTCTAATTGGAATCCTGGGGCCCACCCGCCTCCTCATGTGGTAGTTCTCACTGTTTATGCCTTTACTTTCATCTTCTGTTTTTAACTTGATCTTTTCTGCTGATTCTTTCTCCTGGTTGAAAAACTGTGGTGTCTCCCAACTTAAGCAAAAAAAATTCTCCTGTAGCAGTCGATTTGGACATCAACTGAGAATAAGGACACACTTTGTTTGCTGCCCTTCTCTTGTCCCAGGGGCAAACTTTATAGCATCATTGTAACTTTATTTCCCTGTTCATCCCTTCTGGTGAGAATTCCTACCCAGTGGCGGAGTTACCAAAGGGAAAACTAAAAAGTACTTAGCCTGCCATATCATTGGGTCTGCTGTCTTCTGCCCCTTCTCTGACCTCTCCTCCTTGGATCCTATGCTATCTCTTTTACTTGACTCTTTTAAGGGACATCTTTTACTGTGTGGACCTTTCTTTAAACACGCATGCTGACCCTTCCTGGAGCTTCCTGCAATGTGTCCTGGGCTGGCTAGCAAGCAGGATGCCCAAGTACCTGCTTGTGGGTTTTCATAGTCCTTTCCTCTACCAGACCTTGACCTGTTGGAAAGAAAGGGCAGTGCTATATGCTCTTTTGTATTTTCAGGTGCCCAGCACCCTGCCAACATTAAATGATCCCTGCAATTTAAGGTGTACCAACTGTTGCTAACTGAAATGGGCAGGCTCTGTCTAGCTGTGTGATTGCGGAAGTGATGCATGTGGCTGTGTTCTCTGTGGGAGAGGTTCCCAGCTGTGCCCTAGGGAGAGCTGACGGAGGCATGTCCTGGGAAACCAGAGGAGAGCACCTTTCCTTCTTCTAGAAGTTGTCCACTCCATCGTGTGGGAGTGTTATGAGCACATTGACTGATGGTCAGACCCATGGCTGGATAGGCCTGTGGCCCCCTGGAATGTGTGCTCTGATAACTGGAATGAATTTGGGATTTGCTTCATCAGTTCCGGATTGGAAAGCTGAACCAGCACTTTGGAGTTTCCACCATCCAGTGAAGGGGCAGAATGTGCCATCCTGGTGGCACATCTCTGTCCTCGGGCCCTTTGTCCGGTCACATACCATACTCTGCATGTGTCCTGTGGGGCCCCTGCTGGCTGCTGCGTTTAACTTCCACACCTTTGTATGTGAGAGAAACTCTTCACGCTTTGAGGCCTTTGGGATTTCTGAGACCAAAATGTCGTCAAGCAAAGCTGTGGGAAGCTTAGATAGATGTGCTGCTAAACATCAAGGCCGGGCTCAGGTGAGTCCTGGGAACTGCTCTGCTGTGGACAGGGGAGTCATTGTCCGCTGCCGCCTGCTTTCCAGGCTTCTCTCTGCCCCAAGGGGCTTCCTCTCATTACAGGCTTTCTGCTCCCTGGGAGAGCATCTATGGCCTTTTAAACTACAGGTGTGTCCCTGTTCTCAGTTGATGTCCAAATCGAGTAGAGTTTTCAGTGTTACAGCTGTGGACAGATCCTTCCTCGAGGAATTCAAGTCAAAAGTTGTTGGCAGAGAGTATTAGAGCAGAACTGTGAATGGAGAGAACAAGGTACGTGGCTTGGGTGCAGGCTCTTCCTCCCCCTGGAGGGATGGGAAAACACATGTCTCAAGCCTATCAGAAATGCAGAAGTGCAGCCCCTAGTGCTTTGAGTGGGGTGACTTAAGACTGACTTGACCCTGTGGGAAACTGACCATGTGCCTAGCAGTACGGTGGAGCTGGAGAGAGGCTGCAGCTCTTGTGTCCAATGAAGGACACGGATCAGTGGAATGTAGTCATTTTGTGACAAGCAAAGAGTCCAGACTTCGAGGTGTGGTAAAGTTAGAAACGGTCACTGCCTTGCTTTGCTGAGCACTAGGTTCTCTGCCTAAAGCCTGGCGGGAGGCACAAGTGTCCTCCCCAGAGAAACCTGTGAGTCAGGGGTCAGGAGGACTTTGTCACACTGTCTGTCTCTCTTGCTACGAAGGAGTTGGCTGTGTAGGAACTGAGAAGGTGATGGAGAAAGAGCACCTGCCAGCCTGGCAGCTGTCTCCAAGTGGGCAGGCTCGCGGGGCAGTCCTACTTGCCCTGTCAGGTGGAGGTGGTTGTGAGATCTGAGAGCACAGCTTCCTGGCTGGCCTTAGCATGGACAAACTGGGCTGTGGTGACCTCATCTAGGCATGGTGCTTGGAGCAGAGTAGAGGACCGTGGGGAGGGGCTGCTGAGAAAGGTTTTGCCATCTACTGACAGATGGGTTCTCTACTGCAGTAAGTACAGTGCTTCAAGTAAGCAGTGTCTCTGGCTGCATCTTCCTCCGTTCTGTTGGTTCTGGACCTGTGTTTGGAAGGGCACTGCAGGCCGTGCTCACCCTGGCTGGCCACTGATGCTGCAGGTGCTGTGAGGTGGCCTCGCTTCCCTTTTAGGACCTGGTGGGAAGGGGAAGTAGAAGCCCCCCAGCTGAGCTCATGCCACTCTGTCCTTTGCCTCTGGCCAAAAACAGTTTTGCAAACTTAAGCAGAAAGTTTTCTTTTGAAATGAGAGAGAAGCTATAAAGCTCATAAATGGAAATTCAAAACGATAAAATTCATAAATGGAAATTCATCCTACTGTGAATTCTGATGCCAGCTCAGAAAGTATGATCTCTGTGGGTAACTCACAGCAGAGAGAGTTTAGAGAGAGCGAAGAGAAGAGCCAGAAGCAGCCCTCTTGGTAAAGAAGTGGAAACCACTCCTGAGTACCAGTGGCCTGCGCGTGGGAGTCTGGAGCTTCACTGGAACAGGCCGCCCTGCAGAGCGGCTGGGCGTGCAGCTGCCACTCCTGCCCCCCGGCCAGCGCCGAGGAGGGAGCTTTCCCTGCCTGCAAAATCTTTAGAAACTGGATATTCCCAGGACTCCAGAGAGGTTAGTTCCTGGAGGGTGGAACTGAGTCTTTGTAAATATTCATTAAGTAATGGTAGATTTGCTTGATATGGCTGAAATTTGCTGCATTGTTGATAGTACTGTACACAATACAGCAGTAGTGCTAGTGGATGTATTTTGTCTTCATGAATAAAAATCTTTCAAATATAGCTTATTTTCCAATAATAGAAACAAATCTCGGGATATAATTTCAGTTTTACAAAAAATGCACCTATCTTTTCCCAAAGCAACATAACTTCTTTTTCAAACTGCCATTCTATAAATCAACAGAAATTCATCATGGGACGTCACACAGCTGGGGAGGAAGGCCAAGATGCTCGTCATGTACAGGGCCTCACTGACTTCACCACTGAGGTGTCCCCCAGGCCCTTGGGTTCAGGCATCCCAGTCCTCCCACAACTGGGCCAGGGGAGCCAGGGGGAGCCCTGTGTGTCTCAGCGCCCCATAGAGGTCTTTCTTCTCTGCAGCATGGCTGCTGCCTCCAGCTCTCCCTGAGAAGCTGGGAAGCTTTTACTCTGCTCTTGCTTATCCAGACCAGTCCCCTCTTCAAGGGACAAGGCACAGCTACTGCCCAGCCTCTCCCTGTCCCATGTGTCATAGGTCTGGTTCTTTAATGTTCTCCCCAGGGTAGACTTGAAGTGTAGGAGCAGAGCAGACTAGCGTTACCCTCCCCAGTCGGCTGACCCTGTGCCTGCCACTGCCAGTGGGATGTCGTGGGGGGCAAAGGTTGGCACGGTGCATGAAAGGAAGAAAGGGAAGATAGCAGTTCACCCTCACTACCCCATGCCTGCCTCATAAAGATCAACCCCCTCTGCATGCCTTCACGGTCTTTTTTTTCTTGATGTTCTAGGCTTGGTTTCTTCCCGTAGTTCTGTGTACAGCTCACCCATTTAAAGGGTGCAATGCAGTAGTGTCTAGTAGATTCTCAATTTACTCATCACAAGTTT
Source organism: Dasyprocta punctata (assembly GCA_004363535.1). NCBI lineage: Eukaryota > Metazoa > Chordata > Mammalia > Rodentia > Dasyproctidae > Dasyprocta > Dasyprocta punctata. Next base: position 153,336 of record RJWM01000718.1, read on the forward strand.
TCAACGTGAGAACATTTTTCACCACTCTAGAAAAGTCCTTCCTTCATATATTGTGTACTTAGAGCCCCTGTTCCCTTTTCTCTCTCGTCCCATACTCCCTCACCCTCACCCACTTTTTATGTAGATTTCTTTGTTCAGACTTTTCATATAAATGATATCACATGACTGGTGACCTTCTATGTATGGCTTCTTTCAGCACCATGTTTACAAGGTCATCCGTGTTGTAGCATGTTAGAACTTCCTGCTCCCCAGTACAAGTGGACCATATCGTTTGTCAGTTGATGGACAGCTGGGTTGTTGTCACTTCTCAGCTCTGTGAGTAATGTGGCCAAGAGCATCTGTGGGTGAGGTTGTGAAAGCCTACTCAGGGAACACCTTGTGCATGTAGAACATAGCTCCCTGTAGATGTCAGTATGGAAGCCTTCCTGTGTCACTAGTTCCCTTGTGCCAGAAGGAGCTGTCATTACTAAGTTCAGAATTACGTGTAGAAAGCACTCTGGGTGAAACCCTCAACGTTATACATAGCAAAGAAAAACAAATGACATAGGGAAGAGTACTTGGAGAATGAGAAGTATCAGTAGCCTCAGCGCATCATTGTGGCCAGGAGTCCTGCAGTCAGTGATGACTGCACAGGCCAGGATGCAGGAGGTGGTGGACACTGGGAGAGAAAGGGCCTGGAGGCCAGGGAAGGGTGACCGGGAGGATGCCAAGGTGGGAGCCATGTCAGCGTGGCCCCGGCAGAGTCCAGCTTGTCCTGCAGTCCTTATGTTGAGGAAAGAGACCAGAGCTAGGTAGTTAGTTGATTCTGAGATTTATTCATTAATTTTTAAGGAGTTTGTCTTACTGATGTAAGTGAAATTAAGTTTTTTTACTAGGAATAATGATAGCTTATTTTTTATCAAGATATTATATATTTATGTATATATATCTTCTGTCATTTGATAAGAACATAGTTAAGAGGCCCTTTGTAATTTAGTGTTCATGCCAGTTTTGCTAAACTTATTTTTAGATTTTTTTTTTAAAGAATAGCATTTCCTTATAGTAGATTTGTTAAGAGGGGTAAGAAAGCCTTAATTCAAGTACTGTTTATTATTATAACATTCTTGTTTGAAAGAATGTTTAAGCCTTTATCAGAAGTCACTGAGATTAGTTTTCCAGTTCTAACAAAAGTAACTTGACTGCTTTAAATTATTCTAAATGATTGTACTATTTCAAAAGATGATTTTTAAATTGAACACTGGCTAGGTCTTCCTGAATGTCTTCTTCGGCTCTGTGAATATGAGGCAATTTTTAGAATTAGATGGTTGTATAATTGGATAGACTGACAGTTGTAACTCAGAACAGTGTTCTGTTTAACTTTCTCCTAAGTTTGGATTCACTAACTTTATGCTTTTCTGATTCTGGTTGAAAACCAAATTGGATGAGAACTGAATCAAATTTAGTGGTTCGGTTCAGTGTTGGCCTTATGGGGAGATTGGATTCGGTTCCCATCCAGTTCAGTTTGTGACCAGAATCGCAGCGAGAGGATGGAGTTCCTGAACTAAGACGCGATTGGGCGAAGTGGAGGCCATTCCTCACGCCTCTCCCTTATGTCTTCCTTATAAGGGCATGGGCTATCTGGCTCAGTTTTCCCAGCAAGACACCAGAGGAGATGAGGATATTTGGGAGAGATTTGGTTTATGAATAATCGGAAGGGCTGGGCTGCTGACTGGAGACACACTTTGTCCCTGTCACTGATTAAGGGGGAACTGCTGACACTCAGGGAAGACAGCTGGCGCCTGAGCCTCATGTGGTGCTGTGGAGCTGTGACTGTCGGGAACAGCACGCATTCTCGTGATTTCACCACTCTGTGAGTGGCACGCCTGTGTTTAATGTCACCCTCCCTGAGAGCACCAGTGTAGTGCATCTCACATTCAGTGTACTCTCAGTTATTTTACTGTGGTTTTTGTTGTTGTTGTTGTTTTTTATGGTCTTTTTGAGACACAGTTTCACTCTGCAGTTCAGGCTGGCCTTGAACTCACTTTATAGCCAAGGCTGGCCTCGAACTCACTGCAGTCCTCCTGCTTCTGCCTCCCAAGTGCTGGGATTACAGGCATGCACCACCACGCCTGGCTCAGTTATCTTACTTTTAGTAGCCAGGACACCAGTGTCTGGGTGGAGTTGGATGGAAACTCAGGCCATAGTTCTTAGACACCCTGTCCACCAGTTGAATTTTTGAAAAGAAGTACGTGATTAGGGGCAGAAGGCACAGGATGGGAGGACTGCCATTTGTCCTTGCCTCATCCTGGGGTGACACCCTGCAGATGTAAGCCCACACCGGAGGTGAGAGAGTGCTCTTGGATAACTCTGCTGCCTACTCTAGAGGTCTTATTTCAAGTTCATTGCTGAACCAGATAGCACTGTGGCCCAGGATGGGCTTCTCTGACTAGCCCTGGGTCATACGCCCTCCCCGGAGGACGCAGGATAAGCCCCAGGATGCACTGGAGAGGGCTGCCTTGAGATGGGATTGAAAGAGGACTTGGGGGAGGGGGTCTGTAACTATTACTTGGGGGAGCGCATCCCAAAGTCCAGGGCTTTTCCTGAGAAAATATTTGGCCGTTAATAGTAGCTTTTCCTTTGTCTAAGTAATGAGTGACTTTTTTATTTTTTTGTTCATTTGCATTCTCTTTCTTTCTGATGCCTTTATGTGAGTTGTTACTGCAGAACTAAAATGGTGAAGAGTGGGGTGCTGAGCAGACATGCACATATGCTTGTGCACGCGTGTGTATGAAACTACTAAGTGCACACCTGAGAGCCAGGCTTCTTGGAGCAGTAAGACCATGTGTGTGTCTGCAGCTGCACACGGGGAGTAGCTGCTGGATCTGGGCTCTCTGAGCCTTCCTGTTGGAGTGTCCTCTCAGGCTCCTGAGGTCTCCTGGGCTTGGACAGGAGGGTCTGGCACTGCACTGTCCCTTAATTTTGGCAGGAGTCCCTACAAGGAGGCAGAGCCGCCAGGGAGATGACCTGGGAGAAGGGATGGGGGAACTTCAATGCTCAGTTCCACAGAGGATGTTGCCTGGCTCTGCAAGGCACCACCCAGCAGACCCCAAAGGTACCATGTACTGTTATTTCTCTGTTCACATGAATTCTCCCACATTCGCTCATTTTATACCAAGCCGCACTTAATTTTTTTATTCTTGGGTCCTTGCCAGAAGCCATCTGAACAAATATAAGAGAATTTGTTTTCCTAGTGGATTTTTGTCCATCAGTTCTATCCATAGATGTAGGTGAGAGTCTGGTTGGAAGTCACTGGGCCTGTGAAAGCTGCCCCCAGCCAGGAATGCCCTGTTGGTGAGCCCAGCTGGCCCACAGGGATGCTGACATGGCTGGCCAGGCCTGGGATGCCCAAGTGGCTGGATAGCACACCTTCTTTGGCCAGGTGGGGATTGTTTTCCTGAGTTTGGAGTGCAGGAAACTTGTTAGTACCAACATTTCAGTGATACACCTACCAGAGGTCGTAGCCCATGTACGCAAGTTGCTAGGCTATGCCAAGTAGCACTTGCTAGTCGGTTGCTCTTGTTCTTCGTGTCAGTTAAAATTCTAGAGATGCATTTGAACACAAGTCACTTTGTGCCTGGTTTAAAAAGTAAAATGAAAATAAAATGCCTTTGGATAAGAATGGGTAAAGGAAAAATGACGTTTGTGTTCAGTTTGCTGGAGGCAGGAATCACAAGGTCTGTGTTGAAGCTCACTTTGAAGTTCATTTTCATAGTGTCCCATTTGGCCAGTCACACTCTGCCCTCTTTGCCTTATGAGAAATAAAGAATTTCAGAATGCACTCTCTGGATTTCTTGTTGGTAACTCATGCACCCCGTTCACCATTTTTCTCCTCTAAAAAGGACCAGAAAATGGTAGGTTTCTCCATGCACCCTTGAAAGGGGCTCATTTATTTACTTATAGTTCAGCAGTCATTTTTTGAAATGCTATTTACCAGTTCTGAGGAGGTGCCATGAGCAGTTGCTCGCTGACACTGAGCGCCCAGCCCAGGCCCGCCCAGTTGGGTTCCCAGCTCTGAGGAGGTGCAGTGAGCAGTTGCTCCCCAACACTGAGTGCACAGCCTGGGGTGCCATCAAGGCTCACCGAGGTGGGGTGCTCTGCTGCTCGAAGGCCGTACAGAGAAGTCGCCTTCCTTGGTCTGCCTGCGCAGTCCTGCTCTTTAACTTCTCACCTTCTGCACAGTGGCATGCTGTCTACCCATGACTCATTTTTGTCCCTCTTTCCCAAGTGTTCGGACCAAGACTACTATCTTGTCAGTAGTTGTCACTGTCCATGTTGAGACACCTTCCATCTCCCTCAAGGACGCTTTCTTCCTTTGCACAGCTCTCTTGCCCTGAGCCAAATTCTGTCTAGTAGCCACTGTCTGATATCATTTCATCCCAGGATACCACACTGGACACGGTGTGTGATGTGCAAACTGTTAATGCGGGAACTGTACAAGCTAAAATGAGTGAGCTGATAGCGTGCTGAGGGAGGTTTGAGTTTGTTTGAAGCCTGTGGTATTTTCTAGACCAAGGCATATCCCCCTCATGAGGACAGCAAGGTGGACTCCCTGGGTGGGCCCTCACCAGTGCTCTTCAGCAAGTAAAATCTTCCTCTTCACAGCGGACAGAGGAGGTCCAGGCAAGGGGCAGCCGTCATGTCAGGTGGGCCGTGGGAGTCTCAGATGCACGTGACTGTCGGGTACAGTACTGCCAAGTAGGAAGACCCAGGCTTAGGGTGTCTTGGCTGTCATGAACCGTTCTTAACAACTTCCATGTCCCTGTATCCTGATGCGAGAAGGTGCAGAGGGTGGACCTGAGCGAGGGCTGGCTGCAGGCTGCCTGGCCTGCTCATTGGAACAGCTCCTTTCCAGATTATTTTGTAAGATTGTGCCAGGCTCTAATTAGACTTCTGAGAAGGAGAAATAGTTTTAATGTAGCGCCTCTGAAATCAGCCTAGGACTTTTGGACCAAAGAACATTAGTTTTCCTTTTGCTGTTTTGTTTGCTAATAGTAATGTATGCATAGTCTTCCTCTGCTGACAGGACAAGCACGCTGAGGGGCAGCGTCGTTCCTGGAAGTGTCCCTGCACATCGCTGCCAGCAGACTTGAGTCAGTGCACCTCCCTGTGCGTGTAACACTCTAGGGTGGAGCTGTTTACTGTTCGGTGTTTACCATCAGGCATTTGGAACACTTAAGAACTGGCTTTTCTGGTTTCTGTTTCTGCCTAGTGCCATGGGGACAGGCCTCCATTACCTCAGCTTTTCCTTCTTTCTCATTCCAGAGCACCTTAAATCCTATTTCCAAAGTCCAGGCTGCTTTTGTTTACTAATTGTATTTGTTGAGTTGGACAAGCCAGAGACCGTATCTGCGGATCACATTGAGTGCTTGGCACTAAGCTGATGTTTTGAGCCTTGGATCCAGCTAGCCAGTCCTCTGCCACCCTGACCTGGGGCTCCGGGATTCCCCCTGAATTCCAGGTGCCCTTGAGGAAAGCAGAATTGCTCTGTGGCCTTCTGTGTTGCTGTCTCCCCGTGTAACCCCAGTTGGCTTAAGTGAGTAGTATTTTTTCTGTTTGATGAGTAATTTGGAAGTTGGTCTTGGCCATCCAGCTTCCACCTGTTTTTAGGCAGTTGCGTTCAGCAGTTCCCCAAGGAGGAGGAGAGGTGTGGTCTGTTTTATGAAACTTGACATTGTACTTAGGAAAGTAAAAGCACAGGAGAAACATGCCTGAGAAACACGTTTAAACACATGCTGGAATGTAAACATTTCACAACTGTGGCATGTTTGAAATAACATCTGTCTGGACATGAGAGGCAGCGTGGGGAGTGGTGGAGGTGCTGGGCGTTGTTCATAGTGCTAATGAAGAGGGAAGCAGTGTGTTCATCCCTCAGCTCTCTCTGGGTGTCTTACCCTGGCTGTGTGTAGAGCAAGGCCAAAACCAAGCTGTGTTTAGAAAACCGAATTGACATCTGAACAAAGCTTCTTTTTTTTTTTTTTTTTTTTGTACCAGGGATCAACTCACAACCTTGTGTCTAAAAGGCAGGCACTCAGGCCACTGAGCTAAAACCCCAGCCCTATTTTTTGAGACAGGGTTTCACTATGCAGTTCAGGCTAGCCTTGAACTCACTTGGTAGCCCAGGCTGGTCTCGAACCCATAACAATCCTCCTGCCTCAGCCTCCTGAGTGCTGGGATTAAAGATGTGCGCCACCACGTCTGGCTTGTAGAAAGCTTCTTAAATTAAAGATTTTACAGAAGTTCTGATGTTTCCACCTGGCCTCATTACTGACCTTTGGGGCAGTGTTGCAAGCTGTACTGCCCACACCAGTGGCCCCCCAGTCCTGCGCCTTGTTGGACTGTTTTGGATTAGATGCTATGCTAATTCTTCAGAGTGGAGAGATACAGGGCTAAATTGTAAATTGTGAAGTTGAGGTCACTATGAGTCTGCAGAAGAGCAGATACCTGAAGAGCCCCCTGTTCTGTCTCAACCATTGCTCTGTCCTCATGGAATTCCCTCTCATGCATGATCTTGAGGTTCTGACAAGGTCTGACCTGTCACAGAATCACTCAGTGTGGTGTTTGTTGTTGAGGGATGAGACTTTATCTCTCTAAAACATTGCTCGTATAGCATGCATTCAAAAACACTCTAACCTCTAAATTCACATGGGGTATTTTCAAGAGCAAACTTTCCAGTGTTTAGTGATGTGAGTAGGGAGTTGTCTGCCAGATGAACCGTATCCACACCACTTTCCCTTTCCTGTCCTTGCTGTAGCGCACAGCTGCTTTACAGTTCACACTGAGGTTTACATTGAAGGCTGCAGAAAATGCCAATGATTATTGCCAGTAGATTTTCTTTTCTCGAGGACACGATGTCCACTTCAATACCTGACCTGGATTTTCAGCAGGATCACAGGGAGCTTGTGGGTACCGGTAATGAGCGGAATCAAATCCAGTCCTCATTGCACAGGTGCAGTGACCTAGGCCCTCACAAGGGGTGTGACTTGCTTGCAGTCACTTGGCTGGGTAGTGGAGGGTGGCACATCTAACTCGGGTCTCCCGCTGTGACACTGGCTGCCATGTCTGGGCACAGGATCACAGCGCAGGGGCTGGAGTCTGTGGATGTTGCTGGACTTGGTGTTTTGGTGTGCAGCTGTGCAGTTTGGGCATCACACCAAAGCAGAGCCCACCTGGGATAGTTAACAGCACACAGCATAGGTGCTGGCCTGAGAGCAGATAGATCTCTGTGACACCATTCCTCTAGTGTGGAAATGTCAGCAGAATGCAGCACTCAGGCTTATAGTTGTTAACATGTGTCTTGGGGCAGGCTGGTTTGGTTAGCTTTTGCTGATACGATGAACCATGGGTCAAGATCTTGGCTTGAGTTACACCGTAGACAGTAGTTGTGTGTTTGTGAACAAGCACTGAATTAGAAAATGCATTTAATGTCTTCTCTGTAAAAAGCTCCTCTTGCCAATTCACTGATTGAGCTGTAGCAGTTGATGGAGAATTGAGGTGACACATCATGTTCTGGAACTTAGCAAATTCATTCCCTGAGTAGAAGTCTGAAGTCCTGCTATGTGCCAGATTTGTCAGGGTCTACAAAGGGTAAAGTAGGGACCTTCAAAGAAGCCAGTCTCAGGTAAAATGAGTCTGATGTGTGACAACTGCATCCTAGAGCACAGGAAGGGCTGGGGCTAGCAGCCGGGCATCTCGGAAATGCTGCAGGGACATGACCCTGGCTAGGCTTTCTGACAGCTGGGAAGTGTCCAGTGAGTCAAAGTAGTGTTGTAGAAGAAAGCGAATTGTGCAGAGATTGGGGAACCACCAGTAGGTGACTAAGGAGAGCATCATGGTGTGGGGAACTGTAAGGAAGGAAGGCTGTGTAATGGCGTGTATCGTCAGAGGTGCAGCAGGGCTGGGCATGCATGGGGCCATGGGAACCTGCAGTTGGCCAGAGGAACTGAAGACTGAATTGGAAAGGTCGAAAAGATGCTTGGCTGCGAGATGGTGGAGGGTCATAGGGTGGACTGTGTTTCTCTCATTTGGGTCTGTCAGTTGGTAAACAGCAGGGAGAGTAGATGACAGTGTGTTTGAGTTGGCAAGAATCTCGTGTGGGGTTGCCATCTCCAGACACTTGAATATGCGTGTCTAAGCCCTGGAAGAGGGTTTGGCATTGGAGATAAATTTGGGAAATGTAAAATCATGCATGTTTGTGCATAGATAAGGATGTCATTTGGGTCAGGGTGTCAGTTTACTGAAAAGGGCAGAAACTAAGAGGAATGGCAACATTATTTAAGAGCCAGCAGAGAAAGATGAAATGTGGAAGACAGCAGTCAGTGATGCGTAGGACGAGAGGGGGGTGTGGAAAGGAAATGTGCAGGTGGGGTTGGCGGTGCAGTTACGGAGCAGGGAATGTCTCATCTTTGGGAGGATCAACTGTTTCAGCAAAGTGTAAGAAAAAACTTAAACACGTGGACCTGAAGATAGGTAGGTCCTGCTTATGGCTGAGGATTGCCAGGAGTGTGAGTGGGCACTGACCGGAAGACCTCGAGGCCCTTTGGGTGGGACGTGAGGTGACTTGCAGCAAAGCTGGAGTGTGAGGAGGGTGCGAAGGTCCAGCTGCTTGGCAAGTGTTCCAGATTTGCACGTTTGACTCAGGGAATGGGTAACCCTCTAGGGCAGGAAGGAAAGCTCCAAGTCAGCAGGGAACATGCTCTGGACTGCCTTTCCTGTCCTCCAGTGCTTCAAGGGAAGATCACCTTCAGGTTAGCAGAGAAATCCTTCGAACAGTTAGCTGAGGAAGTTGAAATCAAAGGGAAATGAGAATCCAGAGAAAACTGAATAAATGAGAGACAGACATACCATTCCCATGGTCTGATAAAGACGTTGGTTCCGCCTCACTCAGTGTGCTCATTTAATGGAACTGCTAGCAAAAGCTAGCAAGATTTTTGAAAATGTGGGATAGGATTATTCTTCATAGAGAAAGGCAAAAGAACAAAAGTAACTTAAAAACAGTTTTTAAAAAGAAGAAAGTGGTGGAAGGGATTGCTGTACCTGATGCCGTAGCTTCCCGTAGGGATCCAGTTATCAAGCAGAGTTGTATTGACGAAGGGGAGGCACGTGAGCGGGGGCACAGGGTGAAGAGGCCGCTCACATGCTCGTAGCTGATTGACAGGTGCAGAAGCAGTTCCCTGGAGGAAGGAGAGGCATTAGCAGGTGGCGCTGGAACAGTCAGACATCCAGAGACAAAAGTGAACCTCAACCTAGACCCCACACTTTGTGCAGAGGTAACTTAAGTAAAAAGTAGGATTCAATGTAACATCCTAGAAAATCCTAGAAAATCTCTGGGGCTCAGACTTGGCAAAGAGTTTTCAGACTTCTTACCAAAAATCACAATCATAAAACAGCGACTAACTTGGACCTCAGCAAAATTAAAACTTCTTACTCAATTAGGTTGAGAAAAAGATAAGCTACTAACCGGAAGAATGTAGTTGCAGACCACTCACCTGACAAAGTTGTTATTATCTACAAATACAATCTCAAAACTCAACAGTAAAAATATGATACAGTTAAAAGGTAGCCCGAGACAGGATATGAACAGACATTTCACCAGAGCAGACACTTGGATGGTAAATAAGCACATGAAGAGTTGTGCAATGCCACCACACAGAGGGAAGGGATAAACTTTAAAAAGATTGACTACCAAATTGTGGCCTTGTCTATTGCTGGTGTGGTATAAAATGTATGCAGTCACTCTGGAAAATGGTTTGGCAGAGGCATAAAATGTTAAATGTCCCTTCACCCTGTGATCTAGCAGTCACATTCCTCGGCATTTATCCCAGAGAAATAGAAAGTTAGTTTCATTGAAAAACCTGTACATGAATATTCAAAGCAGCTTTATTTGTAATAGCAAAAGTTAGAAATAACCTAGATGCCTTTATTTGGGTGAATGTTTAGAGACTGGTACATCCACACTGCAGAGTACCGTAGTAGAAGCTTAGTAAGAGGAAGGAATTACTGACACTTGAAATAACTGGAATGAATCTCAGAAGGGAGATCCTGTGAGGCTGGAACTATTGTGTCTTGTGGTGGGTTCAAAGACTGTGCTCATACAGAGGTGTGTGTACAGCTTGACCCCTCCCAGCCTCCTTGGTTTGATGTTGTGCTGTGGTGCGCCAGATTCACCACTGGGGAAATTGGATCGAGGGTCCTCAGGACCCTTTATCCTCTCTGCACATTCCTGTGGATCTTTAATCACTTCAAATTAAAAAGTCAAAGTGAAAACCAGCCACCAACCAAATGCTGCCTATCAGAAGCGCATCTAAGGTCTGAGGACACCAGGAAGCTGGAAGTATGGGGACAAAAGGGTTTGTCCAACTAGGAAGCCAAGGAAGCCGGTGTGGAAGAGGGGCCCTTCATAATGCTGATCAGCCTCCACAGCTGCAAAATATTTGATGAAACGACATGACTAAAAAAAGGGTTAGGGTTAGGGTTAGCTAATTTTAGCATGGGTCAGCAAAATGCCCCTCTGGCCAGTAAGCTCAGGGTGATTTGCAGGTTTTTAAAGTGTTGGTCAGAGGAAGAATAGGTAATATATAACCAACTGAGTAGGGATAGCAAAGCCTAAACTGTTCATCCTCTTGCCTTGAAAGAAAAGGTTCACTGACTCCTGTGTATTAGCCAGCTTTTTGTCACTATCACAAATTACCTCATTCTGTCTACTTTATGAAGAAAAAAGGTTTGTTAAGCTCACAGTTTGAAAGATATACAGCCATGCCTGATTCCAGTAAGGACCCCTGGCAAGAGTGCAGGTATCCCATGTCTGTGTCTTTTTCTCCTTGTAAAACTTCCAGGGTTAAGTTGGACAGCTCCACCCTAATTGCCTAATCTAATCACCTCCCAAAGATCCTAAACACCATTGGGAGATTCAGTTTCTACCCTCTTGATTGATTTAGTTGTGGGCATTGAACTACATGAATTGTCAAACCACAGCACTTAGCTTGAACAGATCTCACAAGAGCAAGCGGAGGCTTGGGTCTTAGAGAACGATCAGCAGGCGTGACCAAACGGTGTGCTTACTGTTCCAGTGCTTGTGAGGAGCTTGCCAAGGACAGATGTGGCATGGGTTGCAAAGCCAACCTCAGCAGATTTCAGAGCACTGAAATTGTCAGTCCATCTTCAGGCCGTGTTAGGGGTAGGGGAGAAAGAGTCGCAATAAATATATACTAATTATTTGAGAACTGGTGCACAGGAGAAGCTATAGGGGCATCATCAGGTATCATGAATAACCATAAAAATGCAGCTTCTCAGGTCTTGTAAGATGAAGCTAAAAGCAGTCCTGGGAAGGAAGATTACTCGTCTCTGTAAATTAGCATAAGAACAAATTAAATGGAGAGCATGTGGGAAGAAGGAAATAATAAAAGAGCAGGGCTTAACAAAATAGGAAACAAGTGTGTGGCAGAGAAGAATTTTTTACAAGTGGATTCTGACAGGAGCTCCTGGGGTGGAGCACTGACTGTCCTGTAGCTGTGTCTGCAGAGCAGCTCCCGCAGAGGCTCGCCCTGTGTCCCCTCAGCCAAACTTGCGTGCAGAGCTCCTGAGGGCCAGCATGGTGGCTGGTTTCTGGACAAGGGCACTGTTACGTACTTTCTGTGTGCGTCCGTCTCCACAGCTTGAATACATCAACCCCCGAGCAGTACAGCTTGGATCCCTCCTCGTCCGAGGCCTCACCACTCTGGCTCTGGTCAACAGTGCGTGCGGCTTCCCCTGGGAGACAGGCGAGTTCATGCCCTGGAATGTGTTTGACGGGAAGCTTTTTCATCAGAAGTACCTGCAGTCTGAAAAGGGATATGCTGTGGAGGTTCTTTTGGAACAAAACGTGAGTTCATGGGTTTTTGTTTATTTGTTTTATTTTGCTTTGTACATTTCAGAAACAGTTCGAAGTCAGCACCTGTAGTACATCTGAAAATGCAGAGTTCTGGGCTAGACATCAGGCAAGCAGGGCCATTTGTCCTAACAGCCACTTGGCTTTACCAAGACACACGCTTTCCTCCATTGTCTCAGGCTTCAAAAATCTGCACCATTAACGTTAAGATTAGTTATGCTTTCGTGACTATTTTCCTGACAAAAACGTCCAGTTACTGACATCAGGAACCTGTGGCCGGTAGCATCGCGTTGGTGTCCGTGTGTGCCACAGAGCCTCTGCCAGGGAAGGGAGAGTTTTCCCTCTCTGCAGAAGAGCTGCCATAGGCCCCAGACCACTCGGCGGGACACGTCAGAGTATTCAGGAGGCTCCTGTGTCAGTGGGGATGTGGCTGCTGCTCCAGTTTCCAAGTACAATTGCTGCGTGGTTCCTGGAAGATTTCCAAGCTCATTTGGAGTATTTCAGTACCCACAGGGATGTGAAGACGTGATTGCGAGAGAGCACACGGGTCTGTTAGATAGAACACTCCAAGCTTTGATACCAGAGGGAAAACATTTGCCACCACTGTTTCTCACCAAAGGAAAAAAGACTCCAGGGTGTCACAGGACTTCTGTGTTCAGAACTTAGAAGTGGTCTAAGTTGTACATGGACAGCAGAAGGAGTAAGGGAAAATTCACTTTTCAGAATCAGCAGTGATTAAAGGAGATAGCATTTTGAGGCCACAGCTGTGAATCCCAGTGTGGGCCTCTTTCCTTCTGTGCCTGATCTTTGACTACACAGGTGATAACAGATTAAAAAAGAATCAAGCACACAGGGTAGAGTATTCACTAGTAAACTAGGAAGCTGACAGGAAAGGGTTACTGCCCCGGGGCCTTCTGTTTGCTGCTGTTTTTTTGTTTTTGAGACAGGGTCTCGCTGTGTAGTTCATACTGGCCTTGAACTCACTGTGTAGTCAAGGCTGTCTCAAACTCACAGCAGTACTCCTGCCTCAGCCTCTCAAGTGCTGGATAGGGGTGTGTGCCACCACACCCAGCACATATACGTGTGTGTGTGTGTGTGTGTGTGTGTGTGTATGTGTGTGTGTGTACATATATATAGTGTTTTGTTTTGTTTTGTTTTGGTGCTGGCAGTCGAATTCAGGGCCTTGCGCTTGCCAGGCAGGTGCTAGTGCCACTGAGCTGTATCCCCGGCCCTCGCTGCTGCTGTTTTGTGGCCTCAGCATGTCCTGTAACTGAGAATGGAAATAAGAAGATGCATAGCTTGTAGGTAAGATTATGTGGCCGTCACGTAGATTGTTTTTTTAGCAGTGACAGCTTAACCCACACAAGAGAAAGGTAGGTATATCTGCTGAGTGATGCTTTTCCAGGAGCCCCGAGACAGTGTCTGAGACGCTCCTGTGGTCACAGTGAAGGCGCGCTGTGCAGTGTTTTCAGCTGGGACAGAACGTGCGGCCCGCTGGTTCAGGTCTTTTGGGACAGACCTTCATGGGGTGTATCCCATCACTTCCGTGTCAGACCCTGCTCGGCGTGTGTTGGCCTCTTCCCAGAATGTGTGGCCAGCTCTCATTAGCATTCAATCTATTTGCAGAGATCTTGGCTCACCAAATTTCACAATCTGAAGGCAGTGGTGTGTAAGGCCTGCATGAAGGAGAACCGTCGCATCGTGGGCCGAACGCACTGGAACTCACACCACACAGGTGGGCAAGCACCAGACATCCCACTTCCCTGGTCGCCCAGTGTTCTTGACAGGCCCAGCTGTTTCTTGAGGTATACTGGTGAAGGATTCCAAGAAGAGCCAGGCATGATGGCTCACATACATTCTTAGCCCTTGGGAGGCTGAGGCGGGAGGATTGCTGTGCCTAGGCTACATAGTTAGTTCAGGGTCAGTCTGAACTACATAGTAAGACCCTGACTAAAGAAAAAGAAGAATTCCAAGAGGAAGATGATGAAGTAGCAAAAAAGAATTATAATTAATATAATAGAAGCTACACAGTACTTTAAATCCTAGTCCCATTTAGAAACAAAATTTCAGGAAAGATTGAATTATTTATGAAATAATTACGCCCTTTCTCTGTGTGTATAACCTACTTCCTACAATCCTCCAAAGTACAGAGGCCACTTGGTAGTGTTTGTTAACTTTACAAAAGTTTAGGTTTAGTTTTTCCTCCTAAGAAGGTCATGTTAGAAAATTTTAGAGTATAAAGAATATAATGAAAAAGGAAATACAAATGACCTCTAATTCTGTCACCTGAAGGTGACGAGTGCTGATAGAGGATATACTTCTGGAGTATTCTCCTGTGCTTTTGTGTCATGGTTGGTCCTTGGTACAGTTTTGAATCCTGTTTTTCCAGGTACCACTTAACTTACCGTGATAGTTACGTTAAGATTCTTCGGTAATAGCCATAGACTCTCCACTGCTAGATAGACCCAGTGTATTTACCACTTAGCCTATTTTGCCATCTTCAGCTCTGAACATTTTTCTCATTACTTTCATGGGCATTATTTCCTTAAACTAAAATATCCTATGTAGTTTGTAGAATTATAGATCAAAATATAATCAAATTTAGTAACTGTTACCAGCTTGTTTTCTGAAATCCTTGTTTCATGTCATACCTTCATTAGCAGTAAGAATCTGTTCCATGGCAACCTTGACAGCATTCAAAAACTTTAAAAAAACAATTTTTTTTAACTAATTTGGTAGATGCAAAAGTATATTTCATTTATTGAATGCTTGTTTTTTGTGAAGTTGGACATGCTTATTTTACTAATGAGATTCTTTCAATTATTTTTTCGTGTCCTCCTTTGGTTAGTATCTATAGCTATGAGCATAGCAACCCCATTATTTTTCTTGATGGGTAAAAGAACTCACTGTAGACTGCCCACCAGACCACCTCCAAGAGCCCTGGGCAGTACCCGTGTGCACAGCTTCTCCTGGGGGCTGTGCAGAGTGAGTGGCCCCGTTGGTGAGCCTGTCCTGCTGGGCCATGTGAGTGGGGTATTATCAGAGATCACCTAGGTTGCAGAGCTGGTCCCAGACTGGGAGAGAGCACTTCTTTCTTTGTTGCCAACCTTCTCCTTTGTAACTTTCTCCTGCCAACTGCAGATAGAGTTTTGAGATCCCAAAACAAAGGTTTATTCCTTGCAAAATAAATGTGTCACCTTCTGCTTGCATTGCCGGTTTCTCTCACTGGTTGGCAACTGAGAGTCCACCCTATGCATCCGTCCCTCATTGTGACTGCTTGATGGCGAGAGACTTGCCGATGGCTCCCTGCAGGTTGTTTTGAGATGGCCGCCATTACTGGCACCTTCGTGCCCGGCCTCTTTTGGTCACACTGTCCATGTGTGTCCCGTAGTGGAGCAGGACTGCAGTACTTAGCAGAGCTGCACAAGGCTGACTGTTGCAGCTGCACCTGCAGGCTGCTGGAGGAGGCCAGGTCAAAGCCACCCTCCCTGAGCACGCATGTGGAGCTGACACCTGGGAATTTACAGCTGCCCAGAGGATGGGGCTGCATGGAGCTTGTGTGCCAGGCATCAGAAGTGATTTACCACAGTTCGCATCCCTGTGCTGGCACCTGTTTATGATCGGCACCATCACGCAGGAGCTCACCCGCGAGGGCAGCAGTCACACAGGGGCTTTGCTAAGGAGCTGAGAGCGGCTGCTGCAGCAGGGAAGTACAGCAGAGGCGAGAAGGCCAGCAGTTAGGTTTGCGTGAATCACTGCAGTGGAAGAAGAGCCAGGGAAAGGAAGTAGGAACTTGATGCAGGACTGCTTGTGTCTGCCAAACTCAAGAGTTGGTGTTTTTATCCACTGCAGATTGGGGGAGCTTTTGCGGTACTGTGATCAGAAATCTGCTCTTAGGATGGTGGCTGCACCGTTGAGGAGAATGGGGCAGGGAGGCCAGCTGGAGGCCACCCTGAGCTCCGCGCGAGAGGTGGCCCAGGGGAGGTGTGGGGCCTACTCAGCACATCGCGAAAGCGATCCCTCAGTCTTCTCTGCTCCCTGGTGCTTAAAGGCCCTGTAGCCTGTGGTCTGTGCTTATTGAGTGGGCCCTTATCCCACTTTTCATTCGCACAGTAGCTTCAGACAGAAGAGAGGCTGCATACAAGGTAGCCTGCCATGCGAGTGCCTGCCTTTGGGGAGTGCTGACTGGAGACACTTTACCAGGTGAACCCAGCCCCATGCCTGTGGAACAGTAGTTTACACCAGTGCGGGGCGCTGGTCATTCTAGGGCCTCTTTCTTTGTGGGAGCAGTAGGAAATACCAAGATTTTTTGAAAAGCAAAACAAAACTCATACATGAGTGCTTAATCGGCCTTCTAGTGGAGACAGATGGAGCAGGATATTCACATTTAGAAATTCATGGCAATTTTACAGTACAAAAAGTTTGTCTTAATGAGTGTGGGATATTGGGAGGAGCTCATGAAGTCAAGGGATGTGCTCAAGGAAAGGGTCTGGTGGGGGGCGAGCTGACTTGAGGGGACCAGAGGTGGGGCCCTCCTTCCTCTTGGGGTTAGTGGCTTCTGGCCCCATTCCCCCAGTGCAGAACTGGTGAGCCCAAGTCTTCCTCTTGAAGGCTTTTGTTCTCAGCCCCGGGCAGAAGGCCCACTCTCCCATTCAGGTTGAGTGTATAGATTTGTGGGTCCCTCTTGGAGCCAGACTGTACTGCGGCCCCACTCAAGCTCTCCATGCGATTGTGAGCGTTGGTATCTGGGACCTGCTGTGCTTTTTAATCCAGGGTGACATAAGTGATGTCTGCTGGCGTTTACCTTATTCCCACAGGGAGGTGGGGGAGACAGAGTTCTGGCTCCCACAGGACAAGCTCTGCGTACAGCCGTTCTGGGCAAGGACAGCCATGGAGGGACCCGGGTCCAGGTAAGAGGCTGCTGCACACTGCTGGCTCTTCACCCACATTACTTTGTATTGTGTTAACAGAGCTGCCTTCTGTGGTTCGAACGGGAATCATGTGTTTGCAGTCAAGCAGACAGATAGCGTGCTGGTGTATATCATTCACTGTGTAGTGTGTTCACAGTTGAGACTGGTAATGTCTTGGTATATCCAATTCCTTGTTCAGTGAAACGGGGGCACAGTTTCCCTGCTTGCTTCCGGCTCATCTGCTCCTTGCCACTGTATTTTCTGTCAGTTCATTCATCTCTTCAAGACTGTTTGTAATTTGCTCAACAGAAGCTTCTTATAAAGGTTTTATGCAGAAGGTTCATCCTTCTAATGAAAACATCAGTAACAGGAGTGTTCTGGTTTTTTCATGTCATGGAATACAGACATACGGGGCTTACAGTATGATGTGGGAAATAAACCACATCCTTGGCTTCTCGCACATGTCATACAGGTACCTTTTAATGCTCATACTATGCAGAATTTAGTGTATAGTAATTTGCACTTAAATACATAAAAGAACCTCACATCAGTATTTAAACTCAAATTCCTTAGTTTCAAGAACCAGATTATAGATTTTGAAATCACCTAAAATTTTACTTAATTTTATCCTTTTATGCAGACACACTTTTACTCATGACTTTTTTTACATTTTATAAACTGTAAAATGTGGAGACTTCACATGTTGCTTAGATGACTCTCCAAGGGACACTAAGTCTTCAGCTTTACTCAGTAGGCACTCTTGGCACTGTTTCTGGAAGCAGCTAGTACAGACCACCTCTGGGCTACTTCTAGGAAGGACTGGTACCCAGGCTGCAGGCAGTGCCTTTATCCGGTCCCACACCTGCCCTTCCTGATCTACACACTAGCAAAGGCTGGAGCCTGCTGTGTAGCTCAGCGTGAACCAATTTCTCTGAATGTTTTTGAAATGCCCACCCCAGCCAAGATAAGCTCTATTAGTACAGACCTGTGTTTGCTTTGAGAGTGCCCTGCACTAGCTGGAACCTGCAAGGACTGCCTCCCCACACCCTTCCACTCTCTCGTCTGGGGCTTCCGCTGACCCAGCTGCACCTGCTCAGTAGCATGTCTTTTTTTACAGTCCCTAATGCAGCATGCCCATGAGGGTTGCTGCTACTTGCCCGCCAGATACATCATCTCCACATCCGTTTGTGCCACATAGATGTCCACTGATTCACAAATTTGAGCTTACTTTTAATTTAGGAGGTCCTGTGGTTCACTGAGATAAGCCACAGACAGGGAGCCAGAAGTGACTAGAGGGATGTGACTTGCCTGGAGCTAGGTGGCACGACGGGCAGACAGCAGGGCAGGGTGCCGATGCAGCAGGCACAGGCCGCCTTGGAGCGCGAGGGCCCTGGAGCTGTGTGCTGAGGTCAGCGTGGCACTGACCTGGCGCTCTGCTCAGTGGAACAGTCTGGGTACCTCCAGAAGACTCCAGCACTGTGGCTTTTAAATCCAACAGGCCTCCAGGTGTATTAGGGTGATGGCTAGGAGAACCCTAAGCCTGACAGTGGAGCCTTCCTCCCTCCTTCCCACTCTGCTGTTGTAAGTAAGGGGTCTGCGGGCTCTGCAATGAGCTGATGGTGGGGGTGGGAGCAGCCCCAGGGTTGTGGCGCAGACCAGCTGGGCCACCGGAAGCCTGCACAGTCCCAGGCAGTGGCGGGGATGGAGAACGTGGAACTCAGAGTGCGGAAAGCCTTCGGACTTACCTTATAAGGCTGGCCATGGCACATGGGATAGCATGAATACAAGCTGGCGTTTGGCCTGGAGTGGTCACCTGGGGTGAGGCGCGGTCCCACCTAGATGTGCTTGAGGGCCCTGTCCGCTGGCTCCCGGCAGCCTGGTGAAAGGGCTGGGGACTAAGGCTCTCGCCCTAGATGAGGGCAGGGCTGGGAACAGCTGGTAGCCTTTCTTGAGGCAGGTGATTTCCTCTGCAGAAGCCATTCTTACTCCTGAGGAGAAGCTGCTGCTTTTCCATGGCTGTTCCTTCCCCAGTGCCCATACTCGCCCAGTGTACCTGTGAGCAAGGTGACCCCGTGCTGACCTTCTTTGGCCCGAGATTGCTCCCTTCCTCCCTCCATCTAGAAACCAGAGGTGAGGCCAAGGGATGACCGGGCGGGCCGAGTGAGGAAGAGCCTGTAGTTCTTCAGACTTGGCCACCATGGTCACCCAGCTGAAGGAGAGCCCTGACTTTACTCTCGCCCAGCTGCCTGCCACTCCCCTAGAGGAGAAGACACCTGACTGACACCTGCCCCACTGGAGGAGTGCACTGCCCTGCACCAGGTCATCGAGTCTCCACCAAATGGCCTCATCCCGGATTACTCTCCTAATGCCGCCTCCTCTTCACCAGGCAGCTGGTCTGGGTCCCCTCTGTGTCCCTGAGCTCTGGGATTCTGTGTTTTCGTGGTAGGCAGTGAGTAAGGAAACTGGGCTGTATTGTTGAGAAAGCCATCATCTGGAGCAGGCCAGTCTTACCCATCTCCGGGCCTGTAGGTGCCAGGCCTTGAAGCCCTATGAGACGGTGAGGGCTGCAGGCTTCTCGTATTCCAGTGCCCAGAGGCCTCGAGTTCCGAGTCCTCCATTCCCTACATGTGGATCGCTCTGGTCCTGTGGCCTACGGCGTTAAATTCGTACTGAACCAGTATCTAGCCGGGGCCTTTATTGCGTCTCCCATACTTCATCCCAGAGCTTGTTCACGTTACTTTCCTGGCATTAATTCCAGTGTTTTTCTTATTATTTATGTTGAACTGTTTATAGAAGATTTTTTGTTTTGTTTTGTCAGAAAGAAACAGTTTCTCTGGGTGCAGTGAGGCTTAATCCCAGTTCACTCGGGAGGCTGAGGGAGGAAGGTCTCAAATGCAAAGCATGCCTGGGCAGCTTCACAAGACCCTGTCTCAAAGTGATAACGTGCTTACCTAGGATGGTCAAGGCCCTGGTTCAATCTTGAGTACCACAGAAAGAAGACACTATCAGTTGCATCTTTAAAAAATAAAATAAAGTAAGAAAATATGTGGAGGTTCAGCTGTGGCCTTGAGTTGTCTCTGTCAGTGTGAAGCCTTTTCTCACAGCATGGCCATTAGGCCCGGAAGAACCTCTTGAATGTTAGCTTATGTTTTCCCCTGGTGAGTTGGCAGTGGTTTCAATTAGATAAGGAGAGCCCTTCTTCTTTGGATTGGCAGGAAGCTGTGAGTTGGTTTTCTCAAATTCTATTAGAAAATATTGACATTGTCCAGAAATTTCTCCTCATGCAGATTAGAATGATAGCGTGACTCTCCCTAAAGCATGAAGTCGGGATTCACCAGCATTCCCTGACACTGGAACCCACGGGACAGGTCCTCCTCCCTTGGCGTGTCCACACACAAGGTGGTCTGCTGCAGCCACGTCCTGTGGGTCCTGCCAGCAGCCCGTGGCCATTGTGGTTTCACTTGTGTGGCCAGTGACATCAGGCCAAGAGCCTCTAGCGGGGGTGTCAGGTGGAAGTGAGTGCTGGCTGGTGAGAGCTCCTGGGCCCCCCACAGGCCTAGCCCTGAGGGGCGTGCAGTGTCAGGCGGGTCAGGAGGAGACGCCCCAGGTCCGGGCTCGAAGCAGGGTGTAGAGCTGGAAGGCAGGCTCTGCAGTGGTCTCACTGAGGGGCAGGCAAGGCTCCAGGCGTAGGGACGTTGGCTGTGTCCTCCGCGCTGCATCTGGGGCCCTGCAGGGTCTGCACACTCTGTGCTGTGCCTGTCTTGATTCGCTAATCTTCAGTCCAGCATTCTCCAGTTCCCTCTCATACACATCAGGGGTCATAGCCTTAGCCCAGCCCATGGAAACGTGCTCTTCTCTCTGCCTGCAATGTTCTTGTATCCCCAGGACTTGGTTCTACCTAAATTCTTGGTCATGGTCCTATTGCTACATATTGAATGCACCTTACGGAAACTAAGTAATTACTGGCTTAATGAAATAGAATCATTGAGTACAGACTGAATGGCTGTGGGTTTCCTAACACCAGTGCGCACTCCTCTGGATATCAGATGATTTCTGAGCTGGTCGGCAGTGCTATGATGATGTAGACAGTGCCTGGCTTTCTGCTGTGAGCCCCAGCATTTTGCTTTTAAATCCAGTGCATTCATCCATAAGTACCAATTAGTTTGCATTTCATTTCTAATATTTCATTAGGACACTACTTAACGTGTATACACAGAGAGCCAGGTAACCAAAAACAGAGTGCATTTCTTCGTGACACAGAAGGAACAGTGACAAGATCGAGGCTAGGGAGTCCCACACACACTGGGCACACAGATTGTAGGCAGTCAGTCCTGGCGAGTGGGTGAGCCTGCAGGAGCGCATCAGCTTTCCTTGCCTCCCTCCTGGCTGCTCAGAGGGCATCCTCTCAGGCTGGGAGTCAGGCCGCCTGGTCTAAACCCATCATGCATGGCTGCTTTGAATTTCAGGCAGTATTTGGAGCACTGCAGTAAGGCATGTGGCTGGCTGGCTGCAAGGCCAGGGGCATGCTTACCCACTGCTATTCTGCTTACTTGAAAACAAAAACCTGTGCTGCCCAAATATACCCCGAAATCTGCTGAGAGCTTGTGCCTTGACTTGAGACCTAGATCTTTGCAGGAGAGCCCTGCTTTGTGGGGTAGATCAGAATAGGAACACAGACAGCCCTGAATGGTCTGGGGGTGGGGGAGGCTCCAGGGGTCATGAGACGAAAGGCTGACCTGAGTGTGGTGTGCCGCGCTGGTGTTGGTGAGGGTCTGAGGACCCAAGCAGTTGTGCTCCTGCCAGGTGGCTGTGAGCAAGAATGTACATTCATTTGCAGCTGGCCTTGGCAGGGGTGGAGTCCACAGGCACACTGTTAGTGGTGCTAGTTTTCTGATTCTAGATGTTCTAATAAAGTGTCTGTCACAAGGATTGGGGTGTTTTCCAGGTCACATAATTTACTTTTTTCACTGTTAATTATTACAGCTGAACCTGAGGCACCACATTTTTTGCTGGATTTTGCCTACATTGAACATAGTCCTATTTTTATATTTTGTGTTCCAATCAAAAGGCAAAATTGGTGTTGGCAAACTCAAAGTGCCTCCTAATGACAGTGTTCTGTTACTGCTGGAGTTGGCAAGGTTCCAGAGCCTGCACAAGTGTGGGCCAGGTGGGGAACTGGGAGCTATTGGAGGACCTCCCTGGGAGTACACCCCTGAGGTGGTCAGCTTCACAGAAGGAGGGACAGCCACACAAAGAAGAAATGCGCACCAAGGCCTCACCCCTAATGTCGTTCGCCAAACCATGAGGAATGACGTGTTAGATTCCACAGTTGGGAGCTGTAAGTTTGCCTGGGATTCTTGACATTCTCCCTTCTCCATGGTAATTCTAAAGAGGCCTGAGCACTTACTGAACTACTTTGCATCGTCTGGGATAACAAGGGTGTGGGAATCATCATGCTAATATGTTTTGGCCATCTGCCTCCTGCTGGAGCCCTGAGTCTTCCCACCTCCGAGGGGCATCAGGCATGGCGCCGTAGTGAGGCCGCGCTCTCCCGGCTGGTGGGAAACGAGCTGCGAAAGATTGGGCAAGTGCTCTTTCTAAGGTGTGATAAACTAGCACCTTTTTTTTTTTTCTTTTTTTCCTAGGAGGGTGGCTATACGCTGAGTCTTTTCCCAACATGCCCTGTCTATCAGAAAGGCAGAAAATGGCCAACCGTGCCATGGACTGAGGATGGAATGGAAGCTCTGGCTTAGTCCTGGAAAAGCCACACACGTGGCTTGTTTTTTTTTTTTTTTTTTTTTTTTTTTGGGCTTGGTAGAAAATCTCTTGTGAGCCATCTGCATATGAATTTCCATTTCCAAAATCATTAGCAAGTAATAAATGTCTAGAAATCATGCAGATGGTTGAAACTGGTGTTAAGAGGAACAGTTTTGACAGTTTCCTTCCACTAACAGCACTAGCTCCTAATTAATTGCTTCCACTTTAATGGAATAATTGTAGAGCAAAATTTTAATGACAGGTGGCCACAGCTGAAAGAATAAAGCTCTATTCTCATACACAACTCAGCATGCCATTTTTATGCAGTCTAAAAAATGTGCAGGTTTTTGTTTGAATATTTGGAAAGAGTTAATTTCGACTTTGGTTTTCATGTCTGTTTGATGCAGGAAACAGACAGTATGAGCATGACCAGTGGAAAAGGTACTAGGCGTCTTTGAGTGAGTTCCTCACCTGGTCTTCAGAAGAGCAGAGACTCCGTGTGTATCATAAGCATCTTTCACCGAGCGCGAGTTCTAACGGTTCACATGTTTCATCCTCCTTACTGGACTCAACTCGGTGGAAGAGTGGTTTGCTGCCTCCACAAAAAGCGTGGAGAAGAGGACGTAGCAGCTGGACGTAGCCCCAGCTGCACACTCCTTCAGAGAAGAGCCCGTAATGACGCTGCCTCTCCACACCTGGAGGGGAAGAGTGGCTGGGAACCAGAGCTCAGTGGGAAGAAGGAAAATGCCCTTGCATTGGATTTGCCCTTGAGTCGTGTGAAGCTTGTTTTCACAGGTTGTGCCTCAGTCCATGACCCAAAAGAATCATTGTTAGCATCATGGATGTCATCTCATTCTTCGCATCCATCGTATGAGGCATTGTTGATTTTTTAAAATAAGTTGAAAGGGCCGGGGGTACAGCTAAGCAGCATAACACCTGCCTGGGAAGCACGAGGTCCTGAGTTCGATTACCAGTACCAAAAAATAAATTAAATAAATCGGAACCTTAACTATATCCTATTGTTTTAAACTCAACACTAGATTGTGAAGTTGTTTTCTCATATCGTTAAAACGTCTTTGAAAACATGTATTAAAGCCATTTAGTATTTCCTAAATTTTGTCATTAAAAATTCTACTCAAAAATCAAGTTTCCCACTGTTTCTTGTTTTGGTTCTCCTAAGTGCTTGGACAGAAAAATAAGCTAAAACTGAGTTCTCACCTTCCTGATGGGAGGGTTAGTTCTGCCTGTGGCAGGACACATTGTGTGGGACTCAGGGGCCTGTTTGTTGTGTCACCCTTCTGTTTTGCCAGGTTCCAGCTCCGTTTTTTATAGCAGTTCTTGTAAAAAGGCCCGAGTTCTCAGTGCAGTCAGACAGGAAGCCCGCAGTGTGCACATTGAGAGGAGGCAGGAGCTGAGCTGCCAAGAAGCCTGATTTATAATGCTGCTGATAAATGGGACATTTGCTGCTCTTTATCTGCAAACGCTGAAGAGCATTTGTTTCTTAAAAAACATTTTAAATGAATCCAAGTTCAGAGTAATGCTTTTCATGGAGCAATTTTCAGATAATCCAAGAACTGAAACTTCAGTCCTCACATTAAACTGAGCTATACCTATGGGTATTGACAGTGGAAAACTTGCTGGATTATGCTTAGAAAACAAGAATTTGTTACTATAAAAACGATTAATTGCAAATAAAACTGCTTTAAAAGAAGTGTAAAGAGGAAAACAAGTATCTTACACTCCCAACCTCCCACCCAGCAAGACAGACACTAAGAGCATCTTAGGAAGAGTTCCTACCTGACACTTTGCTATGCGTATATTTGGGATTTTTTTTCCCCACTCGTTGTTTATACAGATTAGTGAGTTTCATGTTGTCAGATTTGAACATACCCATAATATACTTCAATCATTATCCTATCCCCCTAGTTTCACTTTTTTTCTTCTTTTTGCACGGGGGTGTTGGTGTTCCGTGTGTACACATGTTGCTCTAACTCAAGTCTCCCTCTGGGATTTAGGAGCTGGCTGTGCCTGCGCGGGGCCCTTTCTGAGCCACACTGCCATTCTGAAGCTACCTGGTTAAGATATGCTTGCTCTTGATTGCTAGGTTTTATCCTTCCAGTTGCTGCTACCTTAAAATCAAAGTAAACCTCTAAACATACTCATATCCACTTTGCATATCCGCAGTTGGTGAAGTACCCAGACTGACAGCTCCAGTATGAATATAGTTCCTAGAGTGGTCTTGCCTTAAAATTCTGTCTTATGTTTACCAAAAAGGGTCACACAGTCTTGAGACATTTGTAGTTAATTTTGTTTCTTGCTTATCTATAATATTGTTTCCTGGCTGTGGAAATACTACCCTCCCTGATTTATTTTATGAGAGTTCCTATGTAAATATCCTCTTATTCCTTTTAATTTCTCCTCCTCTGAAACCACCATTGCTTCTGTTTCTTTGCTACCAATTTATATAATATATGTTTCTATGAAACTTGTTTCCATTCATAATATTGAATCTCCACACCTGGTGTGGTAGTCCATGCCTATAATCCCAGCACTCAGGAGGCTGAGGCAGGAGGATCGCTGTGAGTTTGAGGCCAGCCTAGGCTACATAGTTCAAGGGTAGCCCTGAACTACTTAGTGAGACTCTCTCAAAAAAAAAAGTCACTAAAATATTTCTATTCAGTTAACAAAGCTTAAGTGGCCATTGTGTTGATATGATCCGTATAACATTAGAAAGACCAGTGCTCTGAATTTTTCATAACTTAATATTGCTACTAAAAAAAAAGAGGGGGGCCAGGGATATAGCTCAGTGGCACAGTGCCTGCCTGGCAGGAGCATGGTACTGAGTTCAATTCCCAGTACCTCCCTATATTGGGTGATAATGCTGTGTCCCCGCAAGTCCTCATATACTTTTGATGGGGCTAAGTCCGGCACTTGCTTGTGTTCGGTTTGTTGTGTAGTGCTGGGATTAATGATGTGAGTGCTGCACCCACCCAGGGGTGGAGCTGAGATACAGTGTAAAGGAAGGCGGGTCTTCTTGTTCACTTCTGCGCTTGCGCACGTGCACGCACGCTCTCTCTCTCTCTCTCCCCCCCTCCCCCGCCCTCGCCAATGTGCCACGTGCTTGCTGCCATGAATGGCTGCCCCGCCACTCCATGCTGCCTTGGAGCCAACTAAGTGTGGACTGAAACTCCCAACAAACTAAGAATAAACCTTTGCTTCCCTAATTTTGGGCGTCGGGTATTTTGTCTCGGCAACGAGTAAAAGGTAAGACAGCCCCCAGAAAAATTCATATTGCTTATAAGTTAGCTCTGCAGTCAAATCTGTTAGAATTTCCATTTATCAATTTAAATGTGAAAAGATGTATTTATTACTCATAATTTCACATTTTTCTCATTACTTGGAAAATATTTCAGTCCTGTGAACCAGGGTTTTTGTGAAAAGCATCAGTGATAGAGAGGAAAGACACGCAGATGCCTTTGCTTGGGGGCGCAGCAGTCAGAAGCTTCAGGCTGACCTCATGGTGTCTCGGAGGCTGGGCAATGCTTGAGGAGACTTCATTTCTGCATTTATATTGTTGAAAAAACATGTATTTAGAGTCAGAAGTTAATTTGTTGTGGAGACCAAAGACATAGAAAATGTTTTTTTATCTAGTGTTATTAGCCAGAACTCCTTACTGCTGCATCTATAATATATGCCTACTTGTGCAAATTGATGAAAATAGATACAATTACTGGTTTGAAAATATACTTAATAGATGTTGTCAAATAGGAAGAAAATGTTCAAATGGGACAGGGAACAAAAGAGGGAGGAAGAAAGAAGGGAAAAGTAAAAAAATGAGAAAAGAAAAAATGGAAAAGCTTTTGTAAATGGGGACAGAATTAGGGGTTGAAGGGAGGGTAGGGAAATGGGAAAAAAATCAAGTTATATCATGTACAGGTACAAATTCTCTGATGAGTGTTATCATTATGTATATGTAAAATATACCAATATAAACTGATTGAAAAAATACAGCTAAATTTACTTGTGGAAAACTGACTATCCACATGCAGAAGGTTGAATCTAGACCCTTATCTGTCAGGATGGACTGAAGTTAAAATAAATCAAAGATCTGAATGTTAAAGCAGAAACAATCTGCTGCAAGACAAAATAGGTAAAACTGGAAGATACAGGAAGATTTAAGTGTAGGCAAAGAACTTTGTAAACAACTTTAGTTACACAGAAATAACATCAAGAATCAACAAATGGGATCATGTCAAATTAAAAAGCTTCTACACAGCAAACAAAACATCTGACGGTGGAGAGACAACCAAAAGAATAGGAAAAAAATTTTAACTCCTCAGAGGAATATAGTAAGTCCTCAATTTACAAATGAATTCCGTTTGTAAATCTGGTTCAATCACCAGTCTGACAAAGTCTAGTTATACACCTTTGACACAAATACACAGTGTAAGGCATTAAAAAACCAAACCAAATACAGTCAGTCCCCAGCCACTATACCTCTTCCTGTGCACTGCACACTGCAGTAAGCACACTGCAGAACAGCTCCGACAGCATCCCGCAGATGCGTGGGCCGCTTCTGGGATCTGTTTGCATCCACGAATGTGTGTAAAGCAAGGTCTGTTTGAAGTTTGCAACTCAAATGTTCGTAAGTCGGGGACTTAATATAGCTAGAATAAAGAAAGAACTCAAAAAGGAAAAAATTAGAGCTTTTCCCAAGTAAAAGACTCAGTCAAAAAATGCTCAACTGAAGTGAATAGACAGTTCTCAGAAGTACATATTGCCAATAAAGTGTTCAGTGTTTCTGGCCGTTAGAGCAATGTAAATCGAAACAACACTGAGATACCATGTTTCTAGAGTTAGCTGTAGAAAGAATGACTCTCATCAAGAAATCAGATAACAAATAAAGGAGGAAAAAGGAACCTTTCCACACTGATGGGAATGTAAATTAGTACAACTACTATGGAAATCGGTATGGAGAGTCCTCAAAAACTAAAAGCAGGAATTTCATTCGACCCAGCTATTGCCCTTCTAGGTATCTTCCCAAAGAGTGACAGACATTACAATGTTACATGCATACCCGTGGTTGTAGCAGCACAATTCATGATAACTAAATTTTGGGACCTGCCTACATATCAACAGATGAATGTATAAAATGTGGTGTTTATACACAACGGAGTAATACTCTGCTATAAAAAAGGATAAATTTGATTCATTTGTGGGAAAATGGATGTACCTAGAGATCCTAATGTTAAGTGGAATAAATGAGACACACAAGCTTAAATACTGGATGGCTTTTATATGAGAGACCCAAAAAATAAAGAGCAAAATGAAAGAGCTAATAAGAAACAGGGAGATACATCTTTCACAAGAGATGAAGGCGCAGGGGAGGGCAGAGGATGAATAAAAGAGTTCAGGTCGGTGTGTTCATGTACCCCCTCCCCGTGAGGAGGGTAATCATTATGTACTACAAACACCGACTGAATACGTATGTGTGTTCGCATGTCTAGCTGATGCTGTGAGATCAGCCTTTCAGATGCTGGCGGTGCCTCGTGCCTGTCCCAGTGTGAGTGACTGACCACTTGTGTCTGTCACAGTACGTGAACTTCAGTCCTCTTAATTTTTACCCATGGGGTAAAAAATGATGTTTGATTTAGTTTGCATTTCTCTGAATATTAGTGAGGTTTCCTTACCCTATTTTTATTGGCCATTCATATTCTTTCTGTGAATTACACACATCTCTGACCAAACATTTTTAGATAATTTGTGTGTTGATTTATAGGCTCCCTTATAGTTTTAAGCCTTTGATGATCATTTGTGTAGCAGATCACTTTTTCCCATCCTCTTGCTTCTTTGGGTTAGAAACCTCAGTGATTCCTCCATTTTCCGGAGCCCTAACGTCAGTCTGTCAGGGAGGATGGCCTGCTCCGAAAACATCTCACTGCCAGCGCCATGGCCCAGGCTGCCTGAAAGCCGCATGCACGCACCCTGCACAGCCTTGTCTCATACTTCCCACGCCCACCTGGCAGACCTGGCACTGGCCCGGCGTGCCCAGGCCAGGCGGGCTTCTGTGCTCTTCACCCCTGCACCAGACTATTAAACTCCTGACCCTGAGCTGTGGGAAGCGTCCGTGTACTGCTCTGAGACCCGGCGCGCAGAGCCCTGATGGAGCTGATGTGTGTGGGCTGTTCTAGGGAGAGCCCCACGGGATGTGGGCAGAACCAGGACACAAGCCGAACCTGTCACAGGCGGCATTTGGCAAAGGCAGGGTCACGTGGCCTCAGTGTGCAGGACCAGCACTCTGGAGCTCATGAGATGAATCAGCACGTGCCTGTGTGTAAGATTGTGCCAGCTTGGTCAGATGGACTGTGGTCTTCAGCCTCAGCAACTTGCAGGCCCTCAGCAATGGCTGCAGCTCTCCACTCAGCTCTCCCGAGGGCTAAGGAGACGCTTGCTTATCCTGGAGTAGGCAGTGCACAACCCAGTGAAAGAAGAAAGCTCTCGGCGTGTATCCCAACATCTGCTTTCACAAGGCTGCACTCTATGGCTGCACACAAACAGACACCTGGGGCCCACTTCGCTCAAGGGACCGCAGCCTGCAAGGCCCTCCTCGGTCCAGCACTTGGTCTGTACAGACCTGGCCTTCCATGCCCCGTGCCTCCCCCTCAGCAGGACTATAGGAGAGCCGTGGTTTTTCACTTGTCCCCAAGTTGACTCAGACTCAGATGGCTGTGCCATGAGATGGAGCAGCCTCTCTAGTGGCCAAAGGTGCTGTCCAGCACATGGACACTAAGTGCCAAGTCACACACCTTGCCCAGGACTGATACGTGGATGGCAGGCTGGATGCAGTGCGTGTGCTAGATGGTTTCTTTGCCTGTATGTGCAGCCATAAAAGAAAGGCCAGTGCCATGAAAGCTGCAGACACAACGCCTTGGTCAGGGGACCTTCAGAAGCAACTCTGCCCGCATAGACGTGTTGCTACACCTCTGTTCTAAGTGCAGGGGTCATGTTCATGTATTAATGCATAGACATACAGGGGAATGTGTTTTCAGGGAAGAGTAAAACTTCCACATATGCGTGGTGGCGCACGCCTTTAATCCCAGCACTCGGGAGGCTGAGGTAGGCAGAGCGTTGTGAGTTCAAGGCCGGCTTGGGCTACAACGCGAGCACAAGGCCGGCCTGAGCTACATAGTGCGACCCTGCTTAAAAAAAACTAGGGCTGGGAGTTTGGCTCAGTGCCTTAAGCGCCTGCCCTGGCAGGCGCAAGGTTGTGAGTTCAATCCCCGGTGCCGCAAAAAAAAAAAAAAAAAAAAAAAAAAACTTCCACATAGCTCTCTTGTGGTCAGCAGGACTATTTTGTGACAGCTGTGTTTGAGAAAGGAAGGGAAGCCTGAGTCTGAAGCACAACGCTAGTACAGTGTGCTGGCAGCTGCCTGACATCTCGATGAATTAAAGGCAACCCCTTACCTGTGGATTTCTCAGTGGTTGGTCCAGTGTGTATCCTGTGACAATCTGTTCATACATGAACATTGGTAGAATTTTGATGTTGCAGCTCTTTAGTTGTGATACTTTGTTGAAGTTTGTGTATCCCCTTTGTCATTTGTGTAAGAGTGATCCATAGGCATGGGGAACTGACTGATTTCTTCTGTGGCCCATTGAGTATTTAAGAGTATATGTTTAATTTCCATGTGTTTGCATAGTTTCTGTGGTTTCTTTTACCATTGATTTCTAGTTTCATTGTGCTGTGAGCCAATAATATGCATGATATAACTTCAGTTTTTTTTTGTTTTCATTTGCTTAAGTATGCTTTTATGGGTTAGTGAGTGGTCTATTTTGGAGAAAGTCTCGTGTGTTGCTGAGAAGAATACATGTTCTGTTGTTGAGTGGAACACTCTGTAGATGCCTATTTTTCGTTTGTTTTGTTTTCTTCTGTTTTGTTTTGTTGAGATAGAATCCCACTATGTAGCGCAGGCTGGCCTTGAACTCAGGACGCTCCTCCTCCCTCAGATTCCTGAGTGCTGGGATTTTTTTTTCCAACTGCTGGGATTAATGTGGATATCTATTAAGCCCACTTTTTTGAAGGTTTGGTTCAACGTTGATATTTCTTTGATTTTTTTTTTTTTTTTTTTGTCTAGTGAATCCATTTATGACGGGGAGGTGGTATTGAGATCCCCCCGTTATAATTGTGTTATTCATCTGCTCTTTTTTTTATCTAGTTGTGTTTGTTTTATCAAGATGGATATGCAGCTATTTGGTTCATATATGTTCATAATCGTTACCTCTTCCTATTTTAATTGTTCTCTTAACCAGTGTGTAGTGATCTTTCCCTCTTCTGATCAGTTTTGACTTGAAATCCACTTTGTCTCAAGATAAGTTGCCTACTCCTGCTTATTTTCAGTATCCCATTGCATGGAATATTGTTTCCCATCATTTGATTTTTAGTCTATAAATTTCCTTTTGGATTATTGGGTTTCTCTTATATCCTGTATCACTGGGTTTTGTTTCTTGATACATTTTGCTAGTTTGTACCTTTTGATTGGGAATTGAGACCATTCACCTTGAGAGTTATTACTGAAAGATACTGGCTTATTTCTGTCACTGTATTATTTCCCAGTTGCCAATTCCCTTTTTTCCCTTCCTGTTTAACTGCTTGCTCTCCTTGGTGTATTCATTCTATTAGAGCTTTTGGCATTGTTAGGTTTACTGTCTCTTTCTGGGATTTCTTTGGGAATTTTTTGGAGTGCCAGTTTAATGGTCATGAATTTCTTACTTGTTCTTTGTCATAGAAATACCTCATTTCTCCAACAATTTTGAAAGATACTTTTGCAGAATTATCTTTCTGGGTTGGAAGTTGTTTTCTTTAGAGCTTGAAGCACTTCAAGCTCTCTTGGCCTTTAAAGTTTGTGTTGAGAAGTCTGCTGTAATTCTAATGATTTGCCTGTAAAAGTGATCCATTTTTGCTTTTCTCTACCCACTTTTAAGATTGTGTCCTCGTGTTGGACTTCTGGGATTTTGACAATAATATGTGATGGAGAAGTTCTTTTCTGATTATGGCTATTTGGGGTTCTATATGCCTCACTTATCTTTATATTTATTTCTTTCCCCATATTTGTGAAGTTTTCTGGTATTATTTCTACTAACAGGTTTTTTATGCTACTTGTGCTATTTTCTGGTTTTCTACTTAATTCCAATTAATCTTAGATCAGCCTTCTTGGCATCATCTAGCAGCTATTTCATTCATTTTTAAATGTTCTCTTGTTGTTTTTAAGGTATTTTGGAGTAATTGGTCCCCAAGATCAGCCCTAACTTCTAGTTCTGACACTGTCTTTGCACACTGGTCACTTCTGCTGCACAGTCTTTCAGCAGAATTGTTAATCTCCTGAATTTGTGTTTTGTATCTTTTTGTGAACTCAAATTCTTTCTTTGCTAAATTGGTCACTAATGTTTTGTGTCATTTTGCATAGATCATGAGGGGGTTTTGTTTAGCATCTTCTGTAAACTTGCATTTTTTTTATTAAGTCCATTATCTGTTTAGTTATATCTTCTTTGAACTCAACAAGCACATTATTGATTTTTAATGTAGTGACCTTTGCCTCTTCTGGTCAATTTTGCTTGAAGTTCAGTTTGTCTTCTTTTATCATTTTAAAGAATTCAGCTAAGTGGCTTTTGAATTCCTCCCCCTTGATGCCCTAAGGATCAGGTTTGGGAGAGTTGGGTATTTTGGGAGGCATTTTGTTCCCTTGTCTTCTCATGTTTTTATTTTGTTGTTTTCTTTGTTTGTTTGTTTGTTTTGTCTTCTCTTGTTTTTGCAGACACTTACACTGGAAAGACTTTGTTGCTAGTGTGGAGATTTCTTCAGTTAATGTCTGTTTTTCAGTGCTGCACTCGGGATATGACTAACTATAGGCCTTTGCCTGTGTCTCAAGATCCAACAACCTCTAATTTGGAATTGGAGGATGCAGTGTAATTGGCCTAGCACTCACGTGCCCAGAAACAGACCACAATATTGTTAATGACACAAACACAATCCAGATATTGGCACACAGAGAAAACCTGTTAATAACAACAACTCTGTCACTCTGGAAATTCAAATCAATCAGAAACAATAATAATGTCAAAAACAAACTGGTTATTGACATACATAAGAACCAAAATGTACCACTCTTAACCATGGAAAAGAGATCTATAATTATAAACACTCAGTATTGACATATAATCAATACTTGACATACAGTAAATACCTATTAAGTGCAACAACTATACTTTTACTAACAATAAAAAAAGAACTCAACAGTAATATACAGTTAAGTATCTGAAGATTAATAAAACTTAATGTTTATACTAGTAAAGATAGAGTGGGGAATGGGAGAAAAATGAAAATTTGAAAACTTAAGCAATCAAAGATGAGTAGGGAGAAAGTGAGATAAAAGGATCTTATTAAGAAGTAAAATGAAATTAATAGAATTAGATAAAGGTAACAAAAGAACAAGCAAAAACAAGCAAAAATTAAGAAGGGAAAAAAAAAACCCACCCCAACACCAAAAACCAATGGAGAAACAAAGGAATCTCCCTACAAAAAGTTCTTTGCATTTTTGAGTCAGTGGTTTCTTTTCAGGATCCACAGTTTTGGAATCCAGAAAGTCATATTCTCTCTACCCAACTTTATGGCCTGTGAGTTTGTGAAAAACCTCCTACCCCCATTCCAGAGGCCCCTCTGTCCATTCACCCCAGGCTGTGACAACTGTCTAACCTGAAATGTGTCCTTGCTCATGTTGGCAGGTGGGGAAAGCAATCAGACTTCTGATCTGTGCTGAATGTAGATAGCAGGGTAAGAATTCAAGCAGATGACTGTACATAATGCCAGCACCTTCAAACTGTCTTAGTTACTTTCTTGTTGCTAGAACAAAATACCTGACACCCACAAGGAGGAAAGTCTACCTTAGCTCACAGTTTGTAGAGGTTCCAGTCCACAGCTGGCTGGCTTCAAGGCAAGGCAACACAGCAGAGGAGCATTGCAGAGGAGAAACAGCCCATGGCACGCCAGGCAAGGGGCAGCAGAGCAGCAGCATCCAGCCTCCCTTCCCTTTATGCCACTCAGGCTACAAACCTATTGTTTGGTGCCACTCACACCCAGCGTGGCCCTTCCCATTATCCACACCCAGAGCTATGCTAAACCAATCAGTGGACTCCTTAGTTACCACACACCCAAATCCAGCCACCTCCAAAAAGGCCTGCCTCTGAGACAGCACATGAGGCTTTCGGGACATGTGGACACAAGCCATAACACAGATCCAGATAACTCTGAAAACGCAAACATGCCGGGCCTGGCTTCCTCCACAGAGGCTGGGTCCCCATGGCCTTCCTGGTCTGAGCTTCAGCTTCTCAGGGGGTCTGTGTCTACCCAGCAGCCTGTCCTCTGCTGTCTCCTGTGGCTGTCTCTCGCCCAGGCACTGTCGGAAGGTAACACTGGGAACCCTGAAGTGCAGTTGTTCTGCAGTTGTTCTGTGGCTCACTGTGAAATAGTCAATGCCTTCCAGAAATGATGCCTGCTTAAATGCTCTCTGGCAATATGGCGAATGCTGCACTGGATTTCTTTTCCAACTATAGCCTGCCATGTGGAAAGAATCACTTTTGGATTAAACCTCACACTATTTTTGCAGTCTACAATAGCTGTGGACTTTTCTTGGGGCTAGCACTGTGCCCAAAGCTGCTGTGGTCTCAGCCGTGCGTTCCAGCAGTTCTGTGTCCCATCAGGGCCTGGTTCTGCCTGCGTCCATCCACAATGGCTCCTAGTGTGAGAGGAGCTGTCCTGGCCAGAGCGTTTGTGCAGTTGTCAGTGTGGCCAGGTGCAGCCTGTAGCTGGGCTGGCAAGGACTGGGCTGTGTCAGGGGCAGTGCAGGGCTGTCCCTGGGCAGAGTGAAGACGCAGGAGGGGAGATGATGAAGCAATCACGAGGGCTGCAATCTGCCACGGAACCTTTGGGCCACTCACGGGAACGCAGAGCACCACTGCCTAGCCTGTGCCCAGCCTGCAACTGGCTTTTCCCAAGTCTCTGTCCCATGCAGCCCCTTCTGTGTTGCACCGCCACCGTGGTGATGTCTTTACAGTCTGAGGAGACATGCTGTGAAAGCTCACGGTCCCAAAGCCCATCCTTCGCTGCAGTCACCTGTGCATCCTGGACTCAGAGGAAAAGGGAGGACAGTAGGGGCCTAGGCACTACCTAGTCACTAGCACTGTGCCAGAAAACACTGCGGCTGCCCTGTGGTGGTGTCAGGAGCCCAGGAAGAGCTCAGCGCCTGAGCTGAAGGTGCTTGCTCCGGCTACTGTCCCCAGGCTGCGGCACCCTCATCTGTCCCGCTGGCGTTTGCTCAGGAAACATGAGCTAATTTTAAAGTTGGCCTGGAATAAACACTACTGGGGAACTAAATCTTCTACCAAGTAACCAAGCACATTCCAAAGTCAAACGTGGTGCTGACGGGAGGTGTCCCCCAGAGTGGCCGCTGCCAAGACCACACGTTCTGGGCCTGTCAGCAAGACAACACTGGGCTCAGCTACACGTCAACACTGTGGGGATGAGAGAAAAGGCTCCACAGTCCATCTAAAGAGACAGTGTTGGTGTCTCAGGCCTGGAGAGCCTGGCCTGCCAGGCAGGACTGTCTCTAACCTGCGCCAAGAAAATGGAGGACTACCAGCATCGCTCCTGCTCACCATGCCACAGTTGGCTAATGCCACAGCAAGACTGTTTGCACCACAGAGTGAGTGAGAGGAAAGCCACGTGGGAGTGAGCCTCCGGGACTGTAGGAGCCTGGTCCTCGACGGAGCTCAGTGACAGGCGTGTCTGGTGATCGGCCAAGGGTACTGGAGAGGGTGTAAGCACAGACAGCAGACAACCCACGGGGCCCAAGGTCCCTCCCTCACCCCACGTGAGTCTGACTCACTCTTGCTGCTTCTGAGTGTGGTTGTAACCCAGCCCTGAAGGGACAGAGTGATGGCCTCTTTCTTGCTGATGATCGGCAGCACAGGAACATCCCGACCTGGCTCAGATTCATTCTGCTGTTCAGGACCCGACTCTACCAAGCCCTTTCTTAGTTCTCATGCAGAACTTCAAAGAGCTGCCAGGAGCTAGAAGAACGGTGGTCACTACTACAGTGAGCTCCAGGAAGGCGGTGGGAGAGAAGCCAGGCCCAGACCTCCAGCAGCACCTGTTTCTAGCTATTCCACACTGTGCGGGAGCCAGTGAGTTTATGAATGTCTAAACTATGGCCTTGGGCATTAAAAATTGTCTCTATTTAGGAAGTCAGGAAAATCAGTAATATGGGTTTTTATATTACTGAGTTTTTTTGAAGTGTCATTTACATCCAGTAAGGTGATGACATTTTAATAAATGCAAGTCCTGTGTTATTACTCAGAATGTTTCTGTTTGTTCCCTCCTGCACTCCAGCCTCATAGCTACCTTGCCGTGCTCCCCCGGGTGCTGGAACCCCTACCATATCATGCTTCATTTCTGACATTGGTAACTTAGTTTCTCTCTTTGTTCTCCATCAGTCTTGCTAATCTTTTCAAAGAACCAGCTTTTGGTTTCATCATAGGTACCCGTGTTTACTGTGTTCTTTTTTCTTTTCTCAGGTGGACCCTCAAGTTTTCTTCGTTTTCTAGTGTAGGCTTTCAGAGATGTCTATTCCCACTATGGCTCATCTCTCAGTGTCTGGATCAGAAATGACTGAAAGTGTGTGAAAGTTCTGGTTATAGTTTTTATCTAGATGCCCCCCTCAAAGGCTCCTGTGCTCATATACGGGATCTGGCAGAGGAGGTGGGCCACATGTCAGGCTATAGTTGGGAAAGAAATCCAGTGCAGCATTCGCCATATTGCCAGAGAGCATTTAAGCAGGCATCATTTCTGGAAGGCATTGACTATTTCACAGTGAGCCACAGAACAACTGCAGAACAACTGCACTTCAGGGTTCCCAGTGTTACCTTCCGACAGTGCCTGGGCGAGAGACAGCCACAGGAGACAGCAGAGGACAGGCTGTTGGGTAGACACAGACCCCCTGAGAAGCTGAAGCTCAGACCAGGAAGGCCATGGGGACCCAGCCTCTGTGGAGGAAGCCAGGCCCGGCATGTTCGCGTTTTCAGAGTTAGCTGGATCTGTGTTATGGCTTGTGTCCACATGTCCCGAAAGCCTCATGTGCTGTCTCAGAGGCAGGCCTTTTTGGAGGTGGCTGGATTTGGGTGTGTGGTAACTAAGGAGTCCACTGATTGGTTTAGCATAGCTCTGGGTGTGGATAATGGGAAGGGCCACGCTGGGTGTGAGTGGCACCAAACAATAGGTTTGTAGCCTGAGTGGCATAAAGGGAAGGGAGGCTGGATGCTGCTGCTCTGCTGCCCCTTGCCTGGCGTGCCATGGGCTGTTTCTCCTCTGCAATGCTCCTCTGCTGTGTTGCCTTGCCTTGAAGCCAGCCAGCTGTGGACTGGAACCTCTACAAGCTGTGAGCCAACATAAAGCTCTTCTTAGAGTTCGTAGTCTGTAAGCCTCATTTAGGTGCACGTTTCCACAAACAGCTCCCTGCCTGTCACTGGGGAGACGTGGCCTGTGGAGCGCTTTGGATGCTTCTTGGGGTTAGGCAGCAGTGATCTGATTTCTATTCTTGCGCTCACGTTGGGGTGGCAAAGGCAGATGAATGTCTCCACACCAGGGTACCTCAGGAGAAAAGGTACCCCGTGTGTCACCCCAGAGAGGACGAAAAAGGAGTAAAGAGCTTCCAGGTTGTCAGACTGCGCCCATCCCCAGGCACGTGAGGAATCTTGTTTGTTGGAGGCAATGGACCTGGTAGTTGAACTTATACAGAGCTTGTCTCTTCCCCCCGGATTCCCCAGAGCAACCAGGACATTTGCTTTGTACAGGTTAAGTTGTTCCTCTGGTTCCCCAAGGGTGTCTTTTGAAGTATAACCCGATTTGTTACGGACAGCACGGTTACTGAGCAGCTCCTCTGAGCTTGCAGGTAGACTTCAACTGCATTTGACCAAGAGGGAGAATTTAGAAAGCACCACCACAGGCTGGCAGCGGGGTCAGCCATTATTTCAGGGACAATCAGAATGCAGGGAATATGCGAGTCTGGTGAGGTGGGGTGGCGTGGGCGCACTAGCTGGTGACCGGCCACGATGACCATGCATTTCCCAGCCGTGAGTCACTGCACCTCCAGCTTCTCGTCTCTGCCCGCCTGCACTTCTGACAGTGTTCCTGGAGACATCCCTTGCTCCCATGATACCATGCAGGGAGTTTTGGCTTCTGCTGTAAAAACCACAGACAGCAGAGGCCTGAGACACAGACGGCTAAGGGGGCAGGGCTGCTGACAGGTTCTGTGCGGCTCCTGGCTGTCGCTAATGTTGCACTATGGTTAAGTAAGTAGGACTAAAACTGCACTGGAGTGTTAGTAATCGGCGCCCAGCCACCCCCAGGCTATTCAGGCTCCCCTAATCTCTGTGCGCTCCAACAATGCAGCCCCTAATGGGAAGGGAGAGAAGGAAATGTCAGGTTATGTCCTGGGCCCACCTCCTGCCCACCCTCCATCTGTGCCCGTGTCAGGGCTCACGGGAACATATGCCGCCTGTTGCTCACTGACCATCTGTTCACGGGGCTGTGAAGTGTGCCTGTTCCCATGGAGACGGGCCCTTGATTGGCGGCTGGAGCACAAACATTTGCTACTCAGGTTTCACTTTTATCTGTGCTCTGGAATGGGGCTGGGGGAGGGGTGGGCTGAGGGCCACGCTGGCGACTGGCTGGAGGGGGGCTCCCCTCCGCCTCCATATTTTCCTTCCTCAGCACCCCACTGCCCTGACCCCCCACACACACACCCCGGGCAGGTACAAGCGAAGCCAGTGAACCTGAGAGCGGGGCCCCGGGCCTGACCCAGGCCAGCCTCCCCAAGACCTCAGGCTGGTGTCTGAGCGCCACACCTCAGCCCCTGTGCATCCAGCGCCCCGCGCCACGGTGGGACATCTGTCCAACCCCATGCTGTTTGGAGCTGGGTTAGAGGAACAAATAAGCTGCTCTTAACCGCTGTGCTGGGAAACATTCATCAGTTCCTTTTCAGTGGCGGAGAGGTGGCTCTGCTGGGCTTGGCTCGGGTGGAGGAGCAGGAGCCAGCGGTGCCTGGCAAACCGCCTCCCCGTGGCTGCGTTGAGCCCGCATGGGACGGAGACCGTGACGCAAGACGGGGCAGACTGAGCCTTTGCTCTTCTCTCCTTTGAGTCCCGGGAACTGAGCATCACAGTCTAGATTCTACTTCCTCTCGTGTTTTGCACTGCCGGAGCACACACAGGATCCCCACCCACTCACCCCCCATCAGTGTCAAGGCCCGCGTGGCTCTGCCCCAGCACGAGGGCCAGCACGAGGGCCACACTCAGTCTGGGTGCGGCACTCGGGACACGTTGAAGCCGAGTGGCAAAGGAGCTGTGACCACAGGGATTGAGTTAGTGTTTGATCACCAGGGCAGAGGCCCAGGTCTCCCTGCTGCGACAGCTGTGGTCCGGTTGCCCAGCCCGTCCGCAGCTGGGGCTAAGACAGAGACCAGGCTTTCTGAACTGTAGTGGCACAATGTATGTGTGTTTCCTTGTGTCACCAGCGAGCTTATGTCCCTGAAAGATTCTTTAGGGGTCAGGAAAAAGATGTATCTTGGGATGAACTGTCCTCACAGCCGACCTTCACTGTGCCTCTGGAAACCCTTCCCAAAATGCCCAGAATGGAGATGGCCCCGCCCAGGGCCATCCAGGAGCCAGCGCTCTCTCTGTTAGTGGGTGGCCACCCTCCATGCACCCAGAGTCTCACTAAGTCGGCATGAAAGGTCCTCTGTGGCATTTGAAAGTGCCCTGAGTCACGCGCCTGAGTCTTAGCATAGCCTCCCCAGGTTGAGCAGGCCCTCTGCCCACGGACACTGGCAGCCCTCCCCTCTGACCTCACCCCCCTCCCCCGGCCCTCCCAGGCTAGACGGCCCCTGCTGACTTCACTACTACCCTCCCAGCCCTCAAGACCCCCTCGCACAGGCTGGGCCAAGCCAGCAGGCCCCTCGCTTTGAGGACACCAAGCTCCTTACAAACAAGATTTTGTCCCAAACTCAGTTCCACTTTCTTGTATTGTTCATCATCACAGTTCGGGGATTTTTGTTTTGTTTTTTGTTTTGTTTTGTTTTTAGAATCTTTGTTTATTCAGAAAAAAAAAAACCCACCAAAAACAAAAAACAAAACAAAACGACCAAAGTTTTCCAGCCACACACAGGAGGGGTATGGGTGGGGGGGTATCTGTCCATCCAGCCCCAGCCCCAGCCCGTCTGGTTTGGGCAGCAACAAAGGATGTGGGGTGATGGTCCCCAAAGTAAAAATGGTGTATGTGTGAGTGCGGGAAGGAGGGGACGAAAGCTATGGGAATGTGGGGGGGGTGGGGTCAGCACTGGGCACGCTGCAGCAGGGAGGCCGTCTCGTGTCATTTCTTGTCCATCAGACACCGTGGACACCTTTGCCCATCTGCAGGACTAGCGTCTTGGCAGTCATGGTGACAGTGACGTTGAAGGTAGGGGCCCCACCCGTGCTCTTGGTACGAAGATCCATGGTAAATTCCCCATCCGGTAGCAGTGAGTTCTGGATCACAGAACATTTCTGGCCCCAAAGTGTCAGCCCATTCACAAAAAAAAACTTGACTGGTCTTTGCCAACCAGGACAGCGACTTCAGGTGGTGTGATGCTGACGCAGATTTTCCCGGGCACAGCGGCCCAGACAGAGAGCAATCGCTTATAGCCCAGGGTGGCCTCGTCCTGGCAGGTCCCCTCCGCCAGGCAGGAGGCTGTGGACGCAGGCGGTCCACCCGGCCCTGGCCGTGGTGCTGGCGCTGCTGTGTGCCCTGCTATGTGGGGCCGTGGGCTGGGCTGGGGCCGGCGGGTGGGGAGAGGCCGAGAGCTCCACCTCGCACCGCCACTTCCTCCATCCTCATGGTTCTTGGGCAAGAACAGGATTTAAATAAAATTAAGAGCCACCCTTCAAACAACTTTAAATTAGCCACCAGACTTGTTGAGCACCAAATGGTTCTAAGGAGAAAGTTAAACTTGAAATTTTTCCCAAACTCCTACTCTTAGTATTATCACAACTGAAATGAAAACTGAAACATGTCTCGTTTATACTCTAATTTCAACAGATACCCTTAAAAGACCTTTCTAAGCTACTTGGATAAAGAATAAAAAATGCCAATTTTCAACTGTGCCAATGTTTCCCCTGTCAGCTTCAACAGTATTTCAGCTGTTTCCAATGTAAAAAATAGAAGGAAAGCTTCCAAATTTCTTTATAAAGCCAGCACAGCATTGCCACCAAACAGATCGGTAAAAATAAAACTACCAACAAATCTAATGCCTGAATAGCAATTTAAAATCCCTGCACCAGGCCTTGGCAAGCAGCATCCCGGGCATGTTGAGAGGCACACACCGGGAGGGTGAGGAGGGGGCAGCGTGGCAAGTGTGACATCAGTGTCAGCATGGACTACACTAGAGCAAGTGAGAGCAGCATGGCCTTCTCTGGGTACCGACCCACATGGACAAAATTCAGTGTCCGGGCTTTTAAATGCCTGATAAAGGAGAAGTGCTGCCTGCTGTCTGGTAAGTGCTCTTGGGGGACAGAGAGCAAGAGGCTTCATCCCAGGGAGCAGCCTGCCCACGTGTGCAGCGAGGGCAACGTGAAGGAACAGAAACGCAGAAGTGGAAAAGGAGAAGGCAGAGTAATTACACATAGGTCACTTATTTCTGTACATGTAGA